>JAJPUD010001057.1:0-70690 GCA_023553655.1 Myrmecobius fasciatus
CACTCTATCTATCTGGTCATACCTCACGGGGCAGAAATGGTGATGAAAAAGTTGGGATTCATATTTCCCAAGTGAGAACAACTATCTCTCATCCAATACACCGGTTGGGCTTCAGGAGACGAGAAAAGGGATTTACTTTTCCTCCTTGTGGTCCCCAACCAGTCATGCAGTGCACACACACAAACCCACATACAAGGGAAAGGCAAAACCATTTGAAAAAGTGCTTTGTCTCTGATCAGTGACTCAGGGACAGTGGTGTGTGGAAGTCTGTGCTGAGCACGGGGGTTCCCGGTGCTGAGGGTGCAGGCAGAAATAGTCTTCTCTGCACTTTGGTTTGGATTAGATTCTGGGGAGAAGGAGAAAGGGAAAGATCCCAGAGAGGGGGAACAAATGTCTACTAGCCGGCTGACCTGCTGATATGCTGCAGCCAGCTCCAGGGTCTGCCTACACTAACCCCAGCACACCTAGAATGCCCCGAAACTCTACGGGGTCACGGGAGTTTTGAAAGGGGGTGAAAATGATGCTCTCTGATGGTTGTTCATTTCCCAGAACTCCCTCTCTCTAGCTCTGACCTGCTTCAGTGAGGACCTCTGTCCAGTTTTCTGGAACACCATAGACTGAGAAATGACTGAAATCGACCTAAACCAATGGCCCCAGGGGAAGGCATTAGAAAGAAACTGTTCCTAAATATAACCAGGGCTTACAAGGATTGGGGAAGCCGAATCTTAAAACCTTGCCAATTCAGGGTATTTTAATAATGATTCACTATCCTTTAAAAGAAATTCTGATTGGCAGCAGAAATGCCTGATGTGTGACCTTGGACCTTTTGAACGTGCTCCAACTCTTTCCCCCAAGAGCTTGCTCAGCCTAGGAGTAAAACAATGCTAGCTTCTGCTAATGAGCAGTATAGATCGTGGGGACAGTGGGGCCACCCGACAAAGGAAAGAGCCGGACAGTGGTCAGGCCAGACCAGGGCAGTTGAGCGGCTACCACAAAAAAGGGTTTTCCTGGATGAAGGTGAAGACTGTGGTGGGCTGGTGAAAGGACAGGTGGTCAGGACCGTCAGGACACGACAGGTCCAAGGGGAGGGACATGGGGAGGGAGGGGGGGAGGTCAGGAAGGGCACTCCTACTGGACCCGACGCAGTTGGCAAAGAGACGGTGGTAGAGGAGGTTGGACTTAGATTCTCATCTGTGCTGTTCTCCTTCGGGAGAGTTTGGATCTGTTTCAAAAGTCAAGAAGGAAACCGAGTCAGTAGATTGTGAAAAGAGGAATTGAGACAGGGACAGTTTTATGTAGTGGGTCGAGAGTTGGCCCGGGAGCTGGGAAAACCTGCATCCCAATGCTGCCACTGATCTGCTCCAAAGCATGCTGATGCATATTCTCCAACACTTGCAACAGTGCCAACCAGACTTAGCTCCCGCTGCCCAGAACAACCTTTTCATTCCCTCCACTGGTGGCTGCCTCAGGCTAGCGACCTCATTTGCCACCATTTCCAATGGGTGAGTTCCTCCCCAGAGCCAGCATCCCCCCCCCCCCCACACACACCACAGTCGAGCTCTCATCTGCACCCCACTTTCATCCTACAGATTCTCCCTGGTGCCTTCTAGCTTCCTGTTCTGTGTTGTCTTGCACCTTTAGAGTGAATCTCTCTGTAAAAAGGAGCCATCTTTCCTCAGTCTTTAGCCCAGTGCCCAGCACACAGTAAGTTTAATAAATCCTTCATCTAGTTGATTCTACACATTCTCCCTAGTCGTCTCTCAGGAGCAGGCAATCATGGAACTTCCACATGGGAAGGTTCAAGTCACACCCGAAAGGCAAGAGGTTCTCTAGCCAAAGTCTTAGCCAGTGCTGTTTCCCATTTCCTGCCTCTGGACTGAAGATTGGAAGAGCTCCAATGTTGGTAACAATCAGGACATTCACTTAGATAAAGCTTGGAGAGGCAACTTGGGGTGGATGTAAAAGGTCAAAGACTGTCTTGGCAGGAAGCTCGAGTTCTGATGCTGATAACCTGTTGTGACCATGAGCCACTCATTCAGCTCAGTGCCCACTTGTTTGGAAGAGGCAGGAGTAGTGACCAAGGGGCTAGGGGCACCATTGTGCACAGAGCGCTGGACCTGGAGTCAGCAAGCCTCATCCTCCTGAGGTCAAAATCCAGTCTTAGACACTTCCTAGCTGGCTGACCCCAAGCAAGTCACTTCACCCTGCTTGCCTCAGTTTCCTCATCTGCAAAATGAACTGGAGAAAGGAATGGCCACCTGCCCCAGTATCTTTGCCAAGAGAACCCCAAATGGAGTCCCATGAAAATGACTGAACAAGTGGTGGAGGAAGTTTTCATACAAGGAATTTTCCATATTAGAGATTTTTTTTTCCATAGATTCTTTCTTCCTTCTTTCCCCATTAGTGTTCTATAGTTAAAAAAAAAAATAAAATACGCCCCCCCCACTCAAACACACACACACACACACACACACTTACCTTATGGTTCCAGCCAAGAGAGGGTTGAATGCGTACAGCCAGTCATGCATGTCCTTGTCACTGTTTGCCTGCAGTAGGATGCCTCGGTGCTCAGTGCAGACGGCAAACGTATTGGGAGTCTGGGATGGAAGAGAATCAGGAGATAAGGGCAGCATTACCAGGGTGATCTTCTCGCAAGGGTCCATCCCAAAACAAAATAAAAAAATTCACTAACAAAATTCAGAGATCCAATTTCAAAGTCACTGTTACGTTGCTATGATGGTGATGGTTCTACGGGCTCCTTGCACTCAGGGCCCTCCACAAAGGCAGATTTTGAGGTCCAAGCACAACCCCTGGTTCCGGGCTTCAGAAAACTAGTGGCTCAGAGCTGAGGAGTGTGTGGTTGACACAGAGTAGGCACACAGAGGTGTGTCTTTTCTGTGTTATGGACCTCTTTGGCAGGTGGGTGAATCCCAGAGATCCTTTCTAAGATTGTTTTTAAATGCATAAAATAAGATACAAAGTATTGTGAAGGAGGATGGTTATATTGAAATACTGTTGTCTATATCCAACTATCTATCTGTCTATCTGTCTGTCTATCACCTCTATCTCTCTGTCTATCTGTTTATCTCTCTATCCATCCCATCCAGGGGTCCATCCATCCAATCAATGACTATGAAACAAGCATAATGTTTCTTCTTGGTGCCATGAATTTCCCACATTCAGGGATGCCCTAGACTTCTCCTCAGTGCCTCTGCTATCAGCCTTCCTTCTCCCACATTAGAGACACAGCTGAGGAAGTGAACAGGGTCAGAGATTTTCCTTGGCATTGGTGCATTCCCAAATCCCTGATCCCCTGCTCTCCTCCAAAGATGATTCTTGGTTTTCCTTAGGCTAAGTGAGGAACAAAACTACTTGAAAAACATGGGGAAAGCCAGGAGCTGCTAGTGAACAATGTCCTGGCCAACGAGTGGAGAATGGGGGAGAGAGGGACTGGACTGGAGCTACCTGGATGCGAGAAAGAGCTCCAGAAGGACCTTCTAGAGCTCAAAGAGGTCTCCCCTGCAGAGTCCCTTCATTCCTTTTAGCAAATTGATCTACTCACTGTTACCAAAGTCACTATATTCTTTCCCATCCCTTATGCATTAAAACCAAAACCCAGATCCATAGGTCAAGAAGGCCCTTCACGAAAGCATTGACATTTGGACCCATAGGTAATCACAGACTTCAGGGTTGGAAGGGACCTCAGTGGTCTTCAATCCAACCTTTCCTGAAAGAGTCTCCACTAGAACATGGCCAACAAGTGGTCACATGGGCTCTGCTTGAAGGAATCCAGAGGGGGGATCCTCAGCAGCAGCATCCCTGGAACGGGATGGGAGAGCAAGCACAGGAGCTTTCCTTACTCTGCTGGAGAGCTTTGGTGCTCTCTGCTCTCCCGCCTCCAATCCCCCATCCTGCCTTCAATCTCAGCAGCCCCCTACTCCTCCCAGACCAGTTACCTTGAGCATGGCCTGCTGGTCCTCACTGTATTCCACCTGGGCAGTGGAGAGGTTGAGAATGAACCTCTCCACGGAGTCCTTGTCACTGTTGTACATGTAAGCATAGGGGCGCCTCACCACCACAAAGCGCTTGGCCCATCCTGTTGTCTTGGGTTCCAGAAAGTGGAGGTAGCCCTTCTTGGAGACGATGGGGCTGAGGAAAAGGGAAAGGAAAAGGCTTTGCTGCTTGGGGAGTTAGGGAAGATGCAATGGCCTAGGGAGATTTAACCCATCATTTCCCTATCCCCGAGGACTCCTTCCCAACTCTCCCAGGACCTTCAATCTCTCCAGATTCAGGGGCATGAAACCAGCCATCCCAATGGGAATGGAGCTATTCCTGGTGCTGCTACTGACTAGTGGTTTGATCTCTACATGGCCCAGGTCCTGAAAGAATTGAGGTTGGACCTCAAGGAAAGAGCAGGGTCAAATGCTTTGCAAGAGCTGAAAATATGGCCCATGTCTTGGAAGCTTCATCCTCTGGCCACAGCTGCTGGTGAGGGTTCAAGAAACTAGACTTTTATGGGTAGGTTTGTTCAAAATGTCACTTTTCCCAAAAATATCTAATTACTTTCTCATGTCACCATGCTCTGAACCCATCTGACACTCTCCAGCATGTCTAGAAGCATGTGGGGAAGACTCAGCTCTCCTGGAATGGTGCTCTTTGCCCAGGGGTTTCAGTGCTTGCACTTGGGATGGAGTTGGGGAGGTAAGGAATGGAGAGGAGGGCTGGGAATCTCCTCTAACATGATGAGAACAGTTCCATCCCTTTTACGCCTGCCTACCCTCACCACATGTGAGGGTCCAGCCTCCATACCTGACCCGGATCTCTTGTATGTCGGGTACCAGCAAACGCTGGGGTTCCTTCTCTGGTTCTGGCCCACCAACAGGAGAAGGAGTTTTTTTCTGGTCTCCCTCCAGCACTGGTTCAAGTTCAGGGCTGACTGGTCGGGAACAGGGTTGGGGGTTCCTGAGAGGAAAAACAACAACCACGTCATTAGGCAGCATGGCATAGTGAAAGCCAGCGTGACCTGGAGTCGGGATGGCCTTGGATTCAAATTCTACCTCTGAAACTTACTAGTGGCTTAATACTGAGCAAGTCTCTTCACTCTGTGAATCTCAATATCCTTATCTATAAAACAGAGAAAAAAAATATCTGGCCTGATTCCTTACAGGGTTGTTACGAGCATCGAAAGATTGTGGATAGTTGGCAAATGTTCAAGCCTCCAGAAGCATGGCTGCACAGTGAAAGGGAACAGGCTGTGGAGCCAGGCAGATTCTGAGTCAGGGCGGCATTCAAAAGAATGGGACACTGGAGTTAAGGGGTCCAGAGTTTATGTAGATTTTGCCATTTCCTAAATTCTTAACTTCTGGTTTTCTCCTCTTTAAATTCTTTTTTTAAAATATTTTTATTTTTAATAACTTTTTATTTTCAAAATACCTGCAAAGATAGTTTTCAACATTCACCCTCGTGTTACAAAGATTTCTCTCGCTTCCCTCCCACCCATTCCCCTAGATGGCAAGTAATCCAACATAGGTTAAACATGTGCAATTCTTCTAAACATTTCCATATTTATCATGGTGCCCAAGAAAAATCAGATCAAAAAGGGGGAAATTCTTTAAATCCTAGGAGTGGGATCCAGTGGGATTCAGTGATGTTGCCCCCAGCTCTCAGATGAGCCACTTATCCAGGCCCTGCTTCCTGGGTCACTGAGCATTTCTTGTTTTGGATGCCTCCTCTGGGCTTAGTCTTGGAGTATTTGGCTTACCTCAGGTCCGCAGCGGTATACCGTCCTTCAACCAGGGATGGGCAGGTGGAGGATGGAGTAAGAGTAGCTGCACTAAGGGGGGACATGGAAGGATCCCGCAGCAGGGTCACCGACATCTCTGACAACTGGAGAGGAGAAGGAAAGAGAGATGTGTTCTTTCTCCAGCACTGGCTACTCTCAGCATCAGAGCACAACTCCAGGAGCAGAGCTGAAATGGAGCAGCTCTTTGCCCTTTCTCCTAAATGGAGCTCAGTGGATTTCCAGTGCCGGACAAACTCTGATCCAATGTCCTTCAACCACTGCTGACCTTTCACACCCAGCATTCAGGACGTGTGCCCTCAGTAGGCAGATACTGATGAGTTGGAGAAGGAATGGCAAACTACCCCAGTGTGTCTGCCCAAAACCCCACATGGGGACACCAACTGTCGAATATGACTGAACAACAGCAGCAACAAACAAATTTGTTGTTGAAAACACTAAGTATTAGGAATTATTGCTGGACTCTAAGTATTAGGAATTATTATTGGAATTAGGTTTCACTTCTTTCCTTTTAAAACATAATTATGGGGGCAGCTAGGTGGCACAGTGGATAGAGCACCAGCTCTGAAGTCAGGAGAACCTGAGTTCAAATCTGATCTCAGACACTTAACATTCCCTAGCTGTGTGACCCTGGGCAAGTCACTTAACCCCAATTGCCTCAGCAAAAAGCAAAAAAAAAAAAAAAATTATGGTATCTTCCCAGCAGAACTCACAGACCTGAGTTCAAATCCAGCCTCAAACATGTAACACTTCCTAGTTGTATAACCCTGTGCAAGTCACTTAGCCCCAACTGCCTTGCCAAAAAAAAAAAAAAAAGACAGTTTTAAAATGTTGAATAATTTCTCTCTTGTTACTTATATCTATTGATAAGCACTTGGAAACTGTTGCAGAATATTTCTATATTTTATACAGTGTATTCATGGCACTTGCCAGTTTTTGACCAATTGTTATCTGAAGCGTTACCTTCACCATTTTGTCTCACATAATTAAAATTGATAGCTCCTGGCTTGATGGGATTTGAGAGAGACCAAAATGAGTTAAAGGGAAAAATTCCACTTCCATTTTGCTTACTGTAGCCCACAAATTGGGTTCTGAAGGACACTTTTAGTGAAATCTAAGTTCTAGCTGGTTCCACCCAATCGGGAAACTTCCAAAAGAAGCCCGATGTTAGAATGTGTATGTTTTTGTTGTTCAAGGACCAGGTTAATTCGGAAGGCTCAGCATTTCTGATGGTTGGGTCACTGGATGATGACTCATTATTTAGCCATGACCACATATGGTACCACCTTCTGGGATATTGGAGGGACTTGGGTCTCACCTGGTCAAAGGGAAGACCTCTAGTGAGGAAGTCACAGAAATTTTTGCTTATTGGAAAATTTAAAAATGTGATAAATAGGTGAATATTCTTGTGAATGTTAATTCAATGTGTACCATTATTGAGAGTTTTTCTGGACAATAGCTCTGTCATTCTATTCTTGAAGTTTTTCTAGACAGCAATAGCTCTCTGCCATCCTGTTCTTGAAGTTTTTCTGGACAATAGCTCTCTATCATTGTGTTCTTGAAGTTTTTGTGGACAATAGCTCTCTGTCATTCTGTTCTTGAAGTTTTTGTGGACAATAGCTCTCTGTCATTCTATTCTTGAAGTTTTTCTAGACAACAATAGCTCTCTGTCATCTTATTCTTGAAGTTTTTCTGGACAATAGCTCTCTATCATTCTGTTCTTTAAGTTTTATCTGGACAATAGCTCTCTGTCATTCTATTCTTGAAGTTTTTCTAGACAACAGTAGCTCTCTGTCATTCTATTCTTGAAGTTTTTCTGGACAATAGCTCTCTATCATTCTGTTCTTGAAGTTTATCTGGACAATAGCTCTCTGTCATTCTATTCTTGAAGTTTTTCTAGACAATAGCTCTCTGTCATTCTATTCTTGAAGTTTTTCTAGACAACAGTAGCTCTCTGTCATTCTGTTCTTGAAGTTCTTCTAGACAATAGCTCTCTGTCATTCTGTTCTTGAAGTTTTTCTGGATAATAGCTCTCTATCATTCGGTTCTTGAAGTTTTTCTGGACAATAGCTCTCTATCATTCTGTTCTTGAAGTTTATCTGGACAATAACTCTCTGTCATTCTATTCTTGAAGTTTTTCTAGACAACAATAGCTCTCTTTCATTCTGTTCTTGAAGTTTATCTGGGACAATAGCTCTCTGTCATTCTATTCTTGAAGAATATCAGTTAGGAAAAAAAAAAAACTTTGTGTGTCAGAAAGTCTCATAAAAGCTGTGATTACTGGTTTTTTGAGCAATGAGTCTTAGGTCAGCCACCTCCTCTGAGTTTCAGCTCTTTCATTTGTAAATGGAGGCTTTGGGTCTGAGTCCTTTCTAGGTGTAAATGTATGATGCCTGGGATAAACTGGCTTCCTGGCTTCACTTTGGGTGTGGAAGAGGAGCTAACCTGTTGGGCTGGCACCTAGCACACAGGATCCAGGTTTATTAGGGCTTATTCCTTATTGCCAAACCTGATAAAACGCAAGCCCTCCCAATCACATAAAGACAAAGTGCCGAGACCCTTAGGTCTTTGCTCCCATGATGGCAAGTGGTCCAGAAACTAGCTTAATTCACCAGATAAAGGGGATTTTCATTTATAAAACTGTGAAGAGGTGCCATGGCTTCCCTTCGAATACTGAAAACCTTTAGCTGGGCTGCAATGAGATGCATCAAGTATTTTCCTAGAATGTGATGATGCTGTGGGTTCTCAGGGGCTGGGAGGGACCCATAGAACAGGGGGCTTCCCATCCTACCTTGCTTTCGCTGGCGCTGACACAGACGTGGCTGTGGGTATACTCTCTGTTGAAGGTGTGAGTGAGGAGGCGGAGGCACTGGAAAGGAAAGAAAAAGAAGGTCCAGTAAATAACTGATCCTCCTAGGAGAAGGTGCCGGTCCAAAGCAGAAGGAGGCACAGGGTTTGTGCAGAGTGGGAAACTTAGGCCACAGAATCACTGAACAGGGAACTTGGTTTGGATGTGAGGCAAGACCTTCCTTGAACATCAGGACTCCCCAGATCACTTGTGGGACTGGACATTTTCCTGTTTCTGGGGAAGATTTCCTTGGTCAAATTCCTTGCTCACTTTCCCAGCTAGAAGTCTCTGTTTTCTCTGCCCCAGCCCACCCCAAATACAGGTTGGAATCAGTCATTTAGAGGCTCTTTTCCACTTCTTCAATCCCAGGATTCCATAAACAGAGGATAACCAAATGGAGACTGAGGTGGGATGGGAGTCTGGATGCCATATCCTAAGAGGAGCTGGGGTTTACCCAGGACACAGTACCCAAAGGGCTGTTCTACACAACAGGGAGTGGAGGATATGGCTTTAGAGGGGACAGAATCAGCACAAGAAAACCGTGCACTGCCTTTTCTGGGCCATGGTTTCTCTCTGTGTACGTTGGGGTGGCCAGACTCGATGCTCAAACTCTAAGGTCTTTCAACCCTATGACCCCACAAAAAAGTATTTAAGCTGAGTTGAATTTTAGAACATAGCCAGACAGTAAGCCAGACTGAAGAGGAGCAGGAGTTACATGGGGAAGCTTTGGTCTTGGGTGGGAAGGCAGTGAAGAGAATGGAAAAAACTGTTCTTGTCTGGCTGAAGGAGGAAGAAGCTCAGATGGGCATCTGCATGGTGGTGACATGGAGATGTCCTGCCTAGTTACAGGCCAGACAAGATGTCTTCTAAGGGAACTTCCAGTCCTTAAGATTAAATGTTTCATTTTCTAACAGTGAAGGAAGTACAAAAGATGACCTTCCTATTCCTCAACTTCACTGTTGATGCTCCTTTCCCTTCAGTCAGATGATTGTGGGGAGAATCAAGAGGGGCCCGATTAGGTGCCCTTGCCTCTTGGAAAGCAAAGGGAAGGCTTGGAAACAGCTTCAAGCCTGGGGGTCCCTAGAAGATGAGCTAATGGTACCTTGGCAGCCAGCTCCTTCTGCCGCTCACTGGGAATGTCCAGGGTTGTGGTACGATTCTCCGAGGTGCCATCCGAGAGTGGAGAGGAAACGCAGGAAGTGCTGTGGGACTCAGAATCCTCGCTGGAACAGGGGGACAAGGTCTCCAAGCCAGATCTCTGAGTTGTCTCCAACTTTTCACGTAGGAGGAGATAATGTCTTGTTTTTTCAACCTTAAAAAAAGAGTATTTTCCAGGTTGTCAGATAGATAACGATTCTCTTTCCAAAGTGTATCCAGTACATTTCTCTGTGAATTGACATTCTGGGACTGAGATGTGGAGGGTAATCCTTAGGCTCATTTTACAGATGGGCAAACTGAGGCGCATTGAGTTGCTGTCTTAGGTCATATGACTAATGCAAAAGTAGCAAGTAAGACTGAGATTTCCTCAGCTGAGCACCCCAGGTGAGCATAGAAGAAAAATAAGCTACTCTCCTTTAATTTTCAGTAGTTCTTGATGGAATGATGTGAGTCAACTTTTTGTGCCTTCTCTTGGTTATTTATTTTGTGACTGTCAGTGGACACCCAAAAATTATAAAATGCCCTCAGAACACAAGAGCCAGTGGGCTTCAGAATGCAGCCTGGGCTCCAGGAGTCTTCGAGAATTGCCCCTCACTTAAATCTCAAGGATGCTCCATGGAGAGGCTTCCCCAGGGGAGCAGAACGTGAATGTACTTGAACTCTGGAGAGCTGATGGTTCAGATCTTTGACCCTTCCTCAGCTCAAGGGCCTCCTTTGAAAGGAGGCACCTTCTGGTTACCCCAGACACTAGTGACTTCCTCTCTAAGGCTGACAAATCAATTTGGTCAGTATCTTGTATATACCCAGTAATGGATAATAGATAGAATAGAAACGTTTTGGAACAGGGACTGTCTCATTTTTGCCTAGGTAAACCCAGTAACTGACACAACTGCTGGAACACAGTAGGTGCTTAATAAATGCTTATTGGCTGATTGTGCAACTTTGGGTACAATCAATCAACCAACAAGCATTTATTTTTCATTTCATCTCTCTGAGCCTTAGTTTTCTCATTTATGTGTTGGGAGGGGGTGTTATAATTATCTATAGCACTTATAGAGGCAAGTGTGTGGTGCACTGGCTAGAGAACTGGGTCTGGAGACAGGAAGACCTGAATTCAAATCCAGCCTTAGACACTTATTAGCTCTATTATTTGACACAAGTCACCCAACTTCTACCGGCCTTAGTTTCCCTACCAGAAAAATGAGGATAATAATAGCAACTACCTCCTAGGTTTGCTGTAAAGATCAAATGAAACCTAACTATAAAGAGTTTTGTGAATCATAAGCACCATATAAATGTCAGTAATTTATCATCATCCTCACCACCACCAGCACCATCATCATCATCACAATCATCATCCTCCTCTTCATCATCATCACCATCATCCCCACTACCACCACCATCATCATTGTCATTATTACCTCCCTAGGCTGATGTGAATCCCAAATAAGAGCCTGCATTTACAGTGCTTTGAAGAACTTAAGGTGCTTTATTGGTTGTACTTTCTTACCATGGAAACCAAATTATCATTTCTTGAACTCCTGAGGGGTTTTATGGGACCATGGTGTGGTAAATACAGGACCGACCTTGGCATTAGGAAGGCCTATCCTTCCCCTGACATCCATTGACCTCAGGACTCCGAGCAAGTGACCAAAGCTCTCAGTGCCCCAGACTAGGTGGCACAAACTCACTGCCTACCTGTATTAATGAAGGGAATTTCCACACCAGAAGTTCCCTACATTTATGGAATCAGAAGTCTGTCCTCTTCCCCACACCCCCAAAAAGAAAAGACAAGGGAAGGGTTTGGCTGCAAGAATGGCTTCTCACCTCTTGCAGTAGACTTAGCTTCTCGAGCTCCCACTGATGGTCCAGGATTAGGCTGTCACTGCGGGGCCTCCAGCCGGCCAGGTTCTCCTCCCCCCGGACGTAGGCAACAGAAGTATCCAGGACTCGCCGACGTCTTCTCTGCATCCCTGGAATGAAAGGATCAGCCCCATCTCAAGGTCCCTGCTGTCTCTGTAGATGGGACCATCTGGACTACAGAAGATGGGGACAGAAGTCTGCTCAGTCATTCACTGAACAGTAGTTGGGATGGTGGACTGTAAGCCCAAAGGCTTACGTCTAATGGCGGAGATGGGAAAAGATGGATGTTTTCTGAGAAAACAGGCTCCTCCCATCTGACTTCTGCAGAAGAATAAGCATTTCCCCCCTCTGGAGGCTTTTCCTGGCCTACCGAGGGACACTCATAACACAGAGCACAAACTGAAGAGTGAGAATGAATCGAATGCCATGCGTATGGGCCACTGACATCCTGGGTTCAGACAGAAGAGAGCCTTATCCAGGGACTGACCACATGCAGAGGAGCAGTGAAGGTCAGGAGATGGGCTGGTGGAAGGACTGGTCTCCAGGGGAGAGCTAATTACTTCTAGGCCTGCCTTGGGCTTATCAAGAGGTCAGGCCTGCAGATCAGATCTGCCTGCCATGACCTCGTGTCTTAGAGTCATCATATGTGGCCACAGGGAGTCAGGGCCAGCTGGGCTTGAGTCTCTCAAAGGCTTGATTCTCTCCATTAGCTCAGGCTCTTTTTGTGGAGCTTCCAGGGCCAGATTAACACCTAAAGGATCTATTCTGATAAAAGACGTGGAGAGTCAACTGAGTGATTTCTTTCCAAGTCCTTTGCTTAAGAAGGGATGCACATGACAAGGATGAGCTTGAGCAGCCAGGCCCAGTAAGAGGAAGCAGGACAGGTCACTCACCTGGACTTCCAGCATCTGCCACACGACACAGGCTAAGTTCATACACTCCGGTCACCCGATTGCTGCAAATGAGGAGGTAACAACTGTGAGCCGGCTTAAGAATCTTCAGTTGCTCCCACTGTCCCCAGGATAATGTATATACACTGTTCAGCTTGCATTGAGGGCCTTTTACTACTGGCTCCAGTCTGTACTTCCAGGTCTCTTATATCCTCTACATTTTGGCCAACCTTGCCCACCTGCTGTTCCCCAAACTCCAACTTTTATCTTTTGTCTTCATCCCCTGGCACAGGCTCTTTCCCAAGCCTAGAGCACACTGCCCCAGCTTTCTTCAAGGCTCAGCACCTCCTTTAAAAAGCCTTAGAATTTTATGCTTCCTGAGATCAGGAAGTATGAGCTTAATCGTGTACATGTTTTGTCCTCTCATCCCCAGTAGAACATAGGCTTCTAGAGGGCAAGAACTGCTTTTCATCTTGCCACTGTATGGGTACCCCAGTACCTTGCACAGTGCCTGGCACAGAGGGGTTTGTGATTGGGCAATATGGAGGTTCCTGCCACAAATATAGGTCAAACCATATCTGATACTTGAAAAAGCACCGGAAATGGAAGGAAAAACATAAGACTGGAGATGGACAGATGTTGCTGTGAGTTTCACTGAAGGCAAGAGAGCAGAATCTAAATATTACCTAGGCCAGCAAGCTGGACTCTGATTCCTGGAGACACTCTAAAAAGGATCATGAAAAGAGATGGTTGGAGCCGTGATGAGAAGAGCCTACTGGGGTTCTTCAAGCACGGGCTTTGTCAGGCTGGCCTCCTTCCCATCTGGGGCGCCATCAGAGGCTGGGCATGTCGTGTACATAGATTTTAGCAAGGACTTTTGATTATGTATTTCAACTGTTATTCATGGAGAAGATGGACAGATGGGGCTTAGATGATAATCCAGTGGATAGATTCAGTGGTCGGAGGGGCAGACACAAAGAGTAGTGCAGTGAGTAGTGCCTTAGGGATGTCTTCTTGGTCCTGTGCTAGTGAATATTCCCATCACTGATTTGGTTAAAGGTGGAGATAGCATGCTCATCCCATGTGCAGACTGAGCAAAGCTGGGAGAGAAAGAGGGACTACTACCATGCTGGAGGACAGAGTCAGGACCCAACCATATCATGGCAGGCTGGAACATAGGAGAACCCAACAAGATGAAATTTAATAGGAATCAATGGTGTTTGAAAACAAAAAAAAATCAGCTCCTTCAATATAAGATGGAGAAGGCACAAGTAGAGGTGTAGTTGTTTTGAAAAAGATCTGGTGAACTGAAAATTTTGTTTGAGTCAGTGAAGTGATACAGTAGCCAGAAAAACTAAAGGGATTTAGGGTCACATTAGGAGGAGCAGAGCTCCCAGGATTAGGAAGGTAATGATCCCAAAGTTTTCTGCTTTCATAAGGCTTCTTCTGAAATACTGTGTTTAGTTTTGGGGACCAGTGTTTTGGAGGGATATTGATTTTCCAGGGAGTGTTGAAAGGAGGGCAGCTAGGACTGTGAGTCTGTGATATGGGCATGGCGAAAAGACTATGAGGGACCTAGGATGATTGGGCATGGGTGCTGGAAGGGCCACCATGTGCAAGATGCAGTAGATTTGTTCTGCTTGGTCCCAGAGGGTAGAACCAAATGCATCCTATGGTGCCAGGCAAAAAAAAGGCTAACTTAGGTGGGCTGTTAATCAAACTTCCTAAACGTTGCTTGAATAGAACTTGAGTGCTGCTTTTCTAGAGCTAACACATAGGGCAGATCTAAATCTCATCCCCAAAATAGCAATGATAAGGCAGTCTATATTTTTCTAAAGAACGGGAAAGTCATTTGCTGATGCTGAGATGATAGATCTACATCTGTGAGCTGGGACGTCAGATGTCATTGCTGACATCCCAGAGGTCATTCTAGAGCTCAGCTGTCCTAGAACTGATGGCTTGTGGGATCTGAGTGATGGGGAAAGATCTGTTTCCAGGTTGATCATTCTTGCTCCTTAACAGGACCTAATCATGGAGCCCATGTTCTTTATTATAGTCATCTTTATTATAATTATTTAGGAGGACCTTAGAGGCCATACAGGATGACTTGTATCTAAGCTGAACTGAGAGCTGAAAGGAACAACCTTACAGAAAGAAAAGGGAACTCAACTGCTTCTCTATAGAGATGAAGAACTGGAAGCCCAGAAAGAAGTTTTCCTGTGCCCTGGAGACACACACACGAAGTCTACTCCTCATCAAGGACAATTCTTCCTACAAACAAGTTCAGACACACCTTTCCATTCCCCATCTCTGGATCTTTGCCTGGCTCTCCCTCACACCAGGGATGCTATCCCCTTACCGCTATCTCTTGGTTTTCCTGGCTTCTTCCAAGACTCCGCTCAGATCCCACCTCCTGCAGAACGCCCTTTCTGATCCCCCTCAAAGGCAAATGCCCACCCGTCAGTTTACCTTCATCTGTTCCATATAAGTGTATGTACCTGGATATTTTCATGTATTCTCCTCCATTAGAATGGGAGATCTTTGTAGGCACGTGCCAGAATTTCACTTTTCTTTGTGTCCCTAGCATGTAGCTTAGGGCTTGGCCCACATAGTGCATAAATGCTTGTTGACCATCCCTTGGCTGACATTTGAAACAGCCCATTTGATAACCTTTCTGCAGTCCCTGCCATGAATTATGGATTTGGATAGGGCAGCGATCTCAGAGACCATTGAGTCCAGCTCTCTCATTGAAAGTAAGTGACTTCTCCAGAATTACACAACTGGTAAATGTTTGGGGCAGGATTTGAAGCCAGGTTTTCCTGTCCCTATGGCCATCTATTCTGCCATACTTTATCTTGGTCATTTTCTTTTAGATGGCCTAAATTTGTCATGCATTTGAGGAAGCATCCATACTATCACGTGTGATCATCATGATTCATACCTGTCCAGCCCTGCGGGCCTGATATGTTGGTCACAGAGTTAACAACCAGTAATTGATGACCTCAGAGCAGGACTAACTGTTCCTGATGCAAATGGCTCCAAACACACCCCAAGACCCCTCTGGGAGTAGGAGTGAAGGTGTAGATGGATGAGCAACAGGGAGGAGTTCCCTGGGGAAGAAGGGAGCACTCCCTCTGGCGACTTCCTATTTTAACTCATCAGTGTTAAGAAGTAGGTGCTAAACTTGCTTATTTCTATGCTGCCAAGGGACTATGAAGGGCAGGCACTCTTCTCAATGTAAACTCCTTGGACCTGCTACACTAATCGACGACCTTTTCTAATCTTGTCTCCACCAGTGCTCACAGGCACGTGTTTGTAATAGAGCCAGGATAAAGAAGCCAGCCCGCCATTGTTATTCCCCCATGACCAGAAAGCCCTTCATGGTCCCTTGGTACCATGTCCCTTAGGAGTCCTGCTGGATGGTGAGCACTAATCCTTCAATATGAGGCAATCGTTTCTTACTGAGTGTTTCCCATCTTTCTGAGAGAACAATCACAGGGCAGACTTTACCTCTCAGAGGCTCGCAGGCTCCCGCTGCCGAACAGGTTGCGGATGGAACGAGATGCCGGGAGTTTAGCATCCCGGGAGTAGAACACCATGCAGAAGTCTTTGGTGATTACAGCAGGCTGGGTACAATTCTCCATCTGAAACACAGCAGAAAAAAAAAGTGGGTGGAGGAGGAGAGATCCAGTGAGAGCCCTCTGGATGATGGCTTCCAGTCCACACAGACTGGATGATGTCGGTCTCTGTCTCAGTGTCATCTGTTCTTGTACATGAACTCAGTGGGCACACACTGCTTCACATCTCCACCCCCAGACTGGATGGTCCCCTCACTTTGGGCCTCTGTTATCACAGGGGACTTTTTGTGGTCTCAATCATCCATTTCAAACGAGGTCTCTCCTTTATCTTGCGACTGGAGAATCCCAGAAATAAGCAAATCCTTCTAAAGGCAATGCTCCAAGGGCTTCCCTTCCTCCGGTCTCACCATGGAGGCCACTTCTGCCTTCCTTCATGTGGCTCCCTGCACAAAGGGCATGGGACAAGCCTGAGCACAGCACACCTTGTGGTTGTGAAGTTATGAATTCAGCACTTGCCCCTGAATGATTTCCTTCTCATTGGCCTATTTTTTGGAATAGTCCAATTCTAAAACTGGATGTAGATTTAAAAATCATCAGAGAAAGAGAGAAAGGGAGGAAAGGAGTAAGAGGGGGAAAGAGAGAGAGCAAAAGAGAGCACTGCAGTGTTGTGAAAAGAGACCAGGCTTGGAACCCCATGTGTGATTCCTATCCACTAGCTCTGTGGCCATGGGCAAGTCACTTAAATGCCCTGAGCAAGTTACTTAAATGCCCTGATCCTCAGTTTCCCCATCTGTAAAATGGGGATACTCAAATGTCACACAGGATTGTTGGAAAGATCACCTGAGATAAGTCATAAAGAATTTTGTGAATTCAAAGGGATCTAACCCAACCTTTTCATTCACGGATGAAGAGGCAAAGTCAGAGAGTTCAATCACTTTGTCCAGTGTCACTTCCACAGGTAATCAATGGCAGAGTGTGGGTTCTTAGGGAAAGCATCCTACACACTCTTATTTTGCTATATCTTGGATAATTTTCTTTCCAGATGGTGTAAGATTTACAATATGATTTTACCTTTATGGAAGTCACACTCCATGAAAACTTATTATCTTCCTGGTCAGCCATTCTAGCAATTGTCAAGGCTGACGGGCGCTGCCCATTGGTAGTCACCAATCCCCATGACTCATTAGTCTATTCCTTTGCTCTGCTGGGCTAACTTTGCCAGGTGCATACAGGGTAGGAGCTGCATCTGCATCGGCTGTTTGGGGTTTTAGATCCTAGTTCTTATTTCTACTTTCTGACTCTCCCTCTGTGTTTATGGGGAGGGGGGAGAAACCAGAAGTGGCGAACTCTAAAAGTTCCCAAGATTTGGGGTTCCAGGATCTTATCCTTTGGGCCCCGATGGACATTGGGGTTTTGCTCTGGGAAGAAGTCCAGTTCCTTGCCTCGATGTAAGCAGATAGCGTCATGTAGATCTTCTCACGGTAAGGGGTGACCCGGTTCAGCAGGAGGGAGTTGTGCATTGAGCTGTCCCAAGCAGCTTCAAATTGGTAGAAGGTCCTGAAAAGAAGCAAAGCTGGGTAAAAACCAACATGGATAAACACCAGGCATAGCTGGAGGCGGGGGCCAAACATGCACACAGACACATGGACACGCACATGTGTGACTGGCAGATGGAGCTGTCCCAGAGTGCTCAGGCAACAAAGCCTTCCCAGAGGAGGTGGGCCAGGCTCCCATGTGGCCCCTGGCTTGGGGATTGGGGCAGAAGGTGAACAAAAAAGGAGGCTGTGGAAAATCAGAATATTGGAGGTCCTGCTACCTTGGATGAAGATAGAAGTGCTCTGAACAAGAGGGGAGAGGCAAGAGGGAAGGCAGCAGGGTAGACAGAAAGAAATCCATTGACCCCTTCAATGGATTACTGCAAAGGAAACAGGCCAGGGACTGGGCCAAAAGCCCACAGGTGGCCCTGGCAGGGCACTGGCACATGCCCAAAATGAGGCAGCAAGGAAAGGAAGAGGAGACACGGAGAGTCCAAGATGGAGAAAAGAAAGAGAGAATGAAAATAGAGGAGGGAGAAGGAAGTTATGTAGGGGGAGAGAGAGAGAAAGAGAGACAGAAACAAAGAAAGAGACTCAAAGAGAAACAGAGAAAGAGGGAGACAGAAACACACAGAGAGAGACAAAGATGGAGAAAGAGAAAATAGAGACAGAAACAGAAAGACAGAGAAAGAGACACAGAGAGAGAGAGGCAGATCAAGCAGTCCAGGCATGGGGGACGGGGCACCCTCGGCCCCTCTGACTGAAATGAGATGACTTTGTAGCAGTAGCACTCCAGGCTTCCATCTCTGCCATCAAACATGAAGCATTAAACAACCATCTACCTTCCATGAAATGGAAGAACTCTGTGAGCGGTGGGAGGATTTTCAGATTGGAAACCAGCAGGGAGTCCCTGCTCCACCGTTGGACACCTCAGCCCTCTTTTTAGCTTCTCTTTTAGTGGAATTCTATCCCTGTGAAGCTCAGAATCCATCCAAAGTCTAAAGAGCCACATTCTCTTCTTTCATTTTTTCCATAGGGAAACATCATGCCTTCTCTGATCTAGGTCCCCACTCAACACATCCTGGAGAGGGTCTTTCTATCTCTGTCTTTCTCTCTCCCTCTTTCTCTCTGTTTCTCTCTGTATGTCTCTCTTTTTCTGTCTCTTTGTGTCTGTCTCTTTTTCTGTCTTCCTCTGTCTTTGTCTCTCTGGCTCTGAATCTGTCTCTCTGTGTCTGTCTCTGTCTCACTCTGTGTGTCTCTCTGTTTCTGCCTCTCAGAGTCCTTTCTGTCAGACTCTAGAGGTGGCCTAGTGGAGAGCCAGCCTCAGAGCCAAGGAGATATGGATTCCAAGCCATTGTCCAACCTCAGCCTCAGTCACATACTGGTTGTCTGCTCCTGGGCCCATCATTTCTCCTCCTTGGCTCCTGTATAAGATCTTAGGCTGTGTCAGCTGAAGAACCTGTCACAGGTCCAGCCCCTTTCCCTCATTTAGCTTCAGAGAATGTACATCAAATGTCTGTCTTTCTTCCATTTCATATAGCATATATAGGAGGTAGCCATCTCACATACCTTCTGTATACATTTTTCTATGTATATACCATTCGTTCTAGCTAGATTGAGAGTTTTCTGAAGGCAGGGACTCTTTCATTTCTGTTTCTGTATCCTCAGGGTTTAGCACAGTGTCTGGTACATAGTAAGTGCTTAATAAATGTTTGTTGACTGACTAATTGAACGATGCTGAAACTCTAGGAGATGAATCCTGGAAAGGTAAAACTGGCATCTAGGTATATATTCCCGATAAAAGGTTCAGTATTGTTCTTTCCTTTAAAAAGAAAGCCCTGGAATTGCTGTTCCATCAGCATCGTCCAGAAGCACTGAAGGTGCTTTGGACCTAGAGTCACAGCATCGCCAATGTCAGAGATGGGAGGGACCTTGAGCATCATTTAGTCCAATCCTTTCAATGCATATTGCCCTCTGATGGTTAACCCAAGGCTACAGGATTAATACTTTTGAAGGCTCCCCACTTTTTGAAGGGAGCAGCATTCTGAGGGTAATGTTTTCCGATATCGATTGTATCCTGTAAGTTGACAGGTTGCTCCCTGCCTCCCACCCTCAAGTCATGCTCATGGTGAGCCCATCATTCCCAAACAGTTTGGTTTCCCAACTCTTGGCTCACTCTGGAGCTCTAAGGGAGGCTCATATTTTTTAGTCTTATGCATTTGCCCGAGTTCAAAATGTCCTGGGTTTGCCTTTGAAGATTCTCGAGGTTCTCTTGGGAGAGCCCTCCAGCCTTCTCCTGGTTTCCATCTGATTATCCTCAAGAAGACGTGGTTCCAAAACACTTTAACATCAACATTCCATCACCAAGAACACAAAAGTTAAGCCCAACCAAAACCTCTTTAGGAAGAACGGGCTCTGCTGGCAAGAGTCCATTGGATCAGTCCCCTCCAGTTTCCAAGGACATGCCTCAGCAGTTCTTGCAAAGTGGATTTGGGAGGGCATGGAGGCACAGACAGCTAGATCACAAATCTATTCTAGATGCCACAGTTGAATGACAAGCGGTCTGGGATCTCATACAAATTGAGGACATGGAACTACAAAGAAAACCAAGATGGGGACCACAGTCAAACACGAATCACTTTAAGGGGGATGGAGAGTTCCAAAGGAAAGGTTATAAGGAAAGTGGGGTTTAGAGAAAACAAGAGTAGATAGAGCAGGGGGAAAAATAAAAACAAAAAACAAAAAGAAAATTTTTTTAAAGGGTACAGACCAAGCAGGTGAGGAAGAGAAAAGTGAGTTATACCTAGTGTCATTTCCGAATGAAATGCTATAGGTGGGAGGCAGCCCAGGACACACACACGGACACACACAGAAGAAATTAAAATGTCAGAAAACAACGTCCAAATGGTGTCCAATGAGAAGAAGCTAACTCCAAAAAGTCACAAAGTGTGTACAAGACAAAATGTGAGCCGTGTCTAGTCATGGATTTTGGTGTGGCCAGAAATGTGGAAGACCATGCACAATAGGGGGCCAGATTCGATAAACTATTCTGAGGATAAATGGCTTCATCCTGTTGCCCAAAGCCCCAAATCTGGACACACCATTCACATGCCATGTCAAGGCGGCTGGAGGAGGAAAGAGCTGAGGGGAATTGGGACCATGTTCATGGAGTTGTGAGCGCATCCACATGGCCCTATAGAGAATCTCAGCCTCAATTAACTCTTCTGGACTACCCCCCTCCCTTCATTGCCATGCTAAAAGAGGTACACATTCCCTGGAGGGCCAGAATGAGATCTGGGGGGCTTGAGATAAAAGTGATTCCAAGACAGGAAGATGTTCAAGAGTCGACTCCCATCACCACCAACATAGAAAAAGACTTCATTTCCAAGAAAGGCCTATCCAACAGCAATGCTAATAATGAGCATCAAAGACATGGACAATGGACAGGCCCATGAGCCCAAGGGCCAAGAAGAACCTTCTGTGGTGAAGAATTTAGAAGAGGTCACAAAACAGTTCCTTCTAGGGGTCAGGAGAGAGAAGTGTGTTTATTCATAAGACAGAAGACAAAATGGCATAATTGGAAATGACCTTGTGCCGTCCCAGACCAAACCAAACCTGAAAAAGGATCCTCTACTAAGTCATCACCTAGTCTTTGCTTGAAGACTTCCAAGGAGTGAACACTCCTTCCCTCCCAATGCAACCCATCCCACCCTTGGCTTAGGAAGCTTCCCCTGCCAAACTAGGCTCTCTGCTGCTTCTTCCCATTACTCCTAATGATGTGCTCTGGTGCCAACAGCCCTCCCAAATCTGAAGTCAGATGTTGCATCCTATCTAGGCTGTTAATTCCTCCAAGTTAAATAATCACCCTTTCCCCCTTCAGCCTATATTTTCAAGCAGGATTTCTAATCCATCTTCCTCTACACATAACCTGACTTATCAATGTCCAGCCTAAAATAGGTCATCCAGAACAGAGGGAAAAAAGTCTAGTCCAAGCCCACCAAACCAATATGTCAGCTGTGGTTCAATCACATCAGAGAAGAGGGGATGATCATATTCTTCTCCTACACACAATCCCCCTCTTAATGAACCCCGGGACAGGATTTGTTCTATGGTTTACTATTTTAGGCCCCCATCTCAGGGCATTCCCATACTTAGCAAGACCCTTTTCTCTAGGATTATCCAAAAAGAGTTGGGTTTTTCATAAACTCTTGAATCAGAAGGGATTTCCAAAGCATCCAATTGGTTTGTCTCTCCCTAATCTGTCTGACTTTCATATTTGAATTAGAGAATCGAGAATTCTAATTTTTTTTAAACCTCTCACCACAATGTCCTAGAATTCCTGGTGACAGCTACCTCTATTTTGTTTATTGGTTCATTTTTGCCTTTTTAATCTCTGTGCCATCATGTAGCCCTGAACATCGGCCCTTCAAAGAATTTTGACCACAAGATACAAATACTTGGGGTTTTGCGGTCAAAGCTATCTCTGTCTTGTCCACTTGTCCTATGGAGGTGGTAACTGGCTCATCAATCTCCCTCCAAACTAGTCCAGCTTTTTCTCTTCCATCCTGCTACCCTCACTTCACTGATTAATAAGGGCCTCCACTGTTCCTTGACCAGTGAAACAATGGATTTCTACTGAACCACAATTCTGAGTCAAGAAATTAGAACAAAGGAATATTATATTTTCAGAGTTATTGAAAAAAAGAGCAGAAAAATGGCAGAGTCTCACCTTTATTCAGTGAGCTCATGTTTACTTAAAGCAGGCCAAGTTTCAGGTTCAGGAATTTGAATTTGAAAGGAAAAGTGTCCGTTGCTTTGAGCCAACCAATCGCTGGTCATCACTAGACAAGCTTCTTACCCTGTTCCTTCATAGATACTCATCTTTTTCCCAATGCAAAGTTTTGCTCTGCCAGAAGATGGTACTGGTGATCAAAGGTGATCAAAGACACTGCTGATCTAACTGGTCTCAGTCTCATGGAATGATGGGGAGGCAAGAATGAAGGGGAGTTTTTGTTTTTCAGAGATGCTGTTTGCCTACCACATTTCCTTCATTATTCTCCCTCATTAATATTCCTTCAAGGATATCACTTAAAGCTGATGAACAATATTTGAGCAAGATATTTAAGAGATCTTCCTCAAGCCCGTTTTGTTAGTTCCCCAAATATGAGCATATGGAAACCAAGAAATGGCCTCATGATGCCATTAATACCCACTCTACTTTGTGTACATGATTTGTGTAGCATCATCAGCTCAGCTATGTGCCTGAACTCAGCAACTCTCTGGGCTCCCTGCATATGACCTGAGTCTCCTATGTTATCTTCTATCTGTCTTTATTTCCCTTAAGACTGAAAGAAGCATTCCGAGGGGAGGGGAAAAGCACCAAAAAGTTTTTGAAAATCTACTCCCCAAAAACTGTCTTAGGTACACATAACTGAAAAGAAATGTTTAGTGTGTGTTGCTCCATATTCTGATTTTTGTTCCATATTTTCTGTCCATGTGAAGTTGAATATGTTTATGTAAATATATACACGTGTCCAAAAATGGCACTTTAACTTTTTAACATTTTTCTGTTTAAAAAAAACCAGTTCATTTGAAAAGCTGCTGTTCTCAATAGTTACTCTTTGAAAACATGAAAGAACTTACACTTTTTCCAAACAATATTTAATAAGACTGTTATTTTTAATATTTATGTGTTCTTCATGTATGATTGTGATTTGGCATATCTGAATAGACATTAATTGAATATAGTCTTTGAGCCAGTATAAATACTACCTTATTCATTAAATTTGGATCATTCTAGTTAAACTAATGCAGTTTTGGACTAATTTAGTTCTTTATAACACGTGAAATGTATATAAATATTGTAGATGGATATTTGTCTGAGGTATTTTTATAAGGGTACAGATGTATTTACTTCCTCTTAAATTAAAAGTAATGTTAAAAAAAAGACCAGAAGCAGCAGAAGTCCCCAGGAAATGACAAATAAGGCGTGGAGAAATCCCATAAAAACAAATTCAAAATACATGAGGGTCAAATATCAACTAACTGCAGTCAACTGAGTGCAAATGGATCCAGCGATCAAGAGATTCTGGTAACCCAGGTTGACTGAAGTGTGCTGGACAGACGACTTTGTGTGATGTAATAGGAAGTGTCAGACTTGGTGTTGGGAGAACTAGATTCAAATCCTGCTTCTGACACCCAAATGTGACCTGGGCAAGTGACTCCCTCTCACTAAGCCTCCATTTTCTCAGCCATAAAATGGGTGTGTGTGTGTTATGCTCACTCATTGCTTGTCTTGTAGAGTTGTGTCCAAAGTTTCTAAAATTTATGAGTTGGTAAAAGTCAGATATGGAATGGGTGCCCCAGCATTTTGACCACGGAGGGAGAGGGCTCTCCACAGCATCCTCACAAATAGGGTCCAGAGAGCCAGTTGTAGGGACAGAAAGCTTGTCTTGGGCTGTCCTCATCTCAGTTTTCTATATTACAGGCTCACAGATTTTGGAGACCTAATATAACTGAATCACTTTACAGATGGGGAAACGGAGGCTCAGAAGACTAAATGGCTGAGTTAAACCACAACAAATCAGAGGCAGACCTCTCTCTTGAAACTTGGTCTCCTGACTCCATTACTCCAGCCAGAAATTCAGCCCAAACCTTGGAGCCCAGTGTCATACCTCCCTGAATGCCTCTAGCTAGAGGCAAAAGCTGATCTATTAAACCTTCCATGATAAAGCATCAGTGGCTTTTTAATGGGTTCTCATTTACTAGGAGAATGGGAGCCCCCTGAAAGCAAGGGCTGTTTATTTATTTGTTTATTTTTTGCTTACTCAGTGCCTAGCATGGTGGGAAATTAATAAACATTTGTTGGATTGTACTCTAGCATCTCGAGAAGGGGCACTGAGGGAGAAGGATAATATTTCAGGCACCGGGCTCCCAAGGCAAGGGAGATATTTAGGGATGGGCTGCTCCCCACTTGTCTAAATGTTCTAGCCGGCTCTAGGACTTAGATGCGAATCTGCGTTCTTCTGTCACATGGGTGGTCTCTCTAACATTGTCTCAAGGGGTCTCCTCTTAATGGGTCTCAACCAGTCCTCAGATGACCTTGAGATGAGAGCCCCCAAAGATTTTTCATGAATGCACTGGCCCTTATCTCATTGCTCGCTCTGCACACCACAGTCCAGTAACTGTCAGGGAAACCGTGGGATCCCGGTGGCCTTTCCCTATTCTTTAGCCAACTCAGTGGAGCAAATAAAGATCAGAGCTGCATCAAACCAATGACAGCTGCACTGGCAAAGCTTCTGGACCTGCATCCTTTGGTCTCAAAACCCTGTCCGAGCTGCCGAGGCCATTGGCACACCAGAGATGATGCAACGTTCTGGAGCAGATCCAGAACTTGGAGACCAAGGCTGGGAGACTTGGGCCCAAACCCCAGCTCTGCCTCTTTCTGTCTCGGGGCCTCAGTTGCTGGGAATTAGATGGGTTGACTTCTAGCTCTCAAACAATGATGCTAAATCATGAGATATTTTGCATCCAGTCAACAAATCCAAGACTTCTCCCGAGACGTCCCCTCAACGCCGGCTCAGGTCTCTAGTGTTTGGCCACAGAGTGGCTCATTGACTGATGGGAAACCTAGAGCCTTGGTGAGGCTGCTGTGGATGGAGACGGCTTGTTCTTGTCCCTTCTCGGGGGACAGAAAGAGGCCCTCCACCCTAACCCTCAATACAAGGAGTCTGCCAGGATTGCTAGGCTTGGGGGAGCTTCCTTCCTGTATCCATCCATGCACTGGCTCTCTGCCCATCAGGAAGGAAGCTTCCCCAAGGTGCCACCTGGAAGGGGTGAGCAAGTCCCGGCCAGCATCTCAGCAGGGACTTTTCTTGGCTGGCTTCTGAGAAATCTTCACTAAGTTCAAACCAGAAGTCAGCCCGGCAGAATGGTCAGTGCTCGAGACCACCGGCTGGAAGAGCTCAGTCCAAGTCTGTGCCCACTTGCTGGCTGGGTGACCAGGACTCCCCCCTTCTTTCTGGGTCTCGATTTCCTGAGAAATCTCTATATAGGCTCCAGTGATCCATACATTTCCCCATTCCGGACTCAGTCTGCTCATCTTTGAACTGGGGGAATTGTGCAGTTCTGGTTTTTCTGAGGGGAGAAAATTCCCCTAAGGAATCGCGTTAAGAATGATGGAGATATTTAACATGAGAGGCTTTAAGAGATCTGCTCCCCTACTCAACCAGAGCCTCCAGGATCAACTCTTAGAAGCCCTTCCCAACCTGGCCTCTGCTTCAAGGGGTCCCACAAATGGGTCTCCATCTCCAGCCTCCACACCTTTGCACCCGTTTGTTCTTCTCTGTCTTCTTACCTCCTGCCTCTGTCCCTTCAGAACCCACTTCAAGCACGACCTTTTCCCCACCTGCTAACACCACCATCTGGCCCCCTCCCTCCCAAAGTGCCTTGTGCTTCTACGTACAGCTCTGTTCACTCACCCTTTCTTTATATTGTGAATGTACGTTAGTACTTGCCTTCTCCCCCACTACAAGGTCAGCAGGGATTTCCCTTCTCTGAATTTGTATCCCTGGTGCCAAGCACAGTAGGCACTTAATAGATGCTTATTGATTGACTGATTGATTGATAAAGCTTCTAGTTCCTCTACATCCAGGATCTCACAAGGACTCCCAAGAGGCAGGTGCAGTAGGTCCATTTTACAGAAAAGGAAACAAGCCCTGAGGGGTCACATTTGCCCAAGGTCATCCCACAAGAGGATTAGGGATCACATCAGAACTCGGGCCTGGACCCATACCAAGAGCAGGGCATTTTCCCACTCTCCAACATTCCCTGGCTGGTTCACAGGGTGGGGTAAGGACCTCTGGGATGGTCAGGTTCAGCTCTGAGTCTCAACCTGGCCCTCAGTTTGGGGGTCCCCAAAGTCTGACTGTTAAGTTAGGCTTCAATGACACTGAAATCTTGGGGACCCCTACCCCGCATTTAGAGGTAGGAAGGAATAGTGAGCTCCTCTGGTCCAGGCCCCTCATTTTTACAGAGAAGGAAATGGTTAAGGTGGGAGCAGTGGGGTACAACTGAATGGATCCCAGACTCTAGAATCAGAGGAGCCAGATTTTAACTGCCTGGCGGACCTTGTACAGATGGATCTCCCGCGCTCCAGCTGTTTCCTCACTGGTAGGAGGAGGGGACTGGAGAGTGGCCTTTGGGTGTTTCAGGTCCTGGCATGGAGCTGAGCCTGGCTTTGCACCCAGGGGTCCCAGACTGCCGGGCCAGCCCTCGCTCCCCTGCACTCCAGTCCAGCCCAATGAAGTATTCACCATGCTCTGAGTCCGAGAGACAGCTCCTGAGCCTCTGGCTTGAACCAGCCTCAGCCCCATCCTGGCTGGGAGACCCTGGATAAGTCACAGCTCAGTGCCTCAAACAGCTCTCAGGGATTATAAATCATGGGGAGATCTGACCCAGTGAATAGGAAATCCCATTTCCTGCTAATGATCACTTTCCTTATGGCCCCCTCTGAGGTATCGGCACAAGGGCGATCAGTGCCATTTCTCAGATGAGCTACCTAGCAGAGCAGACTTTGTGGCCAGTCGTGAAGGTTTATTGGGCACTTATTGGCTCCATGCCCCATGCTCCATTCTTCAAGCCTTTGCTTAATGCTTTTTCAAAAAACAATTTCACTAAAATATCTCTACTTGCAAAAATCACAGAGCAGATCCTTGGAGTTGTTCCCATAGATTGGGAGCTCCCTGAAGACAGGGACAAATGCCTCTGGCTTTTCAAGCTCTCCCCAGTCCATCCTTTCTCCCATTTCACGTTTTGTTATCCCTGCCCCAGCACTCTATCCTCTGACCAGATGACTCAATTGCCATTCGTTCCTCACCCTTAACTCTCGCCCACCACCTTTGCCTTGACTCCCCTCTTCTCCCTGTCCTGTTTGCTGCCTCTCAGGGTCTCTGGCCTCCTTTGAGCCTCAGTTCACACCCCACCTTCTGCAGGAGATCCTTCCTGTCCACCCCCCTCCCGTGGCTGGGAATGCTTTCCCTCTGAGGTCACAGCCTTGCAAGGACTTGGTACACAACTCCTATCTCAAGTTCATGCTGTCTGCACAATAAGACTGGAAGCTCCTTGAGGGCAGAGGCTCATCCCCCCCCCCTTTTTTTTCTTCTTGAGGATCTTGCATAGGTCCTGGAACCTTAATACTTACTGATTACTGATCTATCTTTGAGTTCCCAGAACCAACCAGAGTTTCTAGGACCCAGTAAGTATTTAATAAATGCTGGTTGGATTGGATTTGTAGAAGAAGCAAAATATAGAATTGGAACGATGCCTCTGGTGGTTTTGGAGAGAGGAGAATGCATCAAAGTGAGTTTTGCCCAATTTTTTCTCGTACGCTACATCTCCTTCCTACTCCTGTGCTTACGGAAGGGCTGTTCTGGGATGCTCTCCCTTTATTCCTAGATTTCCCGGTTTCTTTCAAAACTCAGCTCAGCTCCTTGTTCTTAGCAAGGCCCAAGGCCTCTCCTCTCTAACCCCTAATACTCTCTTCCTCTTGAAATAGTCTTACCCAAACTCATCTTTCCTTCAGGAAACCGTAAGGCTCCTGAGAGAGAAGGATGCTTGTTTTTGTCTGGTACTAAGTGCCAAAATGCTAAAAAAATAAATAAATAAATAAAATTCTGGCGGAATTGAGTGGAATTAATTATCATTGCTGCTGAAGCCAGGACAGGGGCTTACATAATGGGGAACAGAGATAGTCTGGCATGTGCTGGAAGAGAGTCTCCCAGAGGGTGGGACTGCTAAATGTTTTCTTACTACAGCCTCTAGTCACAGCAAATAATGGGAGTCATTTTCTCATCCTAGGTAAACTGAGGCATGAGATTTATCGACTACTAGATATTTTTTCTGGAAGGGAGCTTTGAAACCATTAATTTGTACTCTCTCATTTTGCAGATGAGGAAAAAGTCACAGAGGAGTTCAAAGGCTTTCCCAGGCACACACAACTACAAAGTGAGGTGAGTTTTGGACTCTGGTCTTCCTGATCCTAAGTCTGGGATTCTATCCACTAATCCATGTAGCCTCTGTTGGCTTCCTATTGGGAAAAAGACACTAACTTTGCTTTTACCCTTTTCTTTCTCCTGATTGTTGTCATTTTGGTTAATGAAGGAATATTTCTGAGGATGGTTATCTACAAGGCATCCAGGGAGCCCCAGGATTCTATTTATGGTAGCCTCAGTATCATAGAATGTGGAGATGGGGAAAATACAGCAGGAAGGATTCCTATTCTGTGAGATCAGATCAAGGGACCTGGAGTTAGACGTTTTCTGCCATTAAGGAAAGCTACTCTGGAGTGGGAGAAGGAAGAGAACAGAGTTCATTTCTAATCTCTCATGTGCACGGTTCCACTTAGGCAATGTTAAGAATCGTTCTGCTTCTGGGGAAACAACTCCACTTTGGAGTCGATCTGTAAATCTAGTCTCCTCCTGCCCCTTTCTCCATCACTCCAGTAGACTGTGGGCCCATTGTGTACCCCACTGTGTAGCCTCATGACTGCAAGAGAGAATTCTTCTGCATCTGGTCTTTTTACAATGCCGAGCAATCTGTGACTGATGAGAAAGGCTCTCCCCTTTCCCGGCTAATTTATCCCCCATCATTTCCTTGAATCTGTTGGCCCCACTGGCTATTTCTTTCACCCACCTATCCAGATAATCCTGTCCAGTTCCTTTCTTCTCTCCATTTTCTACAAGGTATGGATGCCATGGGTTAGATTTGGGATTTTTTGGACAAAGTGGCCCACCCACTGCCCGTGTGCAGCTCAGCCCATGCCAGCCTCGCATGCAGCCCAAGTCTTACAGCGCTCCTTTCAGGGCCAGGGCAAATGAGGGAGGTGAGGGCTTGGGATGGGGGAGGAGGCGTGTGGAGAGAGTGGGCCGGCATGACTGCAGAAATGAGAGCAGCAAAGTTGGGGTGGAAGTGAGGGAAGAAATCAGCCAAAAGGAAAAAAGAAAATAAAAAGAAATCAGCCTAAAATAAAGAAAATTTAAAGAAAAGGGAGGAAATGAAAAAAAAAAATATGACTGAAGAATCAGAGAAGGGAAGGTGGGAAAGCCAGTTTCTCAGGGGTGCAAAGGGTATTAAATTAAAGAAATAACCAGGGAGGGAAGGGATAGGTAACTAAGGAATGGGGAGGAAAAAGGGGGAGGAGGGAGGAGAAAGGAAAATCAGGAAAACAGGGGTTTAAATTAAAAAAAAGGGAAACAAAGAATACCTAGGCATGTCCGCATCAAGAAACTGCCTGCGGAAACACAAAACATCATATGGTTAGTGTGGGTGCAAATGGCCGGCGGCGGGAGCGGCGGGGGACAGCGCAGGTGGGATGTTCGGGAAGGCATGTGGGAGGCAAGCTGGCCCCCCAGCCCCATCCCCATCTCAAGCTGGAGCCCAGCACAGCTAAGCCTCGGGGCCCTCGGAGAGAAGGCCATGGCAAGGAAAGGGCAGCAGAGAGCCTCCGGGCTGGCAGGAAGGTGCCACAGAGCAGAATGCAAGCTGAGCAGCCCTACTGTGGGGAAAAAGGCCTGGGATCCCTTTTGGTCTCTCTTTAGACCAAGCCACCAGAAGAATGGGGACCCTGTTCTCCCCCCAGGTCTTCCCCACCACCCAGGGCAGCCTGATCTCAGAGCTCAGCAAGGTGAGTTTGGGAGTAGAATCATAAAACCTTAGGCTTGGGAAGAACCTTGGATGCCTCTACAACTGCCCTAGCAAGGCATCCAGCCTTGGCTTGGGGGTCTGTACAATGGGAGATCTCGCTGTCCAATGGGGTGGCGTTTGTACCATTGGACCGCTCTGATTATTAGCAAGCTTGAGTTGCTTTGAGCTGAAATCCTTCCCCATAACTCAACTCTAGCCCTAAGTTTGCTGCCGGGAAGGAAGGTAGATACTAGGAGAATCATGGAGGACACTAGGACATCATGGAGAAACATAGCCATGGGCTATGGCGAAGCTGGGGGGGCATCCATCAGCTCCAAGGGGGTCCAGGATTGACCAAGGAAAGTGCCTCCCGCTAAGACTTTCAAGATGGGAAAGGGGCAAGGAGAAAGAGATCAAAGAGCCAGTTTATCCTGGCACTTTGGCACGAATGTCCAGTGATGCACAGGAGCCAAGCTGCGAGTTGAAGTCATGGGGGGAAAAACAAGAGTCTGCTTTCAGTAAGCCCTGTCCTGCAGCCGTCCTCCCTGCATCCTCAGTCTCGGGGCTTCCACAAATGAGCCGGAATCTGTGGCGATCAGGAACCCAAAGAAAGAAGCCACAGCCCAGCCTCACACCAGACCAAGGACAGGGGGGATTCTGAAGAAATCCTTTCCCAGGTCCTCCTGAAACTCATTTCCTCTCTTCTTTCTGCTGGTCTCTGGCTCCATTCTTTCTGGCTTACTTACTGGATCATAGGCTGGGTGCTGGAAAGGACCCAGGAGGTCCCAATACCTGCCTTTTATGGGTAAGGAAACTGAGTCACAGAGAGGCTGAGTTGCCCAGAGTCACATCACAAGTGTCCAAAGTGGTGTCTGAATCTCTAGCTTCCCGACTGCAAATGTGGGAGTGCAGGATCCCCTCAGCTATCCCTATGGCTCCTGCCTTTGCAGACTATGTTTTTGTATGCGTGTATGTATATATAACATGTATATAATGCATATACATAGTGTGCATATGTATAAATGTAAATATGATATGAATGCATATATATAGTGTGCATATGTATATATGTAAATACGTGTATAGAAGTACAGAGCATTATTTCTTTTGTTGTTTTTTTTTTTTTAAACAGAGCATATTTTCAAGTCCAGTTTAGCTGTGAGAACAGTTACATCCATAGTTGTTGGTGATCTTGGTCCTTGAGAATATAAATAAATTCATTTTCCATGCCCTGGGAGAGCCCTTGAAAGCCATCTGGACTAACTATTCCTGTCCCTCCTCCCCTGGTGCTTCTCTACAAACAGCATTGGGTTAGGGTTGAACGAATGTTGATTGGAGTACGTTTAATTGAATTAATAGCTTAGGAAGAATCATCCCATGAACTCATCTGACATCTTTCCTAGTGCAGATGCTCTTACACCTTTAGCCGTTCTCCAGTATGGTCTCGTTTATTCCTGACAATCCTTCTTCCCCAGACACCCCAAGAGGACTCTGCCTTTCCTCATGTTTGCCTATTGCCTCATCAAAGGATGGGACCTCAAAGAGAATTTTTTCTTATTTCACAGATAAGGAAACTGAGTCCCAGAGAGAACTACCGTGTGGTGGAGAGAGCAGTGAACTTGGGGTCGTAGGACTTGAATTTCAATGCTGCTTCGGCCACCCACTATCTGTATGAGACCGGGGAAGGTCCCAACATTTCTGGTCTCCAGCTTCCTCATCTATAAAGGGGAGGCTAAAGGCATCTGTGATGCTGTGACTTGAACAAAGTCACCCTGCAGCTTATGAGGAGCCAGACCCAGACCTTGGGTCTCAAGGCTCCCACTCTGGGTCTCCCCTCCCTCCTTACACTGTCCTGCCTCCTACTAGTGAAGTCATCTTGTCAGGAAATTGCAAGAGAGGACCATCTTGATCACCAGACCTTCACAGAAGGGAACTTTCACCAAGAGGATCTAAGTCAGCTCTTCTCTGCTTTCCAGAGGGTGCAAATTCGGGCATCTCACCAAAGAAGCCAGAAAATAAGGCAAATTTGGTGTTTCCACATATGGCCTTTCTAGTTTAATGTTTCTATTTTTCGTTCAATTTCTATCTGCTAAGCGACAACAAGGCATTAGCTTCTGATTCCTTTGAAGCACCCCAAACTGCAAAGTGATCTCTGCCATGCACATGGAGTCCCCTTCCCCACACGCCCTCAGCCCAGGGGATGGATGCTCTAGCTGTTAGCGCCAATGAAATCTTCCTGAACCTTCTCACCATCTAAGGGAAGCCTTTTTTTATTTTTATTTTTTTTATTTCCTACTCACCAAAACAAGTGGGGCTGTCTGAGGCACTCTAACCATAAGCTGCCTTTTAAGGCTGTGGGGTCACCCAGACAAATGAAAAATGGTTCCAGGCTCGACCCTCATCGACCTCATTTTCCTGTAACTCCAAAGAGCTCTTTTATTCCCATTTACTAGAAAGGTTCAAATTTGGGCTGAAGCCAAATTTATTGGACCATGACCCCGAGGGTAGAAATCTCTGGATAGGGTTCCATATCGGGTACTTAAATGTTCCTTTTCCTACAGCTTCCTCAAGTGTCGGCCTCTTTACTTTCTGTTCATGTTGGATTAATCAGCCAACAGACAATTCTTAACTCCCTACTGTGCGCCAGGCTTCCCATCACCCCATGCGGACTCTCTATGCCAGCAATGTTTTCAGTAGATCTTTTGGCAAAACAAAAGCTAGATCTGTAATCTAAGTAGCACCAAGTGGCTTTCTCCAAATGATCCCCGATCACCTGCAATCTCATCCTTGTGATCAGGGAACTTTCTCTCTCCAAATCATCAAGCGGATACTTATGTGTTCCTCCCAATAGAACATAAGCTCACTGAGGGCAGGAAGCATTTTATTTTGGTCTCTCTGGGTGTCAGGCACATAGCGGATACGTTTAGCAAATGTTTGTTGATTGATTTATCATCTGCCTCTCCATCCCTACAAACTGACCACCTGTCAACTATGGACCGGCTCCTGGCCGCGGCTAACTGGCTCTCAGGGAAGGGATAGAGAAGAAAATGAAAAGTCTTCCTGACGTGGCCCACAAGCATTCGGGATGGCGCCGCATTATGCTGGAGAATGGGCCGAGCAGCTTTCCAGTGTTAATAGAACGGGTATTGGACGGATCCGGGGGCAGCAAGCTGTTAGTTTTCCAGCGCCCCCCCCCCCAACTCCGCCTCCGACCATTTCTAGCCTTTCCAGGCTCAGCTCAGGGGTCACCTCCCACACCGGGAGCACCCGGACTACCCCACCCCCAAGTCACTATGTATTGTTTGCATTTAAAAACCCGGTTTGTGGGCGGTTCCCCGGCTCAGTGATCGTTCAGGAAGGCAGACGGCTTACACTTGCAGCCTTGTCCCGGTCTGAAAGCAGGAGGAGCTCCCAGAGAAAGGAGACCCTGAAGGCAAGGAGGCTGACGGGGTGAACCCCCCCCTGTCAGGGAGTGAAGGGAGCATCCAGGATGCATGCGATCTTCGATCCCATTCAGTGACCAGAGGGGCTGGGAAGAGATCAGCTGCGAATCCCGGGAGGGAAGGAAGACTCACCGATCGTCCTGGGAAGGCTGGACGTAGCCCGCCGAGAGGATGTTGAGGGAGAGGATGTTGGGATCAATGAGGGATTCGTCTGTTTCCGGAGTGTTCCGGATCCGACCTAAAAGATGCGATAGAAGTCTGGGTTACCTCAGGGAAGAGGAGTGCCTCCTCATTGCCCTGAGGCAGACGGCACCTGCTTAGAAGCTTGGGCAATAATGAAAGCCTTTAGGGAGGGAAATAAGCATTTATTAAACACCTACCTTGCAGCAGGCACTGTGCTAAGTGCTTTCCAAATTTATCTCCTTTGATCCTCCCAACCTTAGCAAGTAGATGCGATTACTATACTCATTTTACAGCTGAGGAAACTGAGGCAGGCAGGGATGTGCTAAGCGCTTTACAAATTGATCTCATTCGATCCTCACACAAGACCCTATTATTATATTCATTTTACAGGTGAAGAAACTGAGGCAGGCAGCGATGAAGTAACTTGTTCAGGGTCACACAGGAAGTAAGTGTCCAAGGCTAGATTTGAACTGAGTCTTCTTGCCTCCAGACCCAGCATTCTGTCCACTGTGGCTCTACCTAGGGATCCACATCTTGCTTTTTAAGGTTCATGAACCACATTCTTGCCCCAAAATACTGTGATTCAGGGAATGCATCAGGAAAATTATCTTTTTTTGCAGATGAGAAAACAGGCTCAGTAAATAAATGGCTAGTTCAGGTTATACTAGTTGTGTAACTGTAGGCAAGTTACTTAATTTCTTTCTGCCTCAGTTTCCTCATTTGTAAAATGGGGATACCCACCTCTTTTATGTACACCTACCCCCCCTCCCGCCCCGGGTTGTTGTGAGGACTAACTGAAATAATTTTGTAAAGGGCTTAGCACAGTGCCTGGCACATAGTAGGTACACACAAATGTCAGATTCAGGACGTGGAACCAGATCTCTTCCCACTCCGAGTCCATTTTCTATCTATCTACTATTCTATCAGAAATGTAAAATGAGAGTGCAAAAAAACCCACTAGTATTTATTTTATAAAGGCTTGACTTTCAATTGAGTGGGATGCAAATCTTGAGCACACAGGCAGAGATCAGCCCATCACTGTTTAGCTTGGACAGCTCCCCCACTTACCCACAACTAACTCCCGCACTTCTTTCCAGCGGATGTGGCTGCCGGTTTCATGCACCAGGGTCACCGTGATCCTTCTCTGGATCCCCTAGGATTCATCAAGAAAAGAGAGAAGTGAGAGAACAACACTGATAACAATTCCCATTTCTATGGCAAAATGATTTCTTGACAACAACCCTGAGAAGAAGGCGTGCAGGGTAACATCATCATCTTCCTGTGGGGGAGAGGAAACGGGCTCAGAGGATGAGTCTCAGTGGCCAGATGGTCCACCCTGTGTTATGGCCACCTAAGCTTTGCACCTTATACTCTCAGAATGTCACTAAACCAAGTAGATAAAGCCTTTCTCAGGAGGAGCCCATCACATGTCCCAACAGACCACTGCACACTGCAACGGCTCTCAGTCACCAGTTTTTTCCTTATGTCAAAGCCTAAATTCACTTCTTACAAGTCTTGGTTCTGTGCTCTGGAGTCAAATGGAACATAGTCACATTGTCTACACGGCAACCCTCTAAACACTTGAAGGCAGCTCACTGCCATGCCTCCTACCTTAATCTTCTCTGGTCCAGCCTAAAAGCCCTCATTCCCTCAACTGCTCCTCATATTGAATGATGTCAGAGACCTCCACCATTCCAACTGTCCTCCTCTGGACACTTTCCAATTTGCCAATGACTATATGGGTTGACCAGGGTAAAACGCAGTGGGACTATCTATGACTTCTCTGGTCCTGGCCAGGCAAGGACTCATCTGAAATGGTCGTGGGCTTTAGGAAACTGGACCGAGACCTTTTCAGATGAGTCACTAGGTAGCAAGACTTCCCTCATCTTGTTCTTTTGAAGCTTAATTCTGAACTTGAGTACAAGACACACGCCTTGTTATACATTTCATCTCGTTTGACTCAGCTGAATTTGGACTCTGACATCTAGTATATGGGTCACCCCTGACCATTGTGTGTCATATTCATATTGGAAAATCTCATTATCTACACCTATTTCCAGGTAACTGATAAGAGCTTTAAATAGTACAGGGCTAGGAAAAGATTTACGCCACAGGATGTCGTTGTGGTTATGACGAAAAAGGTTAGCAGGAAGTCTGTTTGGGGTGGGGGAGGAGAAGTTAGTGGATAGCTCAGGATGAAGGGAAGTCAATACCTGATGGAGCAAGAAAGTTCCAAGGCACGGCATCCCTCCCCGGTGGTCCACAACAGCTGGAATGTAGCTGGGAGAGAAGAGAACATGAAAAGTCTGTCATATTTTCACAAGTCAGTGCCCAGAGGAGCAGGGGATTACAGATTTAGGACTGGAAGAGACCTCAAGGGGTGTCTGCATTTTACAGGAGAGTAAACTGAGGCTCACAAAGAACTGATTTGTTCCTAAGTCTCATTAGTGTTGAAAACAAAAACTTCAGTAGTGTAACAACAACCACCTGTAATTTATCCAGTGCCCAGAGGAGCAGGAGGTTACAGATTTAGGACTGGAAGGGACCTCAGTGGGTGTCTGCATTTTACAGGGCAGTAAACTGAGGCCCACAAAGAACTGATTTGCCCCTAAGTCTCATTAGTGTTGAAAACAAAAACTTCAGTAGTGTAACAACAATCATCCATCACTTAAACTCCTATTCCTGAGAACAGCCTCGGGACCATCGGAAGAATTCTTACCATCTCCCATCTTTTGACCTAAATCCAGTGCTCTGGTACGCTCATAGAATGTCACTAAACTAAGTAGATGAAGAACCCAATCAGTAAACAAAGGCCCTCATTATGACAGGGCCAGGACAGAATAAGAGTCTCAGCATGTTGCAGGCCCACCAGGCGAATAGTAATACATGATACATTATTGTATATTCATAGGAACATAAATTGATAGCCACTTCATGCAACTCATAGAATTAAATCCAGTCATCTATTAGGCCCTCTCCTGGTAGGGAGGAGTATTTTCTTCTCATGAACAGGCCAACCAGCAGGTCAGCTGACATGGGACATTTCCTGATGTATCTTCAGCATGTTGGGAGTTGGTGTAAAGCCCAGGAATATTGTCCACTTTGGGGGAGGGGTCTTTATAATTGGTAGAAGACTAGCCATACAGCCAAGGGCAAGCTATTATTACTGAGGAGGAAAAATAACTTTTTCAGTGCAAGTGGAAAACCTCTTGGGGTTCAGCTTCTTGGTATCTAATAAATGTTTATTGAATCAAATAGAAGAAGATGAGTATATAATAATTTGTGCATCCTATATATACATGGTAATTTATTATGCATCTCTTAATATAACATGGTGAGTCTTTGATGTTGGATGAATGAGTCTTGCTTCTCATTGCCTTTTCTATGATAAAGACTTAAAGAATTGGTGGTGGTCAATCACTCAACAATTTATTAAGCACCTACTATGTGCCAGACATTTTGTGAGGTCCTGAGCCTAAAAGGCACAAAGATACAGTACTTGTACGAAGGAGACCACATTCTATCTAGTTTCATGTGCCCATAGCACCTTAAGGTTTACAGAGGACTTTCTTCTTAACAACTTTAGTAGGTAGTGGACAAGACCTATTAACATTTTATGAGGAAACTGGGGTTCAGAGAAATGAAGTAACTTGCTGATTGTGAGACCAAATCCAAAGGGATTTGGATTGTAGACAGAGTTCCCACATCACTAACGTAACAGATTCATCCATTTGGTAGTTTTCCCTTTGCTCCACAAGTAAATGGAGTAGGGACCAGGAGGTTTTCTCAGAATCCCTCTGAATGAGAAAAGTAACTCACTCGCCATTGGCTTCCAGCTCACAGATTTCGAAGTACACCAGCAGGTCATATTTGCAGTGACAGGGTCCTGCAGTGGGCCGGGTGAGGGTGCTCAGCTTGGTAGCAGGCACTGCGGAGAGCCACAAAATGAAATTGTAGGTTACAACTAAAAGCTTTTCAAACAATTTTAAAGCCAGGCCCTTCTCTCGGCATCACCCAGAAAAGGAAGAGAGAAAGCAGGTTTGATGGATAGTTCCACCTGCAGTACGTATGTGGGCAGAGAAAGTCAAAGAAAGAGTCAGGGAGGTTAATTATTTGAACCATTTATTCAACACATGTTTGTTAAATTCTGCTACTAAGTAAGGCCCTGTGCTAAGGCCTGAAGAAGAAATCAAGGAACAGAAGGCACGTTGTTCCTGTCCCTCAGGGAGTTTACAGCCCAGCCTTGAAGGCTCTTGCCTTCTCTTTGACTGACATCCTTTAAGTCTTCAGCTCCTCCTCAGGGCCCTGGATCCACTCAGAGTAGCCCAGGACCACTCTGCACCCAGAACGTGCTTCATTAATATCGATAACTGGAACTTGAATGGACATCAACCAATTATCAACCAAGCCACATCCATTACACACCTACTATGTGCCAGGCAGAGTATACATACAGCTCCAATCTAGAACCTGCTGAATTTTCTACCAGGCCTTTCTTGTTGCCTTTCCATGGCTGCCTCAGCTTTTCTCTCTAGAGTCTTCTCATGTCTTCCCTGGCTTTCGTGAACTTAAAAGCTCCCACGACATTCCAGTCAGGTCCAACAAGAAGGGGGAGGAAGAAGGAGGCTAGGCCAGGTGACTTTATTTTGTGCCTGTATCTTAGAGCTGGCTACACCTGGAGATGCCCCATCCATCTCAGAGAGATATTGAGTGGAAAGAGCTTGAGCATGCTGAATTAGTGTCTGAGGATCATTTCTGTCCCTTCTGCTCCCAGCAGTCAGTGAGAATGGAAGGAGGGGGACCCAAGACCAAGAACCAGAAGAGAAAAATCTGAGGCATTGAAACCCATCCCCATCCCAGGGAAAACTCCGCCCTTGGGGTGGGGAGGAATGGTGAAAGGAAGAACAGCTCAGTTCAGTCCCAATGGTATTGACTGAAGGAGAGGAAGAAGGGGAGCAATAGCAAACACCCCAAGAGTTCAAGAGTCATTTGATCAATCTCCATCAGGGTTGGACTGCTCTTGAAGGCAAGAGACCATCTGCTGACCGAAGAATCTATGGTACTTTTTCTAGGAGTCAGGGTTGAGAAGAGGGGAACCAGAAAGCCCCCAAAGTCCCCTAAGATCCGGACATCCCCACCACCTGTTCAGTCTGCTCCATGAATGTAGTCCAACCCTGATTTCCAGCTACCCTGCCTCCCAATCACTGCAACAAACACTTCCCAGGAAAAGGTCATGGAAGGAATCGCAAAGCACAGAGATCTCTTCCATGGCTCATTGAAGGCACCAACCGGGTCTTTGAGCCTTTTTCACAACCCCCTCCATTACAGGCTGTGAAGGATGAGCCATGGACCCTTTGCCCTCTCTCAGCAGCAAGGAGGAAGCCATGTTCATAGCTATGGAGGCATGCCCAGAGAGCACACTCAGCACGCGCCTGTCCAGTGTGCCTGGCAGCCAGTGCTCAAGCAGTCTAAAGGCCTTTTCTTCATCTTGTGTGGCGAAGAAGAAAAAACAAAACAAAATCCAGCCAACATTGTTTGACCACGGCACGGATGCCCCCCAGAACATGCGAGAAGGGGGGAGCATTTCGGGGATGCTACAAAACTACAGGCAGAACAGGGCTCGTCTTTTTACTGAGCCCTCTTCTTCTGGAGAACCAACTTGGCAGCCTGGGGAGGGATTTAAAGGAGAGCAATATATCCAAGAAGAACCTCAGTCTTTGTTCCCACCCTAGTCATATCTTATGCCAGCACAAGTATTCTATTTTCAAATGGTCTTTATCAGTTTGCTCTGGTTTTAATGAAGACCACAATATCAGTGACCACTGGGATGAGACAGAATCATTCCAAGAATATTCAGTCTTCTACTGGACGCCTAATATTTCTTTTGGAACAATAAATTTGGGAGAACAAACTTTGCGCAAGCTAAAAAACTATCCATCCTGAATTCTTCTCTCCTGAAGAGCTTTCCAGTCTCAGCTGTATTTTTTTCATATTAGCCCTCCTACATCCTTTCTCCAAGAAAACACCTTTAGAATAAGCAAGAGAGACTAAGGTGTCATGCTAGAAAGATGATCCATGAAGTGATTTCTTTAACCCAAACTGCCAATTCCTGTCTCGCCACATTAACAAAGAACCCTTCGTAATGGGGAAGCAAATAAGTCAATAGCTTAGATGTCTCATTGTATTCTCCAAGTCCATCAGTTACTCTATCTGGAGCTGGATATCTGGACCTAGATGTCTCACCATGTTCCCTGAGTCCATCAGTTACTCTATCTGGACCTGGATATCTGGACCTAGATGTCCCACCATATTCCCCAAGTCCATCAGTTACTCTGTCTGGAGCTGGATATCTGGACCTAGATGTCTCACCCTGTTCCCTGAATCCATCAGTTACTCTGTCTGGATCTGGAGCACCATGTCAATCAGTCCTGTGATAATAATAGAATTCCAGATGGGTTTCTTCCTGGGAAAATGCTACAACATGAAGGGTAGTTGGACTCAAAATGGAAAGAACTGGAGGAAATTGACCAAGAATAGGAGGGTGTGAATGCTACTAACCTGGTTTAGAGAGCGGCATGACCCTAGGGAAATGGCGTCTTGACGGTCGTAGAGGGCTGTGGATAAAGAAGAGAGCCAAGTGAAAAAAAAAAAGCACAATCTAGAGATTTGAAGGAAAATTTCAGATACTGGCACTGCTTAAATACCTCTAGGGATAGGGTATCACAGAATCACTAAATTTGAGAGTTGGAAGGACCTCTCTGGCCCTGCGGTCTGACCCCCTGCAGTCAGAGGAATCCATACTGTAATATGCCCAATGAGGGGCCATCAAAACTAACCCTATCATCCCTGGACCTGCATCGCCTGCTCTGCTAATGGGGTCTAACCCTGAAATCCACATATCTTGTTTCTGTACTGACATATTCATCAGGATTCTGCCCAAAGATCCCCAAGGAGAGAAATCCCACTCCCTCCCAAGTCAGCCTGGGCCACTTTAGGACAGCTTTCATTGTGGAGATATATTTCCTAGTGTCAAGCCCAAATTGGCTTTTTGTACCTCTTGCCCATTGCTCCTGGTTCTGCCCTCAAGAGAGCTCCTGATCGCTAATAATCAGGCCTCAGAAACTGATTTAGACCTATGGATGGGCTTTATTGTCTGTTGCCTCCTAACATCAAAAGCATTGCTTTGATTGCTTCCATATGAAAATTATGAAACGAATCCATTTATTTTCTTCAATTTTTTAAAAAAATATTTTCTTTTAGGAATTTGATTTAAATTAATTCAACTCATTTCAACAAACAGCCTAAAATATACTATATTGGGTCCTGGGGATAGAAAGGCAAAACTCAGGCAATCTAATAGAAGAAATTTCAGAAGCCAATGACTCCGACTCATCCCTGAAGAATAATCCACAGTATCCTGATCAAGGAGCCATCATGCCTCACCTCAAAGGCTGAGGAGGCGCTCGTGGTCTCCCAAGGTGGCCCAGCCCATTCATGGACAGCTCTCTTTGTTCCAGTGTTTTTCCTGACATCAATCCAAAACCTCTTTGCAGTCTCTACCCATTTTAGCTAGTTCCACCCTCCGGGACCAAGCTAAACTGGTCTAATCCTTTCTCCAGTTCTCTTGTCCCTTCCGAGTCTCATCTCCTTCAGTCTGAATAGCCACAGTCCCTTCATTGATCCTCATGACATGGGTTCAGGCTCTTTGAGAGGTCCAAGCAGGCTTACCTGAGAACATCCTTGCACAGAGGTGGGAAAGGATGCTGCTGATAGTGGCCAAAGACCTCAAATACAATTGGCTGACTCTTGATGTATTCGACAAAGGACTTGGTCACCTCAACTGCAATCTGGATGAGGGTTGAGGGAGGAGAAAGGCCTCAGCATTATTAAAGACAGAGGGCAAAGAGTCATATAAGTCACTGAGTCCACAGGATGGAGTTTGGGTTATCCAGTTTGAAAACTAAAGTTATCCCTGTATTTCCATTCTCTAATCGTGACCTCTGTGACCTCACATAAACAAGAGACCAAAAATGAAGCCATCTGGGAGCCAAAGACCAAATCTCCTTAACCCTCTGCTGACATGGCTCAGCTCTTACATGCACTAACAGCCCATAAGCAGTACACAATCAGTCATATACTGCTCTTTTCTTAGGATGTTACACAGTGAAGCTTCTCTGCCCATGAAGCCTGAGAGCTCTAGACTAATACTATTACCACTAGAGATGTGATTGGGGTGGTGATGGTGGTGATGGTGGTGATGATGGTGATGGTGATGGTGATGGTGATGATGTGGTGATGGTGGTGATGGTGATGGTGATTGTGGTGGTGATGGTAGTGTTGGTGATGGTGATGATGGTAGTGATGATGGTGATGAAGATGGTGATGATGGTAATGGTGATGATGGTGCTGGTAATACAACTGATGTTTCTATCAAACTCAAGTTTGATAATATTTATATAGTATTTTATGTTTCTATATAAAATATAAATAAAAATATATATTATTATAATATCATATATTATAATAATATATAATAATTATTATAATTATTATATAGAATATATAAATAATTATTACATAGAAACATAAAATACTATGTAAATATGATAAATTTGAGTCTCACCTCTCACATACTACTGGTCTTATTATACTTATTTTATAGATGAGAAAATGGGCTCAGAGCTGCTCATGGTCCCCCAGTTTGTAAGTATAGAGAAAGGTTTGGAATTATAGCCTTTTTCCCTGTTCCATCCAGATAGTTTTTCTCCCAGTTTTTTTTTTTTTAACACAAGTCTCTTTTACAAGAATTCATACTTTGGAAACAATTCTCTATGATTATATACGAAGGCCTAGGAAGACCCAATAGTATCAATCACTACATACAGGATGTATGTAGTAAAATAGGGATAATATCACCTCCCTCTCAGAATGATTGCAAATCATAAATAATAAAATAGGGCAATGCAATTAAAAGAGATAACATTTGTAAAGCATTTTGCAGTCCTTAAAGTATCGGGTGAATACCAGTTATTATTGTTATTAGCTGTCATTGACTGTAATCAATGGGGTATAAGGAGACATGATGACTCCTTTGTTGGGCATGGACTGGTGGAGATGAATGCTCAGTGTGATATAGGAGGCCTAATGTTGTGTAGCCTTTGTGAGTCCCACCCTCATGTGCCTGGACAAGAATCAGTCGCTAAGACAGCAGTGACAGCCTACATTCTGGACATGGTAGAATCCAAGCGGTGGCCCTCGTCCTGTATTCTTCAACGGCTCTGTGGAAAAGGCCTCGTCGTGACGGTGGATAAAGCTGCAAAACAAGAGAAAACGATTAGTGGTTACAAAGTGGTTCTTCCAGCACCAAGTGGATCTTGGAAGTCTCACCCATCACCCCTGGGCAGTCACACAGCCACTAAGTGCATGAGCCAGGATTTGAATGCAATTCAATCCGGTTCTGCTGTGTAGTGTTAGTTTTAGCAAACCATTCTTTGACAGAAGGAAAAAACAAATAGAAAAGGGCATTCTGTTGGCCAGATGTGCATTGATTTAAACTACAATTGGGTCCAATTAAAGGGAAATGATAGGGATCTCTTGTCGAACGGATTTAGAAAATCTAGGTCTGAATGGCCAATGACCGATTTCATTTCATTTTTTTCTACAAGCGATGAAACCTCAAGGCAGGAATTGGGTTTTTTTCTTCTCCTGAATCAATCATTCAACAAGTTTTTATTAAGCACCTCCTATGTGCCAGGTAATGTGCTAGATGCTGGGGGATACGAGTGCAAAAAGTAAACTAATTTCTTCTTGAAAAAAAGCTGACGTTCTAATGGGGAAAGACAATAAGTGCGTAATGAATATAGACATGACCCTGTGAGGGGGAGATAAGGAAGGAATCACTCCAGACACAGGAGTCTTTGCACTACATGCTGGTGGAAGAGGAAAAGTTGCACGTGAGGGAAAAAGAGGCAACAGTCTATGTCAAATTCTCCTACACACTAGACTCAGATTCTTGGCTCTCTGATGGAAAGAAAATAGCAGGGGCAACTTCCAAGAAACTCAGTCCTGAAAGGAATCACAGAAACTGGCTAAGGCTAGAAGTGACCCTTAGAGGCCATCAGCTTTTTCATCTTAGAAGGGAGAAACTGAGGTAGAGAAGTTAAATGGTCTGCCCAAGTTTTGAGCCCAACTCTCTGGGATTCCATACACAATAGTCTATCCACAGTGCTATGTGAAGGCTAAAGAATTAGGAGAAGGGGAAGTAACGGGAGGACCAGAAAGGAAGGACTCACTTGAATTGGCAGAAGATATCGGCATACTCTGCAGAAATGCTGGATGCTTGTAGCACGGTCACGCGGAAGGTGAAGATGCTGCCCAGCTTCAGATGGTCCAGGGCGGATTCTAAGGGGCCATCCATGGCGCTCTTCTCAGGGCTGTCCAGTAGCAGGTCTTCAGGAGTCACTGTTGGGTGAAAAGTCCCATGGAATGAGGGTGTACAATCTCCTTAAGAGGTCTTGTCCCCATTCCCTGGTACATGACCCTTCTTCTCCTGCCTCCGGAGTCGGCACAGGTTAGTTCCTCCAGGCATGGACTACCCTTGTCTCTGCCTCTCAGAAGCCCCCTGTCTGTCTTTGGGCCTCAGCCCCAGGGCCAACAGCCCTTTTCTAGTCTTTCCTCCAGTCCTTCGCTCCCTAACATCACCTTGTGTGTTTGTGTTGGCTTGTCTGGGCATTTGTTGTTTTTATCTCTAGAGGATGCACGCTCTTTGAAGGAAATGACTCACGTTTGTCTTTGCAATCCCAGTGCCTGCCACGGGTACGTGGCTTATGGGAGGCTCTTGGGTCCCAAAGGTTACTCAGTGACATTTCAGGAGCAGAGCTTTGGAGAAGGGGAGGGTTCCTCACTTCATTTGGGCAAAGTAAAAGCTACAAGTGGGGTCACTGCTTCTTCCTTTAATCTGATGGCACAGGGGAGAAGGTAACATGGGCTAACCCAAGCTCTTAGGGAGGGAAGCCGTGATCTGGTGGGTTCCCATCAGAGTAGGGATAATAACAGCTGAGTAGTGAGGCAGGAAGAGATCACAGAGACATTGCTGGTGGGTTACAGATAAGCCCTCTTAGGGCTGCAAAGACAGAGTGAGCCAGTGTATGCAAGGAGAGGAAAAACTTCAAACAGGGATCTCAGCTAATGCAACAAGCTCCATGCTGCTCAGTGCTTTGAGATCCCCTTATCCTTGGGAGTTAAGTTGTTTCGCTGTCAGATTGGGAGCTCAATGGGGGCAGAAATCATCTTTTACTTTTTTTAGGTCCGCAGTGCCCAGTAAGCTTCAGGCACATAGAATTCACTCAATCAATGACTATTAACACTCTTGACTATTGTGGAACTCTCTGCACCACTGATCAGTCCCCATATCTCTGACTTTGTAACTTCCCAGGGAACCAGGGATAGCCCAGGGCACCTGAACCCTCTCTTTACCTGCACAGGTATTGTTGTTAACTTCATCAGCAGAAGGACCGATCTCAGTGACCTGTCCCTGTCCCTCGACAATACGCAGCTCTTCTTGCGAGGTGCCAGAACGGGACATCCCCACTACTGGGCAGGACTCAGACTGGAACTGGAAGAGACCAACACAAGGAAGGCAATGATGAGGACAGTAATGAGAGGGGGGAGGCTTGGTGCAGAGAAGTCTGGGCCTGGAGTCAGGAAGTTTAGTTCCCATCTCAGATATTTATTAGCTGGGTGACTCTGGGGAAGCATCTCTCAGACTCAGTTTCCCCATCTGTAAAATGAGACAATTTAATGCTGGACTATGGTCTATGCTGATGGTTACTGTAGCAGAGGGCTTCACACTCATGACTCATTTGAAGGGTATTATCACCCCATTCTATAGATGAGGAAACTGAGGCTCAGTAAGTAAGTGTTGGCATTAGAAGTAGGATTCAAATCCAGATCTTTCTGACTCTCATCTCCGGCTGTCCCTCACAGTCTGTACATCTCCAGAAGGGCTGGCCAGTCACCCACTCCCAGAAATGAGCCTTAAGTTCTGCTCTACTCTCTGGCCTGTCTTCCCTCCATGTCCTATCTTCTAAAGCATCGGGGGTATCGTGAGGTGGGCAGACCCTGCCCTTACCCACCTCCTTCAGCCATCACCAGTGTGGGAGGCAGAAGGCTGGAGTGGAAATAATGTGGTCTGGGAACTAGTCCCACATTGGTCCCTGAGTCTCTTCATGTCCCAGAGCAACTTCCTCTGAGGGCCAGCCATGGACCTTGAGCAGCTAGCTCGAGCAGATGGGAGGCCCTTGCTGGAGGATCGTCAGCCTGTCCTGACCAAGTCCTGGTCAGGCTGAGAGGCCCTCAGAGCCGAGGGGATGCTCTGGCTTACTGCTGGGTGTGCAGCAGGGAGGGAGACTGGGGGGGGGTGAGAGAAGCTTTAACAAATGAAGAGGTTTGAGGACCAGGGTCAGAGCCCCCTTTCTCTGGATAACCTCAAAGGTCTGTGGGAATAACTATCGGCTCAGTCATTGCCTCAAAATTCAGGAGAGGGGACAAGTGAGGACCCAGAGGAGGGTGTGTGTGTGTGTGTGTGAGTGTGTGTGTGGTATGTGTGTGTGTGTGTCCATGTGTGTGAATATATGTATATGTGAGTGTGTGTGTGAGTGCATGTGTGAGTGTGTGTGAGTGTGTGGCAGTGCATGACTAGGGACAGGCTGCCCAGGATTGCTCTCATCTCCAGTATGGTGACCCTCATCATCTGGCCTTGAGCCCCCATCCCCTTGGACCTTCCTGCCCATCATCTCAGCCATCTGCTCCAGTGAAAGGAGCCATGGTTCTCAAGTTAAAAGAAGTGGGTTCAAATCTTGTCTTCAGTGTTTCTTCCTCACGGGACCCTCCCCTGGCCTCCGAGGCCGCTTCTTGAGCTAGATCTGGGATCTCTAAGACTTCATACACTAACACTAAGATTCCTTAAAATCCCTTTAAGTTTGCCAAGTTCCCTGGCAAGGGTCAGTGTCATTCCCCTCTATTCTGATGGGACTTTCAAGCTTCCAAAGTGACTCGATAGGTCACCACAGACTTACAGCCAGAAGGAAGCTGGGAGACCATCTGGTCCCACTTTGCATTTTAGAGAGAGAAGTGACCTGCCCCCAGTCGCTCAGTCAGTGAGCAGCAGAGCCAGGATTGGAAGCCAGAGCTTCCAGATTCAGCCTTCCTTCTGCTGACAACAGCCCCATGACACAATGTGGGTGAGCCAGCACGCGTGTGTGCCATGGTTCTGGGATATCAGGGAGGGAAGAACGGGGGGTACGAGAAATCCTAGCAAAGCCGGGACTTATGGATTATCATAGAATTACAATATCTCATTATGACATTGTTATATGCAATGGCGGATACTTTGTTAAAGTTCATACAGAGTGGTTTTAGCCTTTCAAAGGACTCCATAAGTCTATCTATCTATCTATCTATCTATCTATCTATCTATCTATCTATCTACACATATATATACACACACATATATATTTAGAAATAGACATTATATATATATATAGAAATAGACATATGTATGTGTGTAATATGCTTATATTATATTGTTGCTGTTGCTCTAACAGCCATAAAAGTGTGTGACTGAGAAGGGTTCATTTCATCCAAGGTAGGGGTAGCAGGATGGGGGAGAGATCGGTGACAGCTCCATGGAGAAGGGGAGGACTAGAACCCAGGGACCATCTGGGATCCAGAGGAGAGAGAGAAGGAGCCTTGGGGGATCAATGGGATGAAGACCGGCTCCTGAGAGTGGGGGGAGTTTGTAGGAGGTGATGGAGCTGCTGCAGGATGTTCGCGGGGGGGCTTGGTTTCAGGCAGTCAGTACCTTTTCGAAGTGCTGGTCATCGAAGGAGATCTTGGCGGTTCCCGACTGTCGGACACCGGATCCGTAATCTGGGGCTTCTTCATCCGCTGAAAGTAGAAGGAACACAGCGGCCATGGCCATGTGAGCAGAGAGTCGGGATCCATTTGCCATAGGAGAGGAAACAAGCCAGAGGCCTTGAGTGAAGAAGCTCAAAAGGATCTGGCTGTTTCCTGAAGGCCATTCTCCATGGGCCAACATCTGCCACTTGCAGAAAGCAGATGTGCCAACTGCCTCCCCAAAGCTGACCACTTTCTCAAGTCCAAGTGGTGAAAAGTAAGATCAGTCAGAGCCCTAACCACAGTAAGGGAGGCAAGAGGACCGACGTGGGGACGGGGCTGGGGCAGACAGAGGCTTCCTGCCCTTAGAAGGCAGAGCCAGGGATGGCCCCATCTCAGGCTGATGCTCAAGGCTAGCCCGAGGAGAGAGAGCTGAGGAAGCGCTCACAGAAGGACCAGCCCCCTGAGCTCTCACCAGGTCCTCTCGCTCCCCTCCCATGATTAGAGAGGCTTCTTAGTCATGACTCACACCTAAGTCCATCCAGCTTTTGGGACCAATGTAAGAACGTCCCCAGGGAAGCCTGTGGCCGCTAACTCAAGCCCCCTCCCTAAACCTCTGTCCTCTCAGGCTGTGCTTTTTAAGGCAGTCTGGGTGTCTTAGGGAAGAGGGAATTTCTGTCTTGAAACGGAATTGAGGAAAAACTCCACACCTGCATCGTGGTCCCTATCCTCATCCCACAGCCCCTTCCCCAAAGAAAATCCAGACCCTCGGGAATCTCTGTGACCCATTTTGCAGCATTTAACCACTGCACTGTTAAGAGAATTAATTAAGATTTGGGGGAGGGGAGGTTCTAGGAAGCAACACAAACTTCCTTTTTAATTCTTCTCACTTTGATGGAAGAGCTGAACTGTGCTGTTGTTGTATGCAAAAGCACACGGAACTTAGTTCCAGAATATCTGGGTTTGAGTTATTGCTTTCTTCGAGCCTCAGTTTCCCTCTTAATAAAGAGGAGCAACAAAGTCTTGTGATGGGGTGACTGAGGGCTTTACATCCGTGATCCCATTGGAGTCCACAATAACCTGGTCATGAAGGCAGAGCAAATATTATACCCATTTGCCAGATGAGGAAGCTGAGGAATAGAGAGAGAATGAAATGTCTAGCCTTCAAGGCTTGCAAAGGGCATTCTGTACCTTCTCTCATTTTAATGTCTGTAGGGCATAAGTATCAACCTCTCTGTTATATAATGAGGACTTTAAGGTTTGCCAAGGATCACCCACCACCAAGTGTCAGAGGTCAGTTGTCCAGCACACTGACCGCCACCACACTTTCTTGACAACCCCTTCCCATAAGAAGGGAGTTATCTACTATCTAGAGCTGCCTTTCAGTGGGGTGAGTTCCCCTTTTTGGGGGAAGTGTTCAGATAAGACTGGATGATCACGTCAGATTTGTGGCTGTATTGGATAAGAGGTTGGGCCGAGGGAGCTCCCAGCTCCCATCCAAACCTAAGATTGTGATTCTGGCCCCAAGAATGGGTCAAGATTATCCTAATGACTGGATCTCAGCTGCTGTCCAGCAGGGAAAAATAACAAATGGTTTCATAAGCATCCTATTTATAATCCCATTCCAAAAGACCAAATGTTATTTTCAGTCCCACGTTATCAGGTATTTCCAAATGCTCGTGTGGCCGGAGCCAGCTCCCAAGGGAGACGGAGATTCAAACAAGCTTGTGAAACACAAACAACATTTTATAAGGGTCAATAAACCCTGTAAATAAGGCCTCTCTGCTAGATAAAGAAACAGCTGGCTTTGGCCGCTGGATCTAGATTTTAAAAGCAATACCAATATAGTCATTGCTCTCCTGGGGACCTCACCCAACGGACCTATGACCTTGAGGAAGATTGAGCCACAGGCAAACGAGGAGCTCTTTTACTGACCAAAGGGAACCCAGAGCAGAGGAAAAACCACATTGGCGTGAGTGGGAAGGTGCCGCCCATACCCATTTGGCTCCTAGGGAGGACTGACCTGAGATCAGAGGGATTTTTATGTACCCGTGAGGACAAAGGTCAGCCTGTGGTGGGGCTCCAAGCTGTTTTCCATTCACAGAATAACATATTTACAGCTGGAAAGGACCTAGTCCATTCCCCCCCCCCCATTTGAGGTCAGAGAGCTCTAGTAACAGCAACTGCAGCCTTTCCCTATGGTTGTCTTCCATCTCATCTGAAAGAATCTCGTATGGATCTTTTTATTTACATATTGTACCCACACACACACCCATTAGAATGTATGCTCCTTGAGGACAGGAACTGTTCCAGATTTTCTGGGTGTCTCCATCACTTAGCACAAAATCTGGCACTGACTAAGTGCAAGTGTGTCAGAGCAGACCAGCTCCTGGACTGGGAGTCAGGGGACCTGTGTTCCCTCCAGCCCTTAATAGTTGTGTGGTGAGGGGCAAACCTCCTCTTCCTAAGCCTCCATAGGCTGATCATCACTATATAGGAGTGCCCAACTCCCAGGGATTGTGTAAACTCTAAAGAGAGAACATTTGTAAAATGCTCTGTGAAGCTTCGCCAACTATTGGGATGGCTGGCAGTGTGGTGCTGGGCCACCGGGGGAGCTGGGGAGGAATGGAGAGGGATCAGTCGCCCCACATGGACCTCAGTTCCTCTATGGCTTAGAAGACTCCTTTTTAAGAGTTTCTGTGCCCCAAACCTCCATCATTCTGGAACTAAACTAGTGAACAAGCATCTTGGAGATAAGCTAGAGGTGTCTGATTTAGTGTCATAACTAAGGTGGGGTAACCAGGGCTTTGTCCAGGATGTGGGCATGTAGAGGGCTGCACTCCTTCAGCCAGGAGCACAGTTGTAACTGATTCCTTCTGGCTTTTCTTTCATTTACTTGACATTTACGGGCACCTTGGCATGGGGGGAGAGTGGTGGACCAGGACTCGGGGGCACCATATTCAAATCTGAATGTATCAGCTGGATGACCAAGGACAAATCCCTGAGCTTTAGACAATTCCTTAGGGTCTTCCTTGATATGTCTGTCAGGCTGACATTTATTTGTAGCCAAAGCTTTGGGGAGGATGGACTCACCAGGGAAATCAGTCTTTCATAGAGAGGATCATATCAGTAGAGATGCAGCTCTGTCATGTGACTCTGCCTTCCCTTCCCCAGTTCATTCATTCATTCATGCATTTGACCAGCATTTACTAAGGGCTTCCTATGTACCACAGACTTTGCCAGGCTCTTTATCAGATGCCTTCCCCCTTTGGAAGTGGGTGATATTTTAGTCACTGTCTAGGGCAAGGTTCACTGAAGGTCCCTTAAAAAAAAAAAACACCCAAACATCCCATTTCTCAGCGAGGGCCCATTTGAGAGAGAGAGCGGGCCAGAGTTTTGTCTGTGCCTGAGGATAATTGCCAAATCCTATTTTTGCCCTCCTGCTCTCTTCTCAGGGTGTGTTTTTCTCAGACAGCTGGAGCCCTCCTTAATCATCTAGACCATATTAGAAGGCTTTATATTTATTTATGAGATAATTATGGTAGTTAATCTTATATAATTCATCTATTAATATGTAGAGCATGTCTCTGGTGCCAAATGTTGCACTGCAGTCTTTGGAACCTGCTGACTCATAAGCTTTAAAAAAAAGCCATTAGAAATTACAAAGTGATCATTTGATAACAGGGACTGACAAATTTTAATTGAAGCTCATTAAGTTGGTGGGGTTTTGAGGAGGATGTTTTTTTTTCCCTTCCTGGCTGCTTTACTCTTGTTATAACTGTGTTATTAGCTGGCCACATTTTAACTCGCTCTTCTGGGAGGCTTAGGCTGTCAACACAGGATGTGCTGTCCCCTCTTCCAAGGAGTTTTCAAATGAAGAGCTGATCTTATAGTGCCCTGAGGTTTACATGGAAAGCCCTTTGTAAACTGTCTGGTTTACTTGGGAAGCACCAGTGAGAATTAACAGAACCTGAAGGACACTTCCTTCCACCCCTCTATACACACAGATTTTGCATTTCTTGATCTACTGCAGGAAATGTTCCTGATCTGCTAGAGTCTTCCCTCTCAAAATTCCTAACACTTAACAACTTGGAAACATCCATTAGGCGCATCTAGGGAATGCCTCGGTACTTAAGAGTGCTGGATCTGCAGTCAGGAAGTTCAAATCTGATACCAGACACTTACCAGCTGTATGACCCTGGCCAATTTGCCTCATCTGTAAAAGGGGGATAATGATAGCATTGGCCTCCCAGGGTGGTTGAGAAAATCAAATGGGATATTAGTAAAGAGTTTTGCAAATCTCAGAGCATGAGTTATTAAGATATATTTGTGCTGTGTATACTTTTATTTGTGTTTCTTACCCCCTTCATAATGAAAGGTCCTTACAAATGGGATTTGCTTTTTCTTTGTACCATCCCCCTAACACAGTGCCTTGTATACAGTGGGTGCTTAAAAAGTACTTGCTGATTTGTTGATTGATTTTGGTCTTCGGATTCACAATGCCAGGCACAAAGGAGGTGATTAATAAATTCTTGTTGATTGATTGATAAAGCCTGTGCCCCTGTGGGTATCCAACGACTCAGATAGAAGCTGAAGAAAACCAGTAAACCAAGTGGAAGCTGTTACCATTTTGGAGAGGGATAATCATAGGCTTTAGTGCTTGAAGGGATATTAGAAACCATCTAAACTGAGCAACTGAGGCACAGAGAGGGGAAGTGAATTTTCTGAAGTCATAGAGACGGCAAGGACGGCAAGCCAGAATTCATAGCCCCTTCCATCTCAGGAAAAGCCCAGGTTGGGACCTAGTAAACCCTTGTAAAATGTTTGTTGAATTAATCAGTGAGTGAATCAATGAATGAATAGATGGGCAAATCGGTGAATGAAAAACAGACAAATGAATGGATGATAATCGATGGATAAAAAATTAATGAATGGGTGAATCAATGAAGGAAAAACAAATGGATTCATGGATGAATCAATGAAAGAATAAATGAAATGGGAGAAAAAGTCCAGATTGCATATCAGGGCAGTGTTTTCCCAAGCCATGATTCACTTCATTGTCCCACAGAGGTGCTCCTGGACCCCGGCAGTCTATACCAGTCCCTCTGTCTCCACCAATCCTGTGGTCCATGTGGGGTCCTCTCAGAAGACCTGATCTTTTCTTGCACCCAATGGGCATGGCACATGGGTTGGGGCTCCTGGGGTTTGAGCAAGCCCCACTACAGGTCCGAGGGCTGGGGGAGGACCTACCTGAGATGGCCTGCACGGCCACACGCAGGAAGCCCTTCACTTCCCCCTTCTCGCTGACGATGGCCACGCGGTGGACCAGGGGCACAGGGTACAGCAGGTTGCTGAGGTACACGAAGGCCCTGAGGGAGAGGCAGAGGAGAGTGGTCACTGTGCCCCGCTGCTCCCCCGGGGGTCGCCAGGCCCACGGCAGGCTGATGGGCAGTTGGCATCATCACAGCTCACCGCTCACACCACAACAGCGCTGCAAAGCAAAATGGAAGCAAGACAGCCAAGGCCAGCCGGAGGAGGAGGAGGAGGAGGAGAAGGAGGAGGAGGAAGAAAATGAAGATGAGCATGAGGATGGGCATGAGGAGGCATAGGGCAAGTGACAGAGGGGCTGAGCCGTGCGTGCTGGAGGTGGGAAGGTCGGGCTACAGTCAGATCAGTGGCGTGAACTTGAACTTGGCAGTGACTTAGTGACCCTCCCTGCCCCTCTCCCCCAAGGTAGTACCTTTCAGTCTTTCATCTCCCCTGGGCAAGGGGAGGGGAGGGAACTGTCATCTGGAAGCTAGAAAAAGGACTTCTGGCCATAGAGAATAGGAGCGCTAGTCAGTAAGAGGTGGCGAGGCGGCGGGCCGCTGGCGATGAAATCCAGAGGGCAAGGGAGGGACGAAGGGCGAAGGTCTGGGGCAGGCTGCAGAGGAGGAGACGCAGGAGAGGGGGCAGAGAAAGGGAGGCTGAGAAGGAAGGGATGGAAGGAAGCGCTGAGGTCACGGGCCAGAGCTGCCTGCCTCCTGAAGGAGGGAGCACAGTCCTGTTCAGTCTGAGAAAGAAAAGGGATTTCCAAGTGGACCTTTCAGCTGCTGCAAGAAATGCCCCTGGGCCTTGTGGCTGGGAAGGGCAGGAGCCTAGGGGGGAGGAAGGGGCTAGGAGCGGCTCCAGTGGGGGTCCTGGCACCTTCTACATGGAGGCCCTCTGCCTATGCCCTCTGGGAGCAGCTTTTCTCTCAAGCCCTCACAGTATCCTCCTTGCCATTCTATTGGCCCCAACCTAAAACTCTAAGCATCTCAGCTGGAAAAGCAGAGATGCCCATGGAATAAAATAACCCCAGTCCTTGAAAGGAGGAAGAAGGAAGAAAAGAACACATTCCCTTCCTGCTTTTCTGAGGTCAGGGACCCAGGCTGGCTCCTACCCTTGGCAGTGTGCTACCAAGGTCCAGGTTTGAATCCTCACTTGGACATTTACTAGCTCTTTGAAGCTGGGCAACTTCTTCGATCCCCACCTGCCTCAGTTTTCCCATCTGGAAAATGAGAACTTTGGATTCTGTAGCGTCTAAGGTCCCTTTCAGCTCTGTCTATCCCCCTTTGATTTTTACCTTGTTCTGTTAATACAGAATGACCTACCCTTAACTTCCCACTCACCAACCATTGGTGAGATCAGTTAGGTGGATCAGGAAGGAGAGATTGACCGAGAGAGAGAGAGGGAAACTGAGAGAAGAATGAAGGAAGGAGAGTCAGAAAGAGAGAGAAAGGTAAGGAGGTAAGGAGAAAAAGAGAAAGGGAGGTGGGAGCAGAGAGACAGAGAAGAGAGAAGAGAGAGGGAGGAAGAAAGGGAGAGGGAGAGATACATAGACATACACAGAAGAGACAGATAGAAACAGAGAGAGAAAGAAGACAGACTGACATAGACACAGAGAGAAACAAAGACAGAAGTAGACACAGACACAGAAACATAGTGATGGAGGGAGAGACAGGCAGACAGAGACACACAGAGAGAAGGAGACAGAGTCAGAAAGAAGAGAGGGAAGGAGGGAGGGAAGGAGGGGGAAGAGAGAGAAATAGACACATACATATAAGAGAGAGAGAGAGAGAGAGAGAGAGAGAGAGAGAGAGAGAGAGAGAGAGAGAGAGAGGGAGAGAGAGGGAGGGAGGGAGAGGAGAATGGATTGAGGTCATCTGTCTGACTTGCTGCTTTTCTTTCCATGACATCCTGTCTCTGCCCCACACCTTGGCACGCCCTTTCCCCACACTGGGAAAGCTTTAACCTTTCTCAAGGCTGCCTTGGCACCCTAGTTACCCTCAAAGCCCAACTCCCTTACCTTTTCCTCCCTGAAACCTTTCTTGAGCCCACTTCTTTGACCTTCTTTTTAGGACCTTCCCCTCCTCTCTCCTGCCTGCACTATTAATGTGAATTTGCTTTATACATATCTTATATTTATTTTTCTACCTAAAGTTGGTCTCTCTGCCATCCTCCCCACCCCAGAAGAATTTAAAACTCTTTGAAGGCAGGGACTGATTTCATTTTTGTCTTCCTTTTTTTCAGTGTTTAGCCTGGGGCCTGTGAGATAGCAGACCTTTAATAAAGGCTGAGCATGAATTAATCAGTGCAGACCCATCCCCGGACAGGAAAATCCAGGCTAAGAAGCACTGAAATGCCCCCATTCATTGGGAAGATCAGGCGCTTCGTTTTTGCAGGTGAGAAACATGTTACATAGTGTAATGCAAATGGCTGTTTGCCCTGTCTCATGCAGGGGCCTCCCAGCATCCCCTACACTTCATTCCCAACTCTGTCATCCTAGCTTAGACAGCAGCAGCTGTACTCCTACTTCTCAGCGCTGGATACCAGCAGACACACAATGGGAGAAAGCCTTATGTTATGGATGGACTCTAATTGCAATGATGGGCAGATGGGAGAAAAGGGATACATACATCGACAAATGTCACTGCTCTCACTGAGAAAGTCTCAACAGAATCTTGGATTGGGAAGGAGCCGGTCCAATATCTGTCAGACAAAGGGTCTCCTCTCCAACATGCCCAACTGAGGTTTATCTGTTAGAAAGCCTCAGAGCAAAGGAACCCACTGGCCCTCAGAGAGACCTATCTCTCCCAAAGAGGATACTTTCTTTGACTGGGCACTCTAAGTCTGTCTCTGCCATTCCCACCCCATTTTACTAGTTCTTTCTCTGGGGCTGAGAAGAACAATACTGATCCTTCAACATGGCAGCCCTTCAATTACTATCAGGCAAAGGTCCCTAGAGAGATTAATATGACTTCAATTCACACTAAAGTACAAATGACTGATTTTATATCTTTTCCTTAGAGTGGGTTCTGATTTGGGGGAAAGAGGAGAAGAGAGCCTCAGCTTCCTTCCAAAGGGGCTGTCATGTGATATATGGAAAAGTCAGAAAGGAAGAACTCCCTGTAGGCAAATCCCTTCCCTATCTTTCCCTCTTTCCCTACCTTACTTGTCCCAGCAGAGCTTAAGCTGGTCTATGACTTGATACAGCTTAGGGCATTGCTTCAAGGGTCCACATACAGAGAGATGAAATGGCTGGTCCAGCATCATCAGATGGAAGATTCGAACAAGGGTCTGATCAGACATTTACCAGTCCTTCCTCTTTGGCACTACCATAGTATTGCAAGCACAGGAATTGAGATAATTGCCTCCCTCATTTGCCTAGATTTCCTGTGCAGGATCTCAAAGCTCAAGTGGCCGTTTCTGGACAAGACTCCTCCATGGGCCTTGGATAAGCGGTCCTAATGACAGGAAGCCCGTTTCTCTTGAGGCAGCCCATTTCTTTGGGACAGCTCTCATGGTTGGGAGCTTTTGCCCTGACATTCGGCTAACCTCTGGCCTCTCTGCAGCTTCTATCCATGTTGCTTCTGGCTTGATTCTCTGAGACCAGTAAGTATAAGCCTGATCCTTCACATGGTTGACCCTTCAGATACCTGTGGGCAGCAGTCATGGAACAGAGTTCTTATCAGCCCGTCGTGCTCTTGGCTAAAGATGCCCTTAGATGGGGCACTCTCCAGGCCATTCACAGTTCTGGTTGCCTTCTGGATAGTTCAATTTAGCAATATCCTTTCTAAACTAGGATGCCCAGAACTGAGCTAAATGCACCAGCGGTGCCCTGCCCAGGGCAGAAAACAAAAGGATGGGCAACCTTTGACCTGTGTTGTTTTTAGCCAGCTTCATTCATATGGAACTGGGTTGGGAACCTACCATCCTATCTTTTGTTTCTCACAAGAACTGTCAATTTATTGGGATGGAAAACACCCCCCCCCCTTAACTGATGAAGCTCCCTCTGCCCATGCAGATCTCTGACTTCAACATGAAGAAACTGCCTGGGATCACAGAGCTCATGGGTGCCAAAGGGAAGTCTTAAACTCAGTTCTTCTGGCCCTCTCTCCTCTAGAAAACACTCCCCCTATGGCTGCTGGGTTCTCTGCAGAGAATCTAAGGCTTCCTGGAAATGGAGTAAAGTATCTCTGGAAGGATGAGGAAGGTTCTGGGTTCTATTGCCTTTTCATCTTTACTTTCCTCCTTCTGAGCTAGATGATAATTTACTGAGCCCATGGAGGATAAAAAACAATGTCCTTGATCTTGTCTCCTCTATTTAGGAAAATACCTGGAGGAGGAGAATGGCAGATGCTGCCCAGACCCATAACCTGTGGATAGGACTGCTAGGTGGTTAGCTCCCAGAGAGGTGGTATAAGGCTGACCGCTCTCTCCCAGGACCTTCTCATTCTAAATCCAAGGTCAATGACCTGCATCTCTGGTCACTCTCCATTCCAGCCTCTGGGGCCAGGAATGCAAGTAGGCCTTAAGCCACTGTGTGGTGCTCCTACATATTCAGGAGGAGTGGGAAGGACGGCTCAGTGCCCTGTCCCAGCTGTGCTCCTACGACCTTTCCATCCCCACCCGAGGACAGGACTGCCTTTCTCCGGGGGCCCAAGTTGCTGAGAACAGCAGATTGTTAGCCACAACAATGTGGTTATTGATCAGTGGCAGACACAGAGCTGTTGTCCCCTTGATGCTACGTCCCACATGGAGGCAGGGCCTTAAGCCATCAGGGGGAGCTTTGTCTGCGTGAGGGCCGCAGAGACTCAGTTATGACAAATGAGCATCCTCCTCTCTTCAGATACTCTCTCTTCTGGGATCTTTCCTTGGAAAGAAAGGGTTTGGTTCTTTAAAGACATGAGCAGCCAAAGGACAGACTTAGGAGATAATGTCCTTAAAGGGAGAAAGAAGAACTCATCAAAGACATTCACTAGGGAGTGAGGGCTGAGGAAAAGGTCACATAACATGGACCAGGAAGGACCACAGAGACAGAGGCCAATCAATTCATTTGGCAAATGAGAGAGTGAGGTTAGTGAAAGATCACAGAGGATCATATATCTGGGGTGGAAAATTGTTGAGGGTCATCTGGTCCACCCTGCCTCTCTAACATGATCTAGACTCCTGGTCCCTGTGGGTACAGAGAAGAGGCAACTGGATTTACAGCCTGAAACCCTGGGGTCTATCCCCAGAGAATTGCTTTCTCCCTGTGTGACTTTGAGTCTCAACTATAAAATGGGAAGAGGATTGGATGAGGTGACTTTCCATTGTCAGATGTTGGTTCCCTAACTGTGATACCACCAGGTCCCACATGCTGCTGTTTCCTTGCTGCAAGATCAAAGATTATATTTTCTCTTTCTCAGTCTCCAGACTGTGGGTCAGCATGCCATCCTAGCTAAATGGCGCCATCTTATAACTCACATGTCAACAACATGTCAACAGATGACTGATCAGGCCATAGGAGCATCTCCTCCAAGAAGTTATTTAAATGACTTCAGAACCTCAAACACCAGGACCATCCATCATGCGAGTCCAGCCTCATTATAGAACTCTCCCTTCCCTATATCTTATGGTCTAGCAAAGCCAGCCTTCATGGTGTTCCTCACACAGCTCCATATCTCCTGTGTCCCTGCCTAGAATCCATTCCCTCCTCCCTTCAGCCTCACAGTCTCTTATTGTCTCCAAGACTCTACTCAAAGGCCATCTGCTCCATTTGGTCTTTCCTGATCTCTCCAATGGTGAGGGTCCTCCCTCCCTTACTACCTTGCATTTATTCTATACAGAGTCGATATTTACATTATTATTGATGGATCAAGCCATCCCTTCCACCAGTGTTAAATAATTTATGTGTTTAGTATTACATAAGTGCTAGATTCTGGAGATACAAAAATGAAAGCATCCTTAATTCTAAATGAATTTATATTCTTCCACCACCCCAAAGCATTCTGGAGGATTGTGATCCAGAGGAGAAATTCTCTTAGTAGCGGTCTGCATTAATTTCTGGTGCCAGAGAGCAAAGTGATCTGGATGCTTCCTTAGACTACCAGATACTCTGTCTAGGGAACTATGGACAGAGGTTCATATACTCCTGCTGCTAAGAATTGCGGCTGGACCCTCCAAAACATGTCTCCCATTTCCAGTTCTTTACTGTGTGACACAGGAGAGACAATAATGTGGGGCAGAGTCTAAATTTGGGGTAAAGGCAGGGTGGGGATGCTTCCAAAGGAAGGAAAATGGGTGGCCCAATCAGGAATCCTTTAGAAGCCAGCTCTACCCGCGCCCTACTTTCTGAGTTAATGTAAATCACGGCCCTCCACCCTTCTAATAGGACTTTGTGTACCAGGTAAAGGGGAAGGTATTTCTAGTTTTCAAATTCAAATGGATAAGAGAAAACCCTCTTTTTGCTGAAAAAGCAGAATTACCCATCACAGACTAAAAGAGGGTGAGACTTCTAAGAGCTTGGGGATGAGAATGGATGAAGAGTCAGGATGTTAACCTGAAATTTACACCAAGGCAAGCCTGGCACTTCAGGGCTTCTATAAGTCTCATAGTGCCCCTCACATGATTTGCAAAAAGTAGGCACTTGTCAAGTGCTTGGTGAATGATTGTTTGAATGGATAAATTCTTCCTATAGGGACATACTAATTTCCCCTCCTCATCATGACCCCAGCAGAATGCTTGGCACACAATTGACTTTTAATTTGATGGACAAATAATGGACTGGTTGTTACTTTATTTGAAAAGTTTATCCCAAATGTGAAAGAGCACTTAACATCTCATAGGATGTGAAGAAAAGTCATTGGCTTGCCCCATTGGGCATGGAGCCAGGAGTTCAAGTCCCAGATCTGCTACTTAGCACCTGTGTGATCTTGAACCAATCCCATCTCCGCTCTGGACCTCCATTTTCTTATCTATCTATTGGGAGAGTTGAACTAGTCCTCCAGTTTGACACCTAGTTGCCTCAGTTTCCTTCTTATTTGTTACAGATGTTGTAAAGGTGGTTCCTATTCAGCTAAGAGCCTTTGTACCTTTATGAGATTCTGCAACTCTAAGGTCCCTTCAGCTATGGCCAGTGTGAAGGTCTGACAGACACCCCAAGTCTATAGAAGAGCAATAAATGCATGGAGCCAGTCACCTTTCTTTGGGTGACCACTCAGAGGGCTGCCATGTTGGAAATCAATGACTGTACCTAGAGACTTGGAGCTAATTTACAGATGCTAGGTGGGGAAGGCTGGCACTGTATTGTGCACACCTGTTAAGAACATGGGCTCAAAATGCCCTAGAGACAGTCACAACTGTCAGGAACAATGGGTCACAATCCTGGGTGTTTGAACTTGAATTGTCTTATCAAATGTTGGGGTTTGATATGCTCCCATGAAGGGAGAGGGGAGTGAGCTGTTTGGAAAGGGAAAAGCCACACACCTCAAAGGGAAGGACTGCTAAGGAAGCTTTGCAAGGAGGTGGAAGGCTGTCTCAATAGAGCCTGGAAGATTGACAGTTCAGTCCACCTAGTTCATTAATAAACTGCATTAACTTAAAGATATCCTTAGAAGGGCGCTAATTTTTTACCCTCCTCCCCTTCCCCCCAGCTCTCTATGGATACCAGGATAGCATTTAAGCTCCTAATCATATTGCTGCTTGGGGCTAAAGGAAAGATGGCTTCTTTGGATTGCGTTCTTAGTATATTCCTTATGGGTTTCTACTTTGGGAATCTGATTCCTTTCCAAGCTTGAAAGGCAAAGATCCCATTGGGCACACCTTCTATATATAGGATCCAATTCTGCGTGTATATGTCTGTCTGGCTCTCCCATCCCTGTGAGGGTCTGGAAGACCAGCTGGGATTATAGAATGCAAGGCCCTCTCTGGGCCTAATGCTCTGCAAACACTTCCCAAAGCATATTTACGGCGGTACCAAACATTGGAGATTTTATAAAGATCCTGCCGGTGATCTAGTCCCCTCTCATTCCTGTTGCCTTCTTTCCTGCAAGTGATTAATGGAAAACAAGTGGAACAGACCCAAGAAGGAACCTGCATGAGGAGGCAAAGAGTCTGTTTCTCAACCTGAAGAAGCTTCTCTGTTCTCCCATTGGTGAAGACCAACACATCTGCAAGATGACGTCAAGTGGGTGAGAATACCCTCCCTCCATCCATCTTGGCAAAGCTCTTCAGGAAGACTCTCCCTCCCCCTCAAAATTACCATGTTGACTTAGAGAGTCAAAGATACTTAGGGCTGAAGAACCTTCTGAGATTAGTCTAGTCCAGCCTCAATATTATCAGAACCCAGTCGCCATCTCCAGCCCAAGGCCAAGTTCAGCCTCTTTCTTTCTAGCAGCTCTCTTAGTGTCTAGAAAAGCAGAAATCTTTTCTCCTTGGGCTTTGGAAGACTACCCTGGGCTTCAGTTACCATAGCTGATATTTCTAGAGCCTTTTGCAAAGCACCTTACATACATGACATCATTTGATCCTGAAAACAGTCCTGGAAGGTAAGTGCTCTTATCCCCCATTGCATAGAGATGAGGCTGGGAGAGAATTTGCCTAAGGTGAAACACTTAGCAGGATTTTAAGGTGGGTCTTCCTGACTCCAAGTCCAACACTCTTACCAAGGAGATTTTCCTTCCTGCTGCCTATGTCCGTGTCCTCTGGATCACCAGGTGCAGACATTTCAAAAACAAGCCTCCCTCTGCTTAGGGCACGCAATACCTTGGACCAGTCCAACATAGCTCGACATGTCTCAGGTTGCCTTATCTATCCACAGCAAGCTCTGGGGAAGATGTATCCTCCCTCGCTCCATCCCTTTTCCCTTTTCTTCCTCCTCACTCCCTTTTCCTTCCTCCCTTTTTTTTCTTCCATTTCTCCACCCAACAGATCTCTATTATTACAAAATGGGCATTTCTAAAGCCTTCTCATCAATATTGTTTTTCCACATCACCTTTCTTTTCAAAGAGTGCTGGCAAGCTTTGGGATCTGATCTTTTCAGGATGGGAGTTATTCCTCTACTTCTCTGGTCTTCCCTGACTTTGTGCACTAGGTAGGTTGGCAGGGATAATCTCTGGCTCCCTCAGGGCTGACCTATTAAGCTTCCTTGCCTTTTGAAGGATGAAGGAGGAATAAAAGAAGAGACTGATTTTTATAGAGAATACTCCTCATCTTCAACCTTTACTTCTCTCAAGCATTTTGCTTGAAGCCATGACCAACAACTCTGGATGAACAGGAAAGAACGTTAGCCATGGGGAAGAAGGGCCAGAGGGGTACCTCTGAGCCTGGTGTCAGGCAACCGTGGCCATCTCAGCCACCTTCCTGAGAGTGTCAGTGTGTAGACAGATGGGAGGGGAGGCTGGGGACGTCGCTCTGAATCCCCAGGCGGGGAGCCTGGCTGATTGCTCCCACAGTGGTTTTTTTCCAAACAGAAGAGATGAGTATATCTTGAGGGAGGATGAAAAGTGAGGGGAGAAAAGGGAGCAGGAACAGAGAAAGAGAGGAGGGTGAGGATATGTGGCACTAAGGGATGAGGAAAAGAGAGCAGACACTAACCACAAGATTGGTGAGGTGCAAAGATGGCATGCTCAGACCAAAGAAAAGCCTTTTAAAAGGAAGACAAAAGTGAAATCACCCCTCCCCCCAATTTTGCTAAAGCTTTGTAGAGAGAGCCAGCAGCTAAACAAAGAAAGGAACTAAAAAAGGATATATGAAAAAAACCAAAGACAAAGGCCCCGATTATCAACCAGTCAGAACACAGTTCATGGGAAATGTGGCCTGCACAGCTGCTGCCCAGGGATGCCCATTCTGAGTGCAACCAAAAAGATTCAGGAGATTCAAAATAAAGGCCCTCCAAAGACACCCCACCATGGGGGCTTGAGGAGGAGCTTCTCCTTCTTTGGTTGATTTTATTCATTTTGCCAATTTTGTCCAATCTCAGATTTCCCAAGAGGAAAAAAGAAAAATGGGAAGAATCCAGCTCTTTCCGTCGGAGACTGCAGGAGCCTACATGCCATTTCTTGCCTGTTCCCGGGCCCTTCCTGCTCTGGGCTCTTTCCCCTCCCAACACTCTTCATTCTGAAATTTTCTTTTGCCGGAGAAGGGACCCCTCAAAGCTGTGCCAGCTATTAAGACAGACAGAGCTGGAATCTGGTCTCTGGAAAACTGATAAACCAAATTGCCTCTGCTCAGAGGCCCCCAGAAAGTCACCTTCTCCCTAAATTTCTCCAACTTTTACTTGTACTTTTAAGACTCCTAGACAGCAGACCCTCAGGAAGAATCTTCCTATGGAGCACAGCCGGAAAGTCCAAACTAATTTTTATCCATTTCAGGAGCTTTCTTAAAGACAGAACCCAGTGGAATCGAGGCTATCAAGACCACCATCTTTCACAAATTGATGGACTCGGTGATTGTGACCCTACTTTTCCAGAGGGTCACTTGAAAGCTGATTATTATTCCAGATTTGAAATGGTGAAATCACAATTTATTGACCTTCTCTCCTAGATAGTTCCCAGGCTGAATTCAAATCAAGCCATGGAAGTTTCCCAATCTAGCCTAGTAATTGGGTGAAGAACTGTCTTGCCTTTTCTCCATGACCTGGACCAGAGGAAGAGTGAGTTCCACTCCCAGTGGCTGTTCTGTTAGAATTTTTGGAAAAAACACTCTATTCTCTGCAGCCTAGGTCCCCTGTGGGGCTTCTAAAGATTTCTGGTTTTTTCCCTCTGACATAGTAAAGTTCCTTTTACTTCTTGCATAATAAAATGCCCAAATGTTGCAATTTTCCCTTTGGACTGGCCTTCCCTTCTGGTACATCAGCCACAGGGCTAGAACTAGAAAGGACCCAAGTTTCGGTCCAGAGGAGAGAACTGGGACCCAGAGAAATGAAATGATCAGTCCCACACAGGGAGCGAGTGGCAAAGTGAGGCTATGAATCTGCATCTTTGCCTTGAAGTCCAACACTGGTTTGCCTCTCCTCTCCTATTGAACATGTTCTCCATGGACCTAATAATGTCCCATGTGCCACTGGACTCATCATGAGCAAATTGCTCTCAGCCTGGAGAGCCATCCACTTACTGTTCCTGGTGATACCTAATGTTTCTAGAGCACTATAGTCTACAAAGTCCTTTCATCCAAGTGAGTCCCTCTAAACCTCATGGCAACTCTGTGATAAGTATGGCAAATATCACTATTCCCATTGGAGAGATGAAAAAACTGAAATCTAAAGGGACATTCAATGACTTGCCAAAGGTCACAGAACTAGTTTGCGGCAGAGTTGAATCCAAGTCTCTTAAACTGGTGTCTTTCCACCATCCCTGAGATATATCTCTCTCGTATATACACATATATAATATATATTTCATATACATATATCATATACACACATATATACTTATGTATCTATAAAAACATATGCATGTATGTGTATGTGTGTACATATATATATATACATATATGTACACAATACATCTTTTTTTTGGTGTTTTTTCATGTCTTTATTCCCCTTCTCACAGGGGGTCCCTTCTAAATGCCATGGGTTCTAGTCTCATAGGCTCAGAATCACTAGCATTTCACTTACTCACAATATAGGAAAAGCTGGATTATTTATTGCTCATTTCAGAGCCTGCATCTCTTGGGGTTCACGGGAGCTTTCAGGAATAAAGTGAAAGCAACCTCAATCAAGAATGTGAAAGCCAAATTTCACACATGCTATCAATTTCATTATTGATAAATAGGAAGACACAACTAGTGACTAGAAGCATGGCTTTGGGACTGGGATTGAGCCCTGTCTTGGAGACATGTTAGCTGTGTGACCATGGGCAAACTACTGATTCTCAGAGCGCCCCAAGTAACTCTCAAAGACTTATCCATAAGCTAAATTACAGATGCTATCCATGCTTATTGGCAGAGGGAGTGTCTACACTGGGAGTTCCCCATGCCAATGAAATCACACACTGAGAGCAAAAAAAAGTGACTAGATCCTAAAACCAAGGTACTAAGAGCCACGTTCTCCCTGATCAACCACAGCTCCTACTTCTTGCTGCCTCTCACCGATATTCTTCCTTGACCGAGCTCTGCAATGAATTCTATCAGACTCTGCCGAACGGCAGCTACCCAACCCAATTGGCCACTTCCCCATAATTCCTAAAGGCTCCATGTCAATTGCCATGCCAATGGCCCTGCTGCCTCCATGTTGGAAATTGTTCTGCTCCAAAAAGATGCCCCACGCTCTTGGGCTCTCAGGGCATCTGAATGGTAGGATCATAGCCCTAAACATCTGTGGAATTGGTGCCCTTTCAGATCCAATCGTGCTCAGACGGCAGTTCCCTCATGCGAAAGAGCTAGTTCCCTCCCAGCATGCTCTCCTGAAACCTCACCAACCTTCCTACTAAACTGAACAGGGGGGAGCGGTCGTAAAATGGATCCCGGCCACCATCACACAGCGAGCACTCTGGAAAGATGTCTTCCTCGAAGTCCTCCTCCTCCTCCTCCTCCTCCTCCTCCTCATCCTCATCCTCCTCCTCCTCCTCCTCCTCCTCCTCCTCCTTCCCCACATGCTGCTCGTCAGCAGGCTCGGTGATGTCGGAGTCGGGGTTCGAGAAGGTGGGGGAGGGGGTGAGATCAGCCATGCGCTCGCTCATGCATGTGTTGAAAAGAGGAGAGCTGTTGCAGCCAGAGACATCTGAGCTGAGGTTAGTACAAGATAGAAGAGAGGTTAACACCAGCTATTCCAAATTGAGCAGGATAGAGAAGGAAACAAAAAGGTTTTTTCTAAAAAGACAAAACAACATAAAAAAAATTCAAAACCAAGAACGACAACAACGACAAAAAAACAAAACAAAACACCTAAGAAATGTTGTTGTTAGAGATGGGAAGAACAAAAATATCACCCCCCTCCGCCCTGCACCTCACACAGAAGCTGCAAGAGCTGTCAGCTGGCAGAATCAAAGGAGAACCGTTTAATTTGTGGGATGCCCAGGGTGGACTGGGATTGGGCATGGGCTGGTCCAGACAGAAACACATTCAGTAGAACTACTACATGGAGGAGTAACCCAGAGAGATCCTCCTGTTCCTGGGCCAGCTCTGGCCTGGCTTCTACTTTGGGGCTAGAGGCCAAGAAAGAAGGGTCAGGTTGATAAGACCTTTGAGGTGACAGCCCCACACCCTTCCGATCCCAGTGCAGAAGGCATAGGTGTGCATGTGATTCATACAACACGGAGATGGATGCTGGCAGCCCAGTGAGAACACACACAATGACACACATGTCCAAGGATACAAAGCCCATCTATGAGTCATGGGTGCCAACCAGAAGTGTTGGCCCAGTCTTCAGACATCCCCCTCCCCATCCCCTGACCAATGAAGCAGCAGCTATGGACCCTGGTCGGGTGTGGCCAACAGTACAGGTTCCACCACTGGTGTTGCTGATCGTTGGGGTGCTTTGGGGCTCCAGGGAGGGGGCTGTGCCATTCAGCTCCCCTCAGGGTGTGTCATTCTCCCTCACTGGCTGGCCCCCAAACCCACTCTCTGCTCACCCCCTGACAGAATCCTAGGCGTCATAGTTATTTCAATATAGAAATTGATGTCTTCCAAATGTAGGGGTTTTTGTACTTCCATGAGAACTCTCCCTCATTCTGTCCCTGTCAGGGAAAGGCAGGAACGCTCTCTCACCTGCCAACCAGCCGGAACCAGGGGAATCGGTCATAGAAAGGGTCGCCGCCAGTCACCACATTGTCACAGTCCTCAATGACACTGGAAGGCACCTCGGCAGCCCGATCATACATCTCACGCATCAAGTCAAGTCTCTGCCTATTGTGAGAGGAGACAAGCCCTGAGCTGGTGCCAGGGGCAAAAGCCCCAGGGGCCTGACCAACTGCCCACAGTGGTGGATTGGGGGCTCAAAGGGCAAATCTTGAGACAGAGGGGTAACGTGGTTGATGGTTGAATGGGAATGGGGGAAGGGAAGAGATCCCATGAATGGAGCAATGGGGGGGGGGGAAACACTTCCTGCCTCCGGACCCAGAGGTTGGCAGCGTGGGGCAAACCCCAGTTATTCCACACACATTATTATTTAGCGTGAGGTCCCAAATCTCCTTCAAGACTGGGTAGAGATATAAATATCTCTAACACCTCGGAAAAATTGACCCAAGATGACCACATCCCAAACTCATAGGGAGAAAGGAACTGAGAGGTTAACTGACTCATTTTTCAGATGGGGAAACTGAGGCCCAATGATTAACTGACTCACTTAAGGTCACATAGTGTCATAGGAAGAGTTTGAACTCATGGTCTCATGGAATCACCCTTTACCCTGATGTTTTGGACTCAGGGAAATTGGGGTTCAAGCCATCAACAAGCCTTGGCTGGACTTGAACTTTTTGGAGTAATGGTCACCGAGAAGCATGGGCCATGGAGCCTGTCAGCACTCTGCTGTTTGGGAGGCATTGAAATGTAGTGAAAAGAGCACGGGCTCCAGTTGGAGAATCTGCTCAACTTCTGTCTCAGATGGCAGTGATATGTGTGATTCTGGGGAATCACTTTCCTCCTCTGAGCCTCAGTTTACTCATCTGTAAGATGAAGGGGCGGAGCTAGATTCCTCTGAACCCCAAGGCAGAAGTCTGTATGTTTCTCCAGCTTGTCCAAACCACCCCAGGACATTTCCTAAGCCTGTCTCTTCCCTTCAATTCTCCAGCCCGCCTTCAACCCCGAAATGTGGAAGCCGCCTCCTCGGTGGCCAGACTTTCTCCTCCAGCCTCCCCCTTCCAGGATCATCGAGCTTCTTTGTCCCTTGGTCCCTACCTCAGTTTCTCCAGTGTCCAGTAATGAGTGGCCCCGTTCTTCTGATCCTGGACCTCAATGGCCACAATGGTCCGTGGGAAGGGCCGTTTTTCTCTTTCTTTGGCAGCATCAGGGGGAAGCAAATCCGGAGGTAGGGGAGAGTAGAGCGTGTCCGTAAGGAGAACAAACTGGAATTGGACCTGGTGACAAATAGAGGGGGGAAACGTCCAAGCATCTCCAAGCTGCCAGGATCGCCCGCTGACCCTTATCTTCCCCTTTCCCCCTCTTCTCCCCAGCATGGCAGCCAAGGCCTGGGATACAAGGTCTCGGGCTCTCCCCAGGAAGCTGAGAGTCTTTTGCCAGCAGGCTGGCCAGTTTCATTGGTTCATCGACCCAATGCTCCCACAGCGGAAATTTCACCTGCCTGCCTGAGAGAGGGATAGTTGCCCAGCCCAGCCCAGCCATTTTATTTAAGTGAGAGGCCACGTCTTCAGGCTTCAGGTGTCCCCATCCCCACATAAAAGATCTAATAATTCCTGGGACTGAGTGCTTTGCAACACTGATGAAGCCCTGAACATCACACCTCCTGGGCACAGAATGGAAAGGACGTCACCATGGATCCAAGGACATTTTAATTGGGAGGATGTGAAGCCAGTGATCCCTGGATCTTAACAGCAACCTGGGGGATATTTAGGGGCTCTTATAGAGGCCCTGGCAGGATCACTAAACTCTCTCCTGTAGCCTCAATAGAGGAAGTCAACCCAGTGTAAAAGGTAGCGAAGGAGAATGGAGAAGGACCAGGTGTCTAAGGAGGATGGCAAATTGGATGTAGGGAGGTCCCGTCAAGATGGAGGGAGAGTTTAATTTAGTCTGTGTACAGACGCTCTAAGGGGATGGCCTCCCTGGATGGCATCCCGTGGGCCCAAGCCTTCATGCTAATCCAAACTGAAAATAAGAACATTCAACTCTAGCAAACTCAAAGCCCCTTACCTTCTTCTTTAGCTCCACACTAATAGCATTGGCTTCTTTGAGGAAAATGGCATTGCCCCACAAGAGGTCTCTCAGGGAAGTGAACTGGTACCACTTCCACTTCCTGAAGGCCCAAAGTGCCAGCTCAAATTCCCTCTCTGTCCACTGGACTGTCAAGAGGAAAAAAAAAACTCACATGGTTATTCCAGGGAAGGGCAGCTCTCTTCCAGGAGAAGGCCACAAGGGAGTCGGGCACCTGCCGCCACTTTTACCTTCAAGGGTCTTGCCCATAACAGAAACAATTAATGGCTGCTTGTCGAAGGAGATAGACAAGAAAAGATGGCGGAGATTAAACAATCGTACAAGGTAATAAGGACAACGAATAGGCTGCAGACAGGAATAGGAGCACAGCCACTGGAAAAGCCAAGCCACACTGTCTCATTCCCAATGGCAGAAGTACCAGGAGCGGACTTTGTGCCATGGACTGAGGAACTCATGAAATATAAGGTTTTCCAGGACAAATATGGGGCCGTGGGATCACCGGGGAGCTGAATGGGCCAGAGAGGCAGGGAGTCCACGCCTTCATTTTAGAGATACGGAAATGGAGGTTGTCCGTTTTACCACTTGGCCACTGAGTGACCTTGAGCTTTATTCCCTCTGTAATGACACATTGGCCAGAATCCCCTCCTCTCCTTTAGCTGTATAATGAGGGAGTGAGACTGGATGATGTCTAAGGTCCCCTCGGAGCTCTTGATCCTTTTCTTTCACGGGCTCATTATGGCAAGGGCCAAACAAATGTCATGGTGCAACGGACAGGATGCTGGGTTTGGAATCACAGGTTCAGCCCTGTCATCTGCTTCCTGTGTGAACTACATCACTCCCCCTCTGACACAGTCCTTCTAACTCTGAATCTGCCACTCGAAGTCCCTGCCTTAGAGGGGCTGTTTGAGTTATACTTGCCCCTTTACTGGTAGGGGGCATCATGTGATCACAATTGCTCGGGGTAATATTCCCAAAGGTATCATATGATACAGTCACAGAATGCAGCAGGGAGGACAGGAAGCTGCCCTCAGAGCCAAGAATATCTAGGCTCTGACACATATTAGGCTGGATGACACTGGGCAAACAACTCAGTGTCATGGGGCTCTGGGCCAGTGGTGTCCAGCTCAAATAGAAAAGCAAATCCATAGCATGTCAACTTAGAAAACCACAAATTAATATTACCTATGTCATACTGTAGTCTTATTTATGTTGTTAAATATCTCCCAGTTACATTTTCTTCTGGTTCTAGATACACCACAGAGTGCTGTAGACCAGGGTTTGACACCCCTGCCCCAGGAAACTCTCCGTGACTTCAAGTTACAGAGAAGCTACTGGCCAGCACTGGAAGGAAGAATTTCCTCTCCCAAGAGCCCTTCCCACTAGTCTCTGTCCCTGTCTTATTTCTATTGGCCCATTAGTGGATCCTAATTATCAACTTTTTCTCTTCTACTCAGAACTTCAGAACCAGCAAGAATCTCAGAGTTTTCTGGTCCAGCCCACAGGCAAATAAGTATTCCTTCCTCAGTATCCCCAATAAAGAGTCATTAAGGCTCTATGTGAAGTGCTTCAGTCGGTGGGAGCCTACCATCTCTTGAGGCAGCCTAAGTCCCTTGCAGAGAACTTTGTCACCAGAACCTTTGTCTCTATATTAAGCCCAAATTTAAGTTTTTTTGTTCCTTCGACCCAACACCCTTCCCAGATGAACCTAAT
>JAJPUD010001057.1:70700-98628 GCA_023553655.1 Myrmecobius fasciatus
TAGAACTTTGTCACCAGAGCCTTTGTCTCTACATTAAGCCCAAATTTGGTTTTTTGTTCCTTCCACCCAGCACCATTTCTAGATGAACCTAATAACCAGTAAATATGGCTCCTGTTTTCAATTTCCTTGGTCATGTTTCACTTGGGACTGCTCTACGAAAGGGAAAATACCTCAGATATTGTCCCTTACCTTCATCTTCAGGCTCTTCCTCCTCTTCATTGACCTCTGGGTAATATCTGGAATCCATCTGCTTTTGTAAAGCCTCGAGCTTACTCTCATAGTCCTTGGGGAGAAGAAAGACCAAGTGACCATCTGGCCTTCACTATCCCATGATCCCATGGCCCCAACTCAGATCATTGCAGGCAAACTACCAAAGGCTTCTGGTTGGGGTCTCCCATTAAATAGTGTCTGAGAAATCAGAGTACTTTGTGGAAATTGTTCTAAGCTAGTTTTTAGCTCAGAAGTTACTTTAATGGTTAGCTCAATAGTTTCTTCAGGAAAACCCCAACCAAGAAGCTTGCTGTCCCCTGGGGGCTGGGGGAAAGGGCAGTGACTCCTGTACCAGTCTCTGCTGCTCGAGAAGGTAGTTGGCTTCTTCCCTCTCCTTCCGATATTGGTCCTCAAGTTCCTGGAGTCTATGAACCAGAAGGGAGAAAGGACAGAATGACAAATTGAGACAGGTGCAGACAGGGTGTTTTGGTTTTTTTTGATGATGATGATGTGATATAGTAGAAAGGGTGGTACACTTGGCATCAGAAAGACTTGAATTTCAAATCTCCATTCTAATTTTTATTAGATTTGTGATCCTGGGAAAATAATCAAGTTCCCTAAGCATCAGAGAATTTTCTAAGACCTAGCTAAGTCATAGGCAGCTTATGATATATATTGGTGAAGGAAATTCTCACAATAGGATGTCCCCACATTGATTAAACCAGAAATCCTTGATATATTTGCATAATAATAATAATATTGATTGTAATTGAGGGACAGGTGCTTGGATTTGTGATACCATTGGCATAGGGTTCTCCTGGTCAACACATCCACTCTCCCTTTTCTGTAACTTACAGAGAGCTACTTGGAACTCTCAGAAGTTTGGTGACTTGCCCAGGGCCACATATCCAGGGTGTATCACAGGTAAGACTTGAACTCAAGATCTTCCTGAGTCTGGCCCTGAAACTACTAATACACCTTGATTTTCAATATTAATAATAAGCTCCTGGAAACCATCCATCCCTATTCCCCTTCCCCCATCCCATTCCATCCAATCCCATCTCATCCCATTTCATCCCCATCCCCCATTCCCTATCCCACCCCATCCCATTTTATTCCCATCTCTCATCCCATCCCATCTCATCTCATTTTATACTGTTCCATTCTATTCCATCCAATCCCATCCCATTCCATTTCATCCCCATCTCCCATTCCCTATCCCACCCTATCCCATCTCATCCCATCCGATGCCATTCTCATCCCCTTCCATCCCATCCCATCCCAATGCTCCTCACCTCTGTTCCATCTCCTGTTTCATATCAATGCCTTGCTTTTCGAGTAGCTCTCGCTGGGCAAAGGCCCAATCCACTGGCTCTGCAGGAGTCTCTGCGCACGGGGTCCGTTCACGCTCTTGCCGAGCCTGCTCAGGATGGTTGAATCGGAATACATGACTCTTCCCCATGATAATACGGTTTCCTGTCAGCAAAAAGGGGCAGGATTAGCCCGAGAACGTTGGGAGGACCCCCACAGTATAGGGAGAGCAGCCCGTCAGGGAATGGGCAAAGGGGGCTGGGGAACCAAGACCCTGAGCTCAGCCCTGCTCTCTAGATAAGAAGGCTGCCGCTTCTGCTGCTACGAATGTAGCCAGTGTTGTGGATAACTGTTGCAACCCAGAAGCCTGGACCTCTTCAGGGCATCACTGGCAGAGATGTAACAGCACAAGAAGGCTGGCTTCTCAGCTGCACCTTAGCCTGACTGCTCCTGGCTGGCCCTTCTAGGAGGAAGCTGACTGACCTTACCTGAATATTATAGGGGGATAGCTGAAGAGCCCAGGAAATTGGACTATGTGCCCTTTAAAGAGTCAGCCAGCGCTTACTTACTTTTTTTTTTTTTTGCTTTTTGCTGAGGCAATTGGGGTTAAGTGACTTGCCCAGGGTCATACAGCTAGGGAATGTTAAGTGTCTGAGATCACATTTGAACTCAGGTCCTCCTGACTTCAGGGCTGGTACTCTATCCACTGCGCCACCTAGCTGCCCCGAGTGCTTACTTTCTGAACGAGGGAGAACTCTCTTGAAGTAGTCCATTAGGGAGCGTTTTCTGCCATCAAACTTAAATGTGCTTTGTGGTCACTTTTCTCTGGAGTCCGACAGACTAGCTCTAATCCTTCTGCAAAGCAGCCCTTCAAATGCTGGAGGACGACTATTATATGTCCTACCCACTCCGCTCCCCTCACCTGAAGGTTTCTCTTGTCTGCACTACAGAGAGTATTGTGCTTGGGGTGAAAGAACAGTTCCACTCATACAAGACAGGGGAGGTATGGCTACTTAGCATTTTGCCTGAAAAAAAAAGATCTAGGGGTCTTAATAGACTACAAGTTCAACACGAGTCCTTAGAATGATAACAAAGTTAGGAAAGCTAATACAATTCTAAGCTGTAATAAAAGAGACATCAGGTCCATGTCTAAGAAGGGTGAGTCCTACTGTACTCAGCCCTGATCAAACCTATGGGGAGTGCTGTGGTCCTTTGGGAGCATCACTCTTTAGAAAAGACATCAATAAACCAGAAATTGTTGAGAGAATGGTAGCCAGGATAGTGAAGAAACTTGGGTTCATTCCTCATGACGACTGCCTTAAAGGAAGCCTGGAGAAGGGAAGACTTAGAGGAGCTTAAGATACTTGAGTGGCCATCATGGAGAAGAGGCTGGCCCTGCGCAGGCTAGAATTAAGTTCAATAAGAAGTGAAGAGAGGCTGGCTTGGGTTAGTGATCAGCATATCCTTTAAAAGGCATACAAAAGGAAAAAGGAGCTACCTCAAGAGATGGAGATAGGGACTGTAAAAAGAATTTTGAGGCAAGTTTCTCTGATAAAGCTTCATTTCTCAAACATAAAGGGAACCAAGTCAATTTAATAAGAAATAAGAGCCATGCCCCAACCTATGCCCCCTTTTGATAAATGATCAAAAGATATGATCTATGTCCAAAGGGCTATCAATTCATGTATATCCCTTGGTCTAAAAATACCATTACTAGGTATGAATCTCAAAAGATTTTTAAAAGGGAAAAGGACTTATATGTACAAAAATATTTATAGCAAGTCTCTCTTCAGAGCAAAAAAACTGGAAATTGAGGGGATGCCATCAATTGGGGAATGGCAGAATAAATTGTAATATGTGATTATGATGGAATATATTCTATGTGAAATGATGAGCAGGATGCTCTGAGACGAAAAACCTGGAAAGTCCTCCATGAACTCAAGCATAGTGAAATGCAGTGTATACAAAATAATAGCAAATGTTCTGGGATGATCAGCTATAAATGACTTTGCTGTTCTCAGCAGTACAATGATCCATGACTACTCTGAAGGACTTTGGATGAAAAATTCTATCCATAGGCAGAGAAGGAACTGATTGTGTCTGAATAAAAGTAGAAGCATTCTTTCTCTTTCCCCCTTTCTCTCCTTTTTCTTTTCTTTTATTTGTCTTGAGAATTTTTTTAGGGTGGGAGATCTATATTTTCTTTCACTACATAACTTTATGGAAAATTTTTTACAAAAAAAAGAGTTGATGGACTGCTGTTCATTGGAAAAATTCAAAGGCTGGAGATCACTTGTGGGGAATTGTTGAGGGCTCTCAAAGATGAGTCAGGCTAAGTTCTACAATAACATTCTGTGATTCTATATCTTTACATTTAACCCAATTAGGATTGTAGGATCCATCCCAAAGTTCAGGCTTATTGAGATCTTTTTGGATCCAATCTCTGGCATCTAAGGTGTTGCCCAGCAAACTATCTATGCCTTTGATCCAAGTCATTGATAAAAATCTTTACTAGGTTATGGAAATGCTAGTTTTATTCCATAAATTAAAAATACATGAATAAATAATTTACAAAAATCTTAGCTCACAAACAGTCTGGCTCAGAGCAATGGGGCACTCCTTGGGAGGAAGTCTTCAAGGCTGCTCTTTGAGAGTCAATATTTGGCAATTCTAGATTAACCTCCTCACTGTATCATTGTCTAGCACTTATTTTTCTACCAGCATGACATGGAAGACTGGGTTTAATGCTTTAGAAAACAAAACAAAAATTTTATGTTTCCCCCTTTTGAGGGAAAGTCTCAGTTCTCAATACTATTATTATATTTATGATATCATTTATAGACCCATAATCTTCTCTATTAGCCTGGGAACTCCATGAGAGCAAGGACCACTGTCTTAAGGATGGATATATGGATTTATCACAGGACCTGATCACATGACCTTGCCCATAAGAGTCATTTGATAAACTGATTGTTGAATGAATGAATTTCCGTATGATGAAAATTTAGTTAGTGATGGTCAGGATCTCATTCCTCCCTTTGGGGTTCCTTCCCCCAGAAAGGTAGAACTTACCAGATCGTAGAATGCTGGGTTCTGTCACTTTTTTGCCATTGACATAGGTGTCTGCTCCCTCACATGGTTCCAGGGTCACCACTGCTATAGGAAGGAAATAAAGAAAAAAACAGAAAGGGGAGAAAGAGAAGAAATAGAAGCAATGTGAGTGGGGGGTTGTGGTTCCTCTCTCATCCCAGAGAGGAAACTTATTGGTATATGCTTTGCTCTGAGTTAGTAGATCTGAGTGGGGAGGGCATTGAATGTGCTAGCACTCTGAAGACTGTTGAATCAAACTGAGTCTGATTGAAATGTTATGTAAGTGTTCCCCAAATGGGGGAGAGGGAGATTTTCAGATTCCAGAAGGAGCACTCCCTTTGCAATGGCCTCTCTGGAAGGCACATGACTTCTCCTTAGCTTGATTTATGTGTTGTTCTCACACGGACAGCAAAAGTGGACTTGGAGTCAGAGAATCTGAGCTGAAACACTGGTTGCCCTCACTTCCTACCTGTGGGACCTTGGGCAGGTGACATCATCTCCATTCTACCACCCAATGTCTGGGCTATAAAGCCTTTGAGGCTGATTCAAGCTCTGAAACTTGAGTTGGGGGCACAGGACCTTTGGAGGTACCAGCCCATTTGCATTTCCAGGTGCATGGAAGTCACTGGTTTGACATGAAAGTAAACTTAGAGGGTTACATGGAAGGAGGCAGAGTGATGACACAGACCAAAGACTTTTGAGTTGGACAGAGAGCCCAAGACTTGTTGCCACAGGACCTGGATTTGAATCTTGGCTTTCCTCCCAAAGATGATGACTCTGGGTCAGTCTTCTCTTCTCTGAGCCTCAGTTTTCTCACCCGTAAAATTCAGGAATTGAATTAGATAGCCTGTGAGATCCTTCCTAAATCTGGATCTATTTGCCGGTGACACCTCTCTGGACCTCAGTTTGCTGTTGTATAAAATGAGGGGGTTTGAGTGGATGGTATCACAAGTCTCCTCCAGATCTAAATCTGTGGTCCCAGAATAAAAGCTGAGAGTGATATGGTTCCTTAAGATTTGCAAAGTACTTTCTTCCCATTGGCTCATTGGATCCTTACAACAACCCTGGGAGGAGTGGGATAAAGAAGGTATCATCATTTACATTTTACAAAGGCAGAAACTGAGGCCTAGAAAGCAAAAATGACTAGCCTAAGACCACACAAAAAGTGACAGAGCAGGATTTGAATCCAGATCCTACAACTTTAGAACCAGTGCTGCCATATGGTTATTTTTATTGAATAGAGTCAACCAGGGCTTTGCGAAGGTCTTATGGCAGGACCCAGGAGTGTGTGTGTGTGTGTGTGTGTGTGTGTGTACTTTGATACTAACACCGGCCACTATCTGGCTCTGCTTTAGGAATCTAAGATTATGATGTCAAATAAGTGAGTCCCCACAATGGGCGCCAAGTAGTTATTCTGTATAATTATGGAGGTTCTTCCCCTAAGGATTGACATAAAACCAAAAGTTTCCTAGTGATTCCACTCTCACCACAACCTGCACTTATTTATCCAGTGCTCACCGAGTCTCCTGGTACTCTCAGGCAGGATTGGGGATGTAGGAATATAGATTTAGGGCTGGGATGATGTTCAGCAGCTTCATTTTACAGATAAAGAAACAGAGGCACAGACAATGATTTGCCTAGCTGGTGGGTGAAGGGAAATTCTTCCTGCTTTTAAGTCCATGCCATCAGGTGGCTGCCAATTTCAGCAGAATAAAGATGGGCATCCAAAAGCTTGTTCCTGCTCTTCTGCCATAGGGCCTGAGAGCTACCCCTTCCGAATCACTCTTTTGGGCTCAAAGATCAGAAAATTCTGGATCTGGGATGGGCTTTGGAGACTATTGAATCTTCTCCTTCCACAGATGAGGAAATGGGAAGGCTAGAGCTTTGGAAGACCAGCAGAAAGGAGCAACAGAGTAGGAGTGAATGAGCAGACCCCAAAGGGGGCAAACTTTTGCCATCATTTTGCCACTCTCTGCTGTGACTGAAGGCATGGTCAGCAGCTCCTCTTGGCAATAAAAATCATTTTCTCTCCATGAAATTCACACTTTAATGCTCCTTTTGCAGTCAGATTTGTTTATCCATAGCAAGGGGGGAGCTTACAATGTTAAGAGTCAGCAGACATGGATCTAAATGGTCACACCTAATGGGGCTGTGAAGGCAGTCTGGGTATCAGGAGTCATGGCCATTTTCATGGCCGGACATGCCCATTCCTCTCAGGCCAAAAAACCATGATGACCTTGCCACCCACTGGTATTTACCAAGAGATGATTAATCCATGACACCTGATGAACCATTTCAAAGAAATTTAGCTGAGGGGGTCGGAGGGCAACAAATACATCCTGGATTTGCAGGTTTCATGGGAGTTAGATTTGGAAGGAGAGGTCCACTGAGAGAATCTCAGACACTATCAATGCAATCCTTAAATTTTTCAAGGAGGGAAACTGAGGCCCAGAGAGATAGAATTAACCCAAGATTTTACAGCAAATCAGTGGTGGCACTGGATTTCTATATTCTATGTGGAATATAGAAATAAAAAAATTAATTTATAGAATGATAGAACTTAGGGCTGAAGGGGACTTTGGAGGTCAATGTATCCAACCCCTTCCTTTTATAATTGGGGAAATTAAGTCAGCAAATGTAACTGCTTTGCCAAAAATTATCTGGCAAATTAATGGCAGAGGTGGTGGTTATAGGATTTAGTATGGGGCAGAAAGGTGGATCTTAGATAGCAAGACATCTCACCCCTTTCTCTTAGAACTAAGGAAACTGAAGTCCAGAGGGGGAAATCCAAGTCAATTGAGACTGGAACTTATTCTTTACTGCCCTTAGGAAAGTACTAGATTTTGTATCCAGTTGTTCCCACTGCACGCAGGTTGGCAAATAGAAGTGGCGATCTGCTCATTCCCACAAGCACACTGCATTCATGCTACAAGACCATACCAAATGTGGCCATATTGCTACAGAATGATACCCAGGGCAGGCACCTTCCCCGGCCGTTCCTTTGGTTTACAAAGAGCTGACTCCTCAGCAGCCAGCAGTGCAGCACAATTCCTTATCCCAAGGCTTCTTGTTCTCTCATTGTTTCCCATTGATCAGAGTTTGGGGGAAGAGAGCAATGAGGTAGCATCCACATTTTCTTTGAGATATGCCTTGGCAAGAAACTCATGCAGAGGGGTGAAAAGTATCTGACTTCTTGGAGGGAAATGAGATGGACATTTCCAAGCCCACATCTGATCCAGCCATAAAATCAGGTGATTTAAGGAGGCTGGTGAAAGCTCTGGGGGTGGCTCTCTCTATCATAAGATCTCATGATCCTATACCGAGAATTAACATCATAGTACTTCTTGGTGCTAGGTCCCCCCGCCAGGCTTCTTGGATAGTGTTCTCCCTCACATGTTCATGTTCCCACCAAACTTATTTTTAATATTCTTTCCTTCATTTGAATATGAGATCCTTGAGGACAGAGGTCATTTTTTTTTTTGCTTTTTTTTTTTTTTTTTTTGTTATCCCCAGTACTGGCACATTGTATACACTTACAAAGTTCTTGCTGACTTATTTACTTGTCCAATCAATATTTCCAAAATTTGTCTCTTCCCACTTCCTGCCTTTGAGCATTTGCCCAGGCTGGCTGCTCTCCCTGAACTGCTCCCTCTCCTCACTTCCACCTGTTAGAAATTGTAATTTCCTTCAAAGGTTCTGACAAAACTTTACCAATTCCCCTTAGTTTAAGGCCAGAATTTTTCCATTCGCATGAAATTTTTGTGAATATACTTTTCTGTGTATACATTGTCCTCCCCCTTTCAGTAGAATGGAAGACCCTTGAGGGCAGGAGCGCTTTCAGTTTTGTTTTTGTATCTATCGCACCTGATGCAGTTCTTGCTAAATTCATGATTGTTGGATTGGATTGGGCTGATTCACGGGCATGATCCCAACAGAAAGGGAACTCAGAAGCTTGAAAGTTATGAGAAAGATAAGTAAGATCTTATGTGGGGGTGAGGATGCAAAGCCCCCAAAACAGCATTGGGACCAGGGGATACCTTCGTTGCCAGCTCTGGTGTCACTTCGGAAAATGCAGTGTTCTTCCTTTATGAAGTGTCCGCTCAGGACGATGTCTTGCCTCCTCTCTCCATCTTCCCGGCCAACTCTAAATACAGAGCCGTAGTTGGTTAGCATTCCCTGACTGTGAGGCACTGAGCTTTACCCCTCGGCCCAAAGTTATTCCACCCTCACATCACAGAGAAGGCAACCTGCTCATTGCAAGGCCATCCTAACAATTAGGACGAGAAGATACTTTAAAATGTTCAGTACAAACCTTCCCAAGGATTGCAAGGAACCAAGCCCAGAAATGGAGGGAACGTGAGGGGACTGAAAAGAAGAACTACATCCCTCCATTTAAGTATCCCAATAAAGCCAACTACAAGGGTCCCAGGCCACAGAAGCAGCTTTCTCCTTCTTAAGAAAGAGAAAACTTCTGAGGAACACTGCTTAGCTTTAACTGGACTGTGGCTCAGCTGGCCAGAAAGGGCCATCTTCTAATTGGGTTCCTGTTCTAGCCTGTTAAAGCTGGAAGCCCTAACCATGGTGCTGAACCTGTCATTGAGTCACAAAGGAAACTGCTAGAGAAATCACTTCAAATGCTTCAATACTTCATTCTGATGAGGAGACTTCACACTCTGAATATAGACCAAGCTTCCTAAAGCATTAGTGTGACAGCAGTCCCTTTCCTTAATGCTTTCCTGACCATGCTCATGTGTTCTAATGCTTTTATGTTATAAGCACATTGAAGGTGGAATCAGACCGATTTTTTTTGTTTGTTTCTATCAGTCTATGAGACCGATTTGTTTTGTGGTTTTTGTTTCTAGTTCCTAGCATAAGGCCAGCACTTAATAAATGCTTATTGAATCGAATGAGTGACATTGCATTTTACCAAATGAGGGGACCCCAAAGCAAGGAGGAGCCTTAAGTGATCTAGTCAAACCTCCCCCTTTCCCTACAAAAGGACACCCCAGAATATCATCAACAGATGATGATCTGGGAAAACTGCCATCCTTATGGCAGAACTCCTGGGCTGGGCCTGAAGAAGACAAGATAGATAAGGGCCTTGCCGGAAGATGATAACAAAGGGCAATGCTGGAGGATGATAAGATAAGGGCAATGCTGGAGGGTGATAAGATAAGGGCAATTCTGGAGGATGATAAGGATGGGTCCCCTCCCCCAGTCTATGGGCTCTCAGGTCCTAGCATGAACAAACAATTATCACTCTTAACTAAGGAAAAGGAAGCTGCCATTATAGGTCAACTACTTAAACAGGTTGTCAGGAGGCTTTAGTGACGGTGCTGTCTCACCTGGTTATTCCATCTTTAATGTAGTACAAAAGGCACTCAGACATCAGAGGATCTTCATTCAGGTTGACAAGATGAGGTGTCTAGAGAGAAGAAAGATTAATATTTTTTTCTGCAATCAACTTGTCAAATGACCATTCATCTGGGGACACTCTGGCCCCAGCATTGCCAAATTATCTCTCTACTTCCTGCCATTAGTAAAGGGAAGCTTCATTTCTTTCCTAGAGTAGTCATAGAGAGAAATAAAAAACATACCTAGAAAATCGTAACAGCAAAAGGTTTGCAAAAGAGTTAGAATCTTACAATACAAAGAACAATTTCTTCCAAGTTTTCAGCACCGCCCCATGGAAGGCCTGTTAATCCAGTCACAAGTAATCCCTTGTTTAGGCCCCAGCTTAGCACCACATGCATGGAGGGAAACCTAAGATCCCAGACTCCTTTGCATGCAGAGTATTCCTCAGGAGTGTCTCTGCTGGACACATAAATTATCCAGAGCGTTCTCTGGGTGAGCTCAGCTTCTAGAAATCCAGTTGCAATTCCTCAAGTTCCTCCAGACTTCTGTCCTTGGGCCCCAGTGGTCAGCTAAGACCACCAGGCTTCTGTGAGGGTGGGGGGGGAAGGGCAGAGATGTCTTGGGTGCATGAAGGCAAGGTTTGGTGAGTGATGGAGAGGGAAGGACATAGCTGAGAGAGAAGGGTGTAACTCTCTGCTAGGGAAGAATCTTGCACATGGGAAGGATCTCCCACAGATGACCGAGTCCAAACCACCGTGCAGAAGTAAAGAAGAACAAGAGATCTCACATCTACAACATGGCTCCTACTCTGCATTTTCCTCCTGATGGAAGTTCTGATATTAAATGACAGGCAGAGGAGAGGATGGGCTTTTCTCTAAGTAAGGCTCTAGCACTATGCAAGTATCCTTGAGGGGGCACTCCATCTTCTATCCTATAGTTACAAGATATAATATAATATTTATATATCCTATAGCTGTATCCTATCTCCTACATTTTCTATCCTATAGCTCTAATGGGGAGGACCCCCTATGGCTACTAGGTATTCATCTTAGCTTACAGAATGGCTTTCCCCAAATCTCTCTGTTTGTCGTATTGGAGTATATTATCGATGTATGAAATGAGGCTTTCCATCCTTACTCCTCTCTCCTCAGTTCCTATTTCCTCATTTCTGTTTACAAAAAGCAGACAGCTATCTGTGCCTTGATCTCTCATATCAGGCTACAAAAATTGTGGACTCAGAGATTTACAGATTTTCAGAATTTGGAAGGGTTGTCACTGGCCTTCTAGTTCAACTCTCTGTTCCTCCCTCTAAGACTTGCCTTGCTAAATAGCCATCCAGCTTCTGCTAGATAACTCCAAGGAAGGGAGTCCATCGACATTCACGGCAAGCCATTCCCCCTTTGGGACAATTATCATCAAGAAATCTTGCCTGATCTCAAGGTCAATTTTTGCCTCTTTTTAATTTTCACTTGTTGCTCCTGGTTCTGTCTGCTGAAACTAAGATAAGTCTAGACCATCTTCATGTGAGAATCCTTCAAAATACTTGAAGGCAGTTCAGCTATGATGTCCTAAGTCTTTCTTTTCTCCAAGCTAAACATCCCCAAGGACTCCAGGACCTTCACAATCCTGATTGCTCTTCTCTGGATTTTGTCTAGCTTATTAATGTTTTTCCTATAGTGTGGTTCCCAGAAACAACACAATACTATATAGAGAGCCTGTTTATGGTAAAGAACAGTCAGATTATCGTGTAATTTCTGGAAGCCACAAATTGCATTCGTTCAGTCCAAGAGAGATTGTTTTCCTCTCCAGCAGAATGTATAACATCCTGTCTATTCTTCAGATTCTGGGGCTCTTTTAGCCTTTATTGTTGAAACTGCTTCCACATTACCCCAGACCTCAGGGACAGACTCTCATGTCAAAATCTTCAGAATTATGGAAGGTTTGTTTTTTTAAGACAACCACAATGATGACAGCTAAAGTCCCTGGAAAATCTTCTATAGAGCTCAGGGAAACCTGAAGAGTTGAAAGATACTCCAGTCAATCTAGCAGATCCCATTTTTGAAGCTCCGAATGAACACTATTCCCAACAGATGGGCCGGGTCTTCCAGATACAAGTCTAACTTCCATCTTGAGAAAAAGACAGATGGAAGAAACTGAGAGCTCAGGGAGGAACGCCCTTCCTTCTCAGGGGTGGTTACTGGACATAATGAAAGCACCAGCACATTTCAGGAGACTAAGGTTTAATTAAGGAATCTGAGGATACTTGCTTGTAACACCTTTCTAAACATTTGCTCCTGGGTATAGAAAAGGATCCAAAGGGCCTCCCAAGAAGCAGGGATCATAAAATGACAGATTGTGATCTGGAATGAATGTGAGAGATCCAGCCTCCCCCTCATCTGGCAGATGACAAACAATGATTTGCCTAAGATCACATAACCAGGGAAGTGGAAAGAGGGTTGCCTCTGTCCCAGCGTTCCTAGTGTACCTAGGAATGGAGGGATTTCCTAGAGAAATTATTCTTCTGGGGATTTCACTTGAATTTGGGGTATTATTCTCTATAAAACTTATAGCCAGGCACCAAAAGTATGAACAGACAAAATCTGTCATCCCAGGCGGTCAATGAAAAAAGGATGGCTAGTTGAGGGAGTTAGAAATGGCCACACAGATGAAACAGGCTGGACTTGGTGCCCTTTAATGATCTATTCTCTGCTTGACATTCACCAGGTGTTCTGTGACCTTTTATTTTAGCCTGAGCCACCACTAGAAGCTAGAGGTGTTCCTGACACCCGAGTCTCTCAGCAGCATTTCGCCCCATCACTGCAGCTCAAAACCACACCAACCTGCCTTGGGGAATACACCCCAACACTCTCTAGGAATAGATCCCGGAAGCTAAGCAGCAAAGGCTAAAAAGATGAAAGGGAGAGATTGACATAATGCAAACAGTCTAGACAAAGGCCAACAGTACAAAAGGATTGATTTGATTTGTTCTTTAAAAATGAATCTATAGGGAAGGAGATCTAGTTATACAAATAAACTGCACACGCTCCCCTTTAATAATAATGATAATGATGATGATATTAGCTAGCATTTATATAGCTTTTAGCATTTATGTTAACTCATTGAATCCCACAACAACTCTGGGAAGTAGATACTTTTATTATCCCTGTTTTCAGTTGAGGAAACTGAGGCAGATAGAGCTTAAGTGATTTGCCCAGGCACAAAATGTAGTATGAGCCTGAATGTGAATCTGAGGCTGAAGGCTCAGGTCTTCCTGATTCCATGTCTAGCACTCCACCACCTAGCCGCCCTTTTTGTACCAAATATGCCCTTGGGGACAGTGAGGCTCTTGACCCTGCTTCAGTAGACAGTGAATAGATTTTTGCTGAAAGATTTTTGAGAAGTGGCGCAACATCACCAGGTCACTGTACAGGAAAGACCAGTGTGGCGGTGATTTGGATATTCCAGGGACGAGGGCCAACCCTCTGCGGAGGCGTGGAGCTCATTGGACTAAGAATAGGAAATAGAAAATTCTTGTAACTTCTTCAAGCTTCAGTTTTCTCATCTGTAAAATGGTGATTATCCTCCTTGCTGTAGTCTTCTCCCTCCCAGGGCTGTGGTGAGGATGCTGTTCTATGAACCTTAAAGGACCATAGAAAAGCAGCTTCCAGTTATGGGAGTCTGAACCTTGCAACTGCTGCTTGACATTTGCTGGGTCTCAGAACTGAGATTTGAAAAAAACAAACAAAAACAGCCACGTATTCCTCTTTTGGAACAGATTTGCCACGAGAACATGCCATGATAGAATCAAAATCAAGTCATCTGCCTGATGCCGAATTCTGAGAGAGACAGAGAGTGAGAGAGAAAGAGAGAGACACAGAGAGAGGCAGAGACAGAGACAGAAAGAGACAGAGAGAGAGAAAGAGAGAGAGATGGAGAGAGAGAGAGTTGGAGGAAGAGACAGAAAGACACAGAGACAGAGACAGAGATAGACAGAGAGAGAGAGAGAAAAGAGACAGACAGACCGACACAGACAGAGAGATACAGACACAGACAGAGGCACAGACAGACCAAGAGAAAGGTCTTGAAAGCTGCTCCTACCTTTTTGGGAGAGAACACACCCAAGGTACCACCATCTTCCCTCATGGCCACACCCATTTCAGCCAGCAATGCCTCCCTGAAAAAAGACACAAACTAAAGTCAGAGCTCAGCATGGCTCATGGGCATTCAGTTCAACAAGAGGGTGGCCAGGTATGTAAAATCCAAAAGGAGCCCTGAGATCCGAGAGCTCAAACATCAATGAGATACCGCTCAAAGATTGGAAAAGGGTAAAAAACCCGGAAACTTTAGACTAAAGTGAAACAGGGGGAGCCTCTGGACCCTCAGCCAAAGAGCAGAAGACGACCACAAGTGTGACTCATCCTATTAAAAAGTGAATGTAAAAGACATTTTCTCCAGAATTCAAACCTTATCTTTTCATAGCCTTAAACTCTCAGAAATCATTTCTCACGGCTCCCCAAATGTCGGAGTTTACTAATATTTTATCTCTAGACTTTCCTGCCTCAGTCACCAGCCTTGCTACTCATAAATCAGAATTCTAGAGGCAAAGAGACCTCAGTGATCATGCTGTCTCACTCACACCTAAAAAGGAGTCCCCACTACAACTCACAAACCTAGGCTGGAGACCTCCAAAGAAGCCCCCCCCCCAAAGCAGTTCATTTCATATGGGGCAGTTCTCACTGTTGGGATCATTTTCTTTACATGAACAGTAGACGTTCATCTCTATTCAGCCTCTATTCATTGATCCGGATTTTGCTCCTTTGGACCAAGCTGAACACGTGTATTTCCCCCAGGGCGGTCATCCAGATATTTGAGCGCAGCTATCAAGTTCCCCCTGAGTCTTCTCTTCCCCAGGTTAAACAAGCCACATTTCTTCACCTGATCCACATGTGGCGCGAATTCAAGATTATTTAGCATCTTAGTTGTCCCTTTTCTGGATTCTCTCCAGTTTATCAATTTCCTCCCTTAAATATGGTACCCAGAACTGAACATAATATTTCAGATGCAGACCGATGAAGGCAAGAACAGAAAGCATGAGAGTTCCTTCCAGGAGGGGCCATCACCCCCATGTTGCTGAACTACAATGACTTGTAAAGAAATCCCTGCCAATGGGAGGGGAGTTCTGCTTCAAGATGCTCCCCTTTCTCTCCTAGCAAAGCAGCCTTTGGACAATTGTCCACAGATCTACCCACACGAATAAGAACTCTTATTTTCTATTTTAGATTATCTTTTAGGGAGTCTATATCTAACTAAATATATTCCCCATTAGCAAGCACTTTCCTTTCTAATTCCCTCCTGTCAGATTCATCCCATGTTTTGTATTTCTGGAAGGTTAGGGATCCTGAGGTGGACAAGCCCCCCGACCCCTGGCTAGTAGATACTAGCTGGTCAATTCAACTGGAAATTAAAAAAAAAAATGCCAAGGCAGCTTTGTTTGACTGGTTAGATTGAGCTGACTCGTTAAATATCCAGGATGATTGAAATTGGAGCCTCATTTAGGGCAGTCTATTTGTTTTTTGCTATTAATCAAAGGTACTGGATCCTGGGTTCAGGGATATGAGATAAACATTCTCAGAGTTACGTTAATTGAAGCTAGCCTTGACTGGCCAAGAGCAGGTCCCAAGCCGAGCCTCATTGGGTCATTATCTGGACCCTGACTGATTCAGACTGAATGTAAATAGCTGGAGTTTCTGTTTTGCCAAGATTTTTTTTTTGGTGAAAGAGGAGATTCTTTGCCTCCATTGCCACCTAACCTGAATCACTGAATGGGTGTTGCCTCAGTCAAACTGAGACCTGTTGAAGACTTTAGCTTCAAAAAGCCAAGGTCTCCCATTGCATCCAGGGCCATCTCCAGTCGTCTCAATCTATATTTTGCCACTGGATCCAGATGGCTCTGGAGGGGAAAGTGAGGCTGGTGATTTTGCCCAGTCCTCCCTCACTTCAATTCAATTAACTCCCTAATGTTGGGGTCCTCTTCAAGAACAAATGACAAACAATAAAAAAAATAATAAATCGAATAAAGCTAGGGCACAACACTTCTGTGTTTAGGAAACAGGAGATATTCAGATTCTGGTCCTCTGTTTACCTCAAACTAGCTTTTGTACTTGGGCTTTTATGAGGTGCCTTTCTCTGTAAGAAGAAGAGATCCCCCAGAGGCAGTGTAGTGGCGGAGGGGTGACGGGCCTGCCCATGGTTCCATAGCTAGCAAATTTCAAAGGTTCTAGACTGAGAGTTAAGATCCAGATTTGAGTCCCACCTTGGCAGTTAAACAGATGGGTTCATGGGACACAAACCCCTCCAGCCAACCAACCCAGCCAGTCAGCTCTTCCTGCTCTCCTCCTTTGAAAACCATTCAATGAATCTCCATCTGAGAGGAGCCTTTGGGAAAGCACCTGGGGATGCTCTCATTTATGCCTCGGGTAGCCATCCCTCGGTGAGAGCCCGTTACCGTTTGTCAATAGGAGTTAACAGATAACCCTGTGGCGCAGCCCATTTGCACAGCACATAGCCTTCAGGGCCCCGGGGCCCCAGCCTGGGTACTCGCGATTCCCAGGATGCTCACCTCTCCATCCGGATAGCTTCTGTCCTGCGCAGCTTCTCTTCCCAGGTCTCATTCAATTCAGCGATGATCTTTTCAGTCTCCTGCAGGGACACGGTGAGAGGGAAGATTGAATGAGTGAGTGAAGGGTATGAGTAGAAGGAGAGACAACTAAGGAAGGCAGCGATGCTGAGACCAGGCTTCCATTTTACAGACAAGGAAACTAAGGGTCGGTGGCTTGGCTAAGGTCATACAGCCAGTGTCCATCTTGACTGCCAGCCCAGCGCTCCCTCATTATCACACTTCTAGCCAGTTAGTGGCCCCCGAGCTTTTCCTTCTCACTCACCTTCAGCCTCTCAATAGCTTCTTCACTGCCTGGAGCAAACAGCATCCGCTCGTGGAGGCTGGAAACGGAGGCCGCTCGGCTGGATAAAGCCGACAGGGAGGATGAGGGGCTCATGCCCACCAAGGCGTTGGTCACTGTGGAGAGATTGTCAGGGCGTTGACTCAATTCTGCCACGCCAGGGTTACCATTATTGTTCTCAAAGTCGGACATGTCTATGGGGAGGAAGGGAAGAAGGAGGGGGACAGACAGACAGGAGGAGGAGGAGGAGGAAAAAAGCAGAAAAAAAGAAAAATAAACGTAGTTGGGAAAAAGCAACAAGGTGAAGCAAAGAGAATGCTAAAAAACCAAAACAACGAAAGCAGGCACACGGCGAGCCCTGCCATGGCCAGCAGGCCTCTGTTCTCAGCTCTGCAGCCGCTGGGCTTTCTCCTTCCACTGCTGGCCCAGAGCAGGCAGCCCACCACCTCCTCACCTAAGCTTGGGGCCCGGTGGTCCCTGCTTCCCCAATGACCACTGCTTGCCAGCTGCTGGCCCTGGCGGGGGGGCAATGGCTCAGCCAAACTCTTCACCTCATGAGCTTGCCCTGTAGCCGAGTCAGCCAGCCTCCATTATTGCATGGCAAGGGCTGGCCTCTCTCACTGGCACATAAAGGGTATTCCTTCCCCCTGTGCTGGCCATTTGCTAGCCCTGCAGGGCTGGTGGCCTTGTGAAGCCTGCCTGTCAGCTCCCTGACACCCAGAATCCTCCTTCCTTCCTTTTCTAACTTCTCCCAAAGTCCGCGACTTCCTCCATCCTTTCCCAGCTCCCCCCACTTCTGCCCCTGCTTCCTAGACCACATCTGCTCTCTTCCTGTACTCTCGAAGGGGCACCACTTTCATTTGGTTCCCTGCTACTGCTACAACTTCTGCCCCTTTTCTGGAGGAGTTCAGACTTGTACGTCACTCACTCCTGGTGGGAGCCTCCCGGGAAGCTTAGAATCCCGTGGTCTCTAAACCTTCGTGGCCATGTTCCGTGGCTGTATCTGCTTCGTTGGACTTTTAAGGGAAGGCTCACTGACCCTCTTGGAAAGTCCTCTGGAGGAGCTGGGAGAGGAGCTTTTCTTTCTCTCTCTAGATTCAGCACCTTCTCCAGCTGCCAGAAGTTGGGCTGTGAGGACCCCTCCTCAGCGACCATTGCAATCCAGCACAAAGGAGTCCCCCTCATGGGCATTTGGAGGCAGCGGCTCAGAAGAGCACAGAAATCCAGTCTCTGAGAGCTCATTCAGCCCCAGAAAAAGCTAGCACTGCCTCGATCTGGGATCTCTTTGGGTTGTCACCTGGGTCCTTCTAAGGATGCCCGTGGACTACGGGGCACGTGCCCTGACTGTTCCCTACAACTGGGGATCAAAGGTCGAATTTCTGGGCCCCTCAGATAGAGATTTAGCTTTGCCCCCAAGCCAAGGCTGTTGGATCCACAAAGGCCCAGCTGCGGGGACCGTCGCCATGCAAGCTTAAGCTCCAGGAGAGGGAAGGCGCTGTCTCGTGCCCAAGCCACCACTGTCATCCTTTCCCACCGGCCCCAGTGTCTCCCAGGGCAAGTCCTAGAACAGCTCGCTGGCCCACAAGCATGGCAACGGTTCTCTGACCAGGACAAGCTCCCATGCCGGCCCTCGCAGACGCCAAACAGACGGAGCAGCAGCAAAAGCAATGGCAGCAGCAGCAGCAACAGCAGCAAACATAGCTAGAGCATGGGGATTGTGTCACCAAAAGGGCTTTGGGATAACGGGCGTTCCCCTGGGGTGCCCGGGCTCAGGACAGGGCACCCAAATCATTTCTTGGAAGAGCTCAGTGTCAGGGGCAGTGGGGGGGGGGGACAGGGCTGCCTCGTATTCCCAGAGCAGTCACCAGCTTGCTCTGCGTCTCCTTAGGAAAATCCAACTCTCTGGACCTCGGTTCCCTCATAACCTAGAGGGGAGACTGAACCCCCGGATCTCCACGGCCCCTTGTAAGCTCCAGCATCCTGGGATTCCCACTCTGAAGGACCCTTCAATGGCCCTCATCCAAGGACTTAACAAAGGACCAAGCTTATTAAAGATGCCTCCATTTTGTGTCCACCTCTGGTCTCAGAGTTGGGGTCTCTCTGAGCTCAGGACGAAGGGACTGGCTGCCCATGGGGAGGGAGATTCCAAGCCAGCCAGGAGCAGTAAGCAGTCCTCCAGATCCGCTCTGTCCATTTTTATGCTGATCGCTCTTAGCTAAGTATTACCCAATACTCTCTTTTCCAAAGCTTCCTATCGGGGTGATCTATTGCTTTTACTGTCAGAATTCTCACCCGGGGCCACCTTCCCTAGTGAGTCCTAACACCCTAAGCTGGACCAGGTCTCTGTTAGGAAATATCAGCGGATGCTTCCTTAATGCTTGGAAACCATTTGACCAAGAGCTTTGCTGCATGGTCTGCTTTACTTTCACCCACTTTGGGACCTCAGGGTCACCTCTATGCATGGGATAAGGACGAGGAGGAAGACTTTTGTGAAGAGACTTGCTTTGTTTTCCCCTTTCCTTTCCTTTTCTATTTTCTTTTTTCTTTTATTGTTATTATTATTTTTTTTGCTGAGGCAATCAGGGTTAAGTGACTTGCCCAGGGTCACACAGCCAGAAAGTATTAAGTGAGACCAGATTAAGAGACTTGCTTTGAATTTTACTGCATGTCTCTTCCCATTATCAAAGAACATGAAACTGGAGAAGGTTCTGCCTGGAGAACTTGGTATGGCCACGGAGGCTCTTTCTCCAAATTTCAACCTCAAGACTTCTATCCTTCCACTGGGGCAGAACTTCCTGCCTTCGATGAAACTCTCACAGAGAATCGAGAAGTTTCCATGAGCTCCTGGAGAAGAGAGATCCCTGGAGGGCTCGGAGACTTCAGTGATGTCGTCCTGAGGGCCGGCTTAGTTGATTGCACCTGCTCCCCCCCAATTTTCACGTTGCCCTCGAGCCTTCCTCAAACTTAACTCAAAGACCACCTTCCACAGGAGACATTGTCTGATCTGCAGCTCTCAATGGGCTCTCTCCCTTTTACTACTTTGTATTGAAGGACAGGAACCCGAGATTTCCAGGCATGGAGAGCCCTTCTATCAATGTCGCTTGCCTCCTTTTCTGAAAGTCTTTGAGAGTTTCTTAGAACCTTTGAAGGTAAAACGACTTGCTTAGGGTCACCTAAGGAGTACATGCCAGAAATGAGACTTGCGTTCAGGGTCAGCTCTCCAGCCAATGTACACAAATGCTTTGGATTTCCCCAAATACGGGCACGTTTTCTGTATCCTGCCAGGGGAACGTAAGCCCCTTGGGGGTCGGGACACTTGGTTTTGACTTGTATCTCCAGCATCCAGCAAGTATATGGCCCATAGTAGGTCTTGATGTATCCTTGTTGATCAGTTGATTGATCAATCGGAACATAAACCTCGTGATGACAGGGCCCGGTTTCTATTTGTCTTTAAATCCCTAGTGGGAGTTTATAGGAGCTCTTGGAGGGGAGAGGCCCCTGAAGAAGTTTAGCCCAGAGCAAAGGCTTATGGGTTGATCAGAACATAAGCTCCCTAAGGGCAGGGATTGCTCAATTTTTGCCTCAGCATCCCCAGTACTAAGTATGAAGCTTTAGAAATAGTAGAGTTTAATTAATGCTTACTGTAAGATTAAATGTACTTCCCTTCAAGATGCCAGTGGGAAGCCATGGTAGCACCATGTTTCCAAGGACATCCCGCTCCTTCCCGATGAAAATGGCTGCCACTCAAAGCCACTTCTCCCTAAGCCTCCCTGTCCACTGTCCTCCACTCTCAATCCCAGACTTCATTATGGACCTCAGGATGGCCGGCAAATAAGAACAAGTCTTCCCCACAGAGAGCAGAGGACTCTCAAGGCCAAGGAGAATGGTCAGTGTCCTGGGTGGTCGGTGATGACTGCTGAAGGACAGGAGGTCAGCTTGGTGCTTGGCTGGTCTTTTTGTCCAGGACCATTGGCTCAAAGAGCTACAAGGAAGGCTCCCTGAACTGCCCCCTGAACTGGTCCCAGAGTGAGCAGGGACGTGCTCATTGGGAGTGGGTTTTTCCGCACATAGAACCTAGATTAGCCTCCTTGTAAGTTCCATCCATTACTCTAGTTCTGTCCTTCAGACCGGCAGGGAAGGTGACAGTAAGTCACCCAGTGACTTTCATGCTCTTGCCATCCTCAAGCTTTTTATTTTTTTAAGAAGTACCAGGACCCTCCTCTTCCTCCAGCCATTGAATCCTAGATCTGGAGCCCGAAGGGACCTTAGAGCCCATTCATTCTGGCATGAGGGAACTGAGGCTTCAGAGTTAAAGCTCACTTAGGCGTGAGCGGGGGGCAGAGCAGGGGGCTCCCCTTCTTTCATCCTACAGGCCTGAGACTTGGAGGGGGTGCAAGGAAGTGGCGGGGAGGGGAAAGGCTGGCTGAGGGAGAGCACGGGTACATGGTTCCATGGGATGCCAGAGCCCAGCCTTGGGCCGTGGCCACAGGCTGCCCATCTCGGGGTTCCCATCCCATGCTGTACTTATGTTCCTTGCCAATGACTGATTCTCTCAGAAGCAGTGAAGCACACAGAGATATCAGCAAAGGGAAATACACACATTTAGGTCCTCCAGGCACAGTGTTGGCTAAGAGAGGCAAGGAAAGGGAGAGTGGGGAAGAAAGACAAAGAGAACAGAACAACAACAGGTTTAACTTTCTGGGACTTGTCATCCCGGTCAGGCTGGTGGGGTGCAGGCTGGTATTTCATCTGTGTCAGCATGCTGGGGCTCCCTTCTTGTTCCCTCACCCCCAGAGCTCCATGGAGCTCTAACTGTTGCTTAGCAAGGCCCTTTCTTTTCCATCCTGGCACCTACCCGCCACCTGGCTAGTGACATAGCTGGTCTTGGGAGCTGGGGAAATCCCTCTGCTTTCTCAATGGACTCCCCCTTCAGATAATTCAGGAGAATTAATGCAAGGTACTCTTGCGAGGGTGGAAAGGCCAGACAACTGACCATGTAGCAGTAAAGGGATGAAAGGAAAGAGAGGGAAGGAGAAAGGGAGAAAGGGAGTAAGGGAGAGGATAAAGGAGAAGAGGGAAGAAGAGACTGCCAGTGAAGACCTGGGGGCAGGTTGGGTCACTCTGGGAAGAGTCCTTCCCAAGTCCCAATTTGCTAGGACTTTTATGTCGGAGGTCCAGTCCCAATTTGCTAGGACTTTTATGTCGGAGGTCCAGTTGCCCCAGCCCTTCAACTAAGGGACGTGGAACTCTAGTCGATGTCAATGGACCGTGTGGAGTGAGCAGGCTCACAGGACACCTACTGTCAATGATGTCCCCAAGCCCCTGGGCATACAGCAGGTCTCTCAGACGAGCCACCTCGTCCTTCAGCTCCCGGATCAGCTTGTTGTTGGGGTCCTCATTTATGACGGCATTGCACCGGATCTGTTTGGCTCGGTCGGCGTATCTGCAAAGAGAAGAGAAGCGTTCAGCGAGCGAGACAGAGCCCAGCGCTTCCAGGAAGCCTTCCGGCAACCGGAGGTCACATAGAAAGACGCTTTGTAGACTTGGCCATCTTGAGGCGGCGAGCATGGGATCTTAAACCCAAGGGATCTCAGATCCTCTCTAGCCCAGTCCCTCATATGGCAGTTGAAGACTGCGGGGAGGTTATATGACTGTCCTGGAAAGAGACATGAGGGAGGACACGGGCAAGAGGCTCGGAGGAGTTTCAGAAACTTGGGGGAAGCAATCCCCCCCACATGCAGCAGAACAATTGTTAAGGGGTCCAAGGGGTCCTACCCAAGAACAGATTTCAAGGGATCCATGAACTTGGATGGGGAAAACAGTGACATCTTGAGTTTCATTACCCCCTATAGCAATTCTATTAATCTGAGAATTTCCCATGATTCTGAGTTGTCCGGAGACTTCATCAGACAACCTGAGAATTTCCCATGATTCTGAGCTGTCCGGAGACTTCATCAGACAACCTGAGCGCTCGATGAATATCAACAGTAAATCAAGTGGAGGACTCCGACACTAGGGGAAGTTGTCATCTCAGAAGGAGGCTCTGAATTAAAGCTCATAGTTGGTGACTGGTGCAAAAGGGGGAATAGGGGAATAGGGGGAACAGCTTGGCAAAGAGAATCAGAATAAGGCATGAGAGAGGGCAGAAAGCCTCTGGCAGCACTGGGCCTGTCCATCAGGAATAGGTTCTTGGAGAAGAGATCCAGAAGGTGCTGGACCTCAGGGGCCTTGAACAACATCACAAAAATGAAAGGGACGGGACACGACTTGGTCCTGGTGTGGGAGTTGTTTCTGAATCAGCTGCCTGTGGACAGGCCGACCACCTACTCATGAGAACAAAGACCAAATTCACTTGGAATCAGAGTCAAATGACAGGTACTCGGGGTTTCAAATGGCAGGAATATGGCTTGTGGGGCCAGGTGCCTCCTGATACTAAGACCATTGTATCTGCTGCAGGGATCACGTTCTGACTTCTCATCACCTTCCATTAATTCAAGTCACATTGACGAGATCATGGTACGGGCTTTTGAGGTCCTGGCCTGTCTGTCTGTCTGTCCCTTGTATATGTATGAATCCCCCCCCCCTCCACACACACACACACACACACAGGGACATAGGCTTAGAGTTAGAGCTGGAAGAGACTTCCGAGAACATTTAGGGTAACCCTGCCATTTTACAGATAAGATAACTGAGGCACAGAGCACGGCAGGGACTTGATCAAAGTCATAGAATCATAAATAGAGAACTGGAAATGACCTTTAAGGTCATGTAGTAAAATGGCTTCATTTTAAAGAAGAAGAAACTGAGGTTCAGAGAAGGTCAGTGATTTGCCCAAAGTGACACAGTTTGCAAGTGGGAAAACCAGCATTCAAATCCAAGTGGACTATTAATGTCCCTGGGATGAGGATAATTTAGCATCTCTCTGATGCTACCTCCACCCAAGCCCCTTCCTTCCTTTCCAGGCACCTCAAGGACCCCATCTGTCCTCTCCCAACGAGGTTTACGGCCGCAGCCAAGCTGATCCACTGTGCTTTCAAGTGTAAAGATGGAACCAAGGGGAAACTGAGGCTGAGCATGGCTCACGGGCTGTGCAGGGGTGAGATTTGGCCCTTCCTGACTCCAGGTGCAGTGTTCTACTCAGGGAGGCACCCTGAAGCATCTGGCTGCCTCTCCAAGCCCCTGATACCCCCTTTCTCTGAGCTCATGTGCTCAGGGGAAGGGGCTTTGAAGAGAGACAGCCACTGGATCTTAACCAGTGATGGGGGGGGACCAGTGGTGAGGGAAGAGCCCAGCTGGGATGGCCACATGCATCGTTTTCCTGTTCTGGAGGAGGGGACAGACAGGAAGGAGAGATTGTCTCTGAGGTCTTACCTCAAGGTGCTGAGGGTCTCATCGTAGTTAATGTCTGCCGGGCTCAGAGCCGCCACCATCGCGGTCCTAGAATTGCCCCCTGGGAGGAAAAAATAGAGTACCTCAGTACCGTGCCTCAGCAACAGCCCCCGAGAAGGGGTAACCACCCTTCCCTCCCAGGGAGCTGGCTGGAAGCTTCTCTTCTGACACCGTCAGCCATGATTCCCTCCCTTTTTTTTAATAGATGAAGTCTTCCTGGACTTGAAGGACCCTCTGAGTTCAAATCTTCCTTCATTCCTTTAGTTCTTAGCACAAGGGCTGACACAGAGTAGGTGCTTAATAAATGCTTGCTGACTTGATGACTGGTTAGCTACCTAAAAGTCTGCAAAGTCGGACCTCAGTTTTGTTCATCTGTAAAATGGGTCGATAATACCTGTAGTTTGCACCTCACTGTGTGGTTGTCCAGACACAAGAGGAGCTGGCAGATCTAGCTTGCCTTAAGCTTTGCCAGGAACTGCATGGACATGAATGATCTCGTGTGACCCTCTCTACAACCTTATGGGGTGGGATTGTTTCATTATCCACATTTTACAGATGAGGAAACTGAGGCTCTGTCCAGAGGTGAGATTTATGCCTTCCTGACTCCCAGAAGAGCCTCTATCCATGGAGGTGTCTATAAAGCATCTGGCTGCCTCTCTAACTCTCTGCAAATGCCAGCTACAACTGGGGCTTTGACTACAGACTTTGACAGAACCCCGAGATGTCCGTTTCTTTTGTTTTTTTGCTTTTTTGCTGAGGCAATTGGGGTTAAGTGACTTGCCCAGGGTCACACAGCTGGAAAGTATTAAGTGTCTGAGGGCAGATTTGAACTCAGGTCTTTGTGACTTCAGGGCTGGTGCTGTATCCACTCTAGCGCCACCTAGCTGCCCCAACATCCATTTCTTCTGCTTGGAGCAATCGGGCTCTTTCCTTTGACCATTTGTTAAAGATCTCAAAATTGGCAGCCATGATTATGCCTTTATGTCCTTACTTTTCCCCAAATCTCATTGCAGCCCCTTTCCCTCTGCCCTAAGCCCCTATAGTTGGGTCTCTGCCTCCCTCTCACAAGGGCCCCAGGTCTTTGTGGAGAGATCCTGCAAAGGATCCCCTGGACACTCCTTCTCTTCCCCCAAATGAAAGAAGCTCCTAAAATAATCGAAAATCCCCGATTTCCTTGAACGTCCGCCATCTTTTCCCCTGAAAGACAATGCTCCATTTTTCTGGGGAGGTGATTCTTGGCTGCCGCCCAAGCTCCCTTGCCCCCACAATATCATCTTCCGGGCCCTGCTAAGTCCTGGCTAATCCCTAGGCCCATCTCACTGTTTGCCTCTGGTCCCAGAATTGTTATTTTGGGACTCCATGGAGTCTGGGTGCATCTGAGAATGAGCCCCGATCCTCAGAGCTCCAGACCTACACTCTGGCCCCTTTTCTATCATTCAGCATCGGATCATCAAGCCAGTCCGGCCCCATTCCCCTACTCCCATTCTAAAGATGAGGAGACCGAGGCCCAGGGCCTTACAACCACTACATATGTGGAGGAGAACCATGGGACCAGGGACTTAGGGTGGACCTTCCCCAGAAATGGAGACCAGATGCTGGCGAGCTTGGGGGAGCTGTTCAACATCCCATGAGCGACGGCGCTCACGCTCTCTGACTCTGGAGCCAGCGCTCTCTCCCCCCCTTTCCCCAAGCTCGTGGCACCCCGCGGGGCTAACCCGGGAGCCTGGGAGGACTTGGAACCCGGCCTTCTCTGCCCCCCAAAGTGCCTGCCCCTTTACATTGGGCTTGTCTCCCGGTGAGAACAGTTTCCCAACCGGAGGCCCAGCGTTCTTGCTGAGGAAGGGGGATGGAGAAAGCCGCGGAGCAGAGCGTTCTCCCCCTCAGGAAGCCGGCCCATTTGGCGGCCCCCGAGGCCGGCCGCCGGGGAACTGCAGGAGAAGGACAACGACTACTGCATGGGAAGCAGCAGAGCCGAAACAAGGCTCCTTACCCAGATTTTCCCGGAGGAGCCAGGTCAGCACTGAATCTCTGTATGGGATGAAATCGGTCTTTTTCTTCTTTTTATTCTGCAGGAGGAAAGGAACAATTCAAGGCGGTCAAGCCCTTGGCAGGTAAACTGTGACAGGCAGATTGGCAGGCCAGCCAAGCGGCCCGGGCCCAGGCCCCGGCACTAAGGAGAAACCATGGGAGCCAAGCCAGCCTTTTCCCCCCTCTCCTCGGCACAGACAGCACGTTATTGCTTCGACTGGTGGCCGTTGCTGTGGCCGAGGCCGGAGGGACACAGCCCCTCAAGGTCATTCTGTGCCAGGGCATCTCGGGGGCTCGGGGGTGCCCTCATCAGTTTGGAGTGAGTCACGTGCGTCTCTCTGCTTTGCCTCCCACCACCGGCCTGAGCTGGGCGGTCCCCAGCCTCGAGCGGTCCTTGGGCTTCACCGGAGAGAGTACTCCGAGGTCTTGGGGCTGTTCCCGTGGAGGAATGGTCGAGGAACCAGGCCATTGTCTGGCAAAGGGGTCGGTAGATGGGATGCTGCCCGGGGTCTCACCCAAGAGGTCAACTAGTCCTTCCCATGGCCAATTGTCTTTAGGAAAGCCAAGAAAGGAGAGTCTTCATCCCTTCATTTTGTCCAGATTCATTATTGAAAATGAGCGCCCCAATTCTTTTTATGTTTTATCTCAGTCATCCCATGGCTGAAGAAGAGATGATTCCAGCCATTACAGGAAAGTAAACAAAGTCACAGAACTATTAATGCTCTAAGACATAGGGGCAGATAAAGTGTAAGACTGGGGCAGTCCAGTCCAGTGGTTCTAGAAGATCCCTAGTTCCCTCCCTGCCCCCAAGCCTTATTTCTAATTCTCGCCCATTTAAGTGGAGAATAAATAATATCAGAAGGAAACGGAGAGTCACAAACCTTGTTTGGTCCAGAATCCTGGGGAAAAAAGACAGAGAAACTCACTTAGAAGTGCTCAGAAAAGCAAATCGCCATGAGCTGAAGAGGCCCAGGTGATGGAAGGGGAAAGGAAGCCATCCCTCGGGCTCAGCTGCCTCCCCCCCACCCCCACCCCGTGCTGCTCCTGTGAGCAAGCCACAGAGAACGGAGCTGCTCAGCAGCTGGCAGGGCAGCAGGTGGCAGGGTGACACAGCTTGCTGGTTTCCCTTATGACCCCAAACTGCACTCAGAAAAGTGGGCCCCTGGAGGAGAAGACCACCGGCCCAAGAAGGAAGGAAATCCTTAATCTCAGAGGGTCTGAGGGGTGTCCGGGAGCAGCAACTCCCCTTCCCCGGGACTCCCTGCCCTCAGCTCAGCTCAGAAATGGCTTATTACAGAAGACATCGGCACTGCACCTGGTCGGGTCCTACCCATCTTCAGGAAGCCGCAGAGTCAGAAAAGACAGACAGAGGAGGCTTCCAGGCCCCTTTCGTCCTATCTTAGGCTCCCAGCAGAGCCGGCCCGTGGAGTCCCCAGCCAGAGCTCCCCCCTCCCCGCCCCCCAGCCGGCCAACCTGCCCTCTAGAACAGCCCCAAGCCGCACTCACCATTTCCGCTAGAGCAGAGATGACTTTTCCCAGCGTGGTCAAGGACTTGTTGATGTTTGCTCCTTCCTGCAGGAGAAAGA
>JAJPUD010001057.1:98638-109486 GCA_023553655.1 Myrmecobius fasciatus
GGAAGAAGAGAGGAAGGGGGAAGGACTGAGAAAACAAGAGGGGAGAGAAGGATAGAAAGGAGAAAAAGGAGAGAGGAAGAGAGACAGAGACAGAGAAACAGAGAGAAGAGAGAGACAAAGAGAGAGACAGAGAGAGAGAGCAAGAGACAGAGAGAGACAAAGACAGAGACAGAGAGAAGAGAGAGAGAGAGGAAGAGAGGGAGAAGGAGGGAGGGAGAGAAAAAGAGGGAGGGAGACAGAGAGAGACAGAGAGACAGAAAGAGAGAGGGAAACAGAGAGACAGAGAGAGAGAGAAGAGAGAGACAGAGAGAAACAGAGAGACAGAGAGACCAAAAAAGAGAGAAGGAGAGAGAGGAAATAAGAGAGAGGGAAAGAGACACAAAGGCAGAGAAAAAGGGGAACTCACTAACAAAGTGGGGTTGTAGCCCCTGAGCCGGGCTGTGAGGGAAGATTTAAGAGCAGCAGTGAGGAGACCTTCAGCCTTGCCTCAGTTCAGGCTCCCACAGTCACCCACACATTGTGTTCTCCGAGGGGGGAGACCTCTCAAAGCGAGTCCCGCCAGACTTACCTTGAGGCGCGTGCCCTTGGCCCCTGTGGAGTCAGCTCGCTCACTGCCCGCCAGGTCAACGAGGCTGATCTTGCTCACCTAAAAGAAGGCCCAGCCCGGGTGTTAGGGGACACTCGTGGGTCTCAGGAGGGTAAAGTAGAGCAGACCTCCAGCCCCCAGCCAGGATACCCGGGGCCCTACCCCTGGAGCTCCCCGAGATCTCTCAGGGGCTGGAGGCGGCCGGAAGCTCAGTGATCACTCCGGGCTCCTTGAAGCTCTTAGATGGGGCGACAATTACAAATGGAGGAGCATAAAGACCAGACAAAGGAGGAGATTCTTTTAGCCTTTGGGGAGGCTTCCCTCCCCCAGGTAGGCCTTGAATGGTGTGTATAAGAATGATTGCTGACATTTTCCTGCCCCTCCCATTTTATAGAGCGTATCAGAGCACTAGAGTGATGGGGCAACTTGCTGATGGCTCCACAGCTAAGTGTGAGTGGAGGGATTTGAATCCAGGACTCTCTGAGCTCCAGGTCCTATAACCAGGGAGAACGCTGTCTTCCTTCACCACCCCTGAATGACTCTTAGGACCCTTTCCTCCTTTCCCACTTCCCTGACCAGATGGAAGATTCAATTCCTGGCTCTGTCCCCAAAGAAAGGCCTTTGAAAACAATATGTCTGCTCCCTAAGACTGATGCAAATGAATTAGCAATGGGGCACACCCTCCATCTCTCCTTCCCCCCATCCGGGTGCTCCTCTGCCATTCTGGGGCACTGCCACCCAAAGGCCGCCATGATTTGAACCTTGCTCGGCGGAGAGCCAGGGCCGGTTAATTGTCTCCAAAAAGGGGCCGTGCTCGTCCCAGGTCACTCCAAGACCGAGGGCCAGATCTGACAACCAGAAAGCTGGCACCTCTCCCTGGTGCCCGGGGCCAGCCCCGGCAGCAACTTGGCGCCCCCGGGTTTCCAGGATCAGGAGGAGAGCGGGGAGGGAGCGTCCACAGCCACACGTACAGGGGTATTTCTAGACTTGGACTCCTGAACATTTCTAAAGTGTGTAGCACGGTACAGAGCTTCCCAACACTCTTGGAAGTCACTGCTCTGGGTGCTGCCCATTTGGTGGCAGGACTTGGACTCAGTCCCGGAGAGAACTAGTGTCTGGGTGTCTGAGGGCTCAAACCACTGCACAGAACTGCCTTTTCTAGCCATTTTCTCCGGGAAAGCTCCAGGTCTTCCCTTCCCGATCGCTGGCAAATTAAGGGCTCAGGACACTTACTTTCTCTGTGGTGATGTCGGTCTCGGCATCGTGGCGTTTCTGTGTGAAGATGATGTTAAAGACAGCGTGGGAGCGGCTGCTGGTCTCATTCATGTTGGTGGCAGCCACCGTCCTGCGAGGAAGAAAATGGGAAAGGATGGGAAGTTGTCAGGTGGGGCCATGGCCAGGAGGCTGGACAGCTCCCAGGGTCCTGAATGGAGAGAGCTGGAAGAGCATTCGGAGGCCATTAGCTCCTCTGTGTACAGAGGGGGAAACTGAGGCACGGAAAGGGGGAAGGAGTGAGCACCTGTGAAGTGCCTGCCATATACTAGGTATCATGTAAGCCCTTCACAAACATCGTCTCATTTGTCTTTACAACAGCCTCATGAGGTAGCTTTTTCCTGCTCTGTCCCCATTTTAGAGTTGAGGAAACTGATACCAGGAGAGAAATTTGCTCGGGGTCACCCAAGAGCCCCACAGCCAGGTAGGACTCGAACCCGCAGCTTCCTGGTTATAAGGCTGGATCTCTATCCACTGGGCCAGTGGATTTGGGGGGTCCACATCTCCATTAGTAATGACCTTGTAGTGAGACTTAGCTTCCTCCTCTATCAAATGGAAATCGTTGGATAAGTTTAGATGAGATCCTTTTTGGGCTCTGTCTAGGTGTTTTTGGGTCTGTTACCTCTAAAATTAGAAATGCTTTGGGTTCTCTATGTTCTCCGGCCCCCTGGGAAGACAGATGGATGCTTCGGGGCCATCTCAGATGCAGGAAGAAGGTAGCGGGAGCCAGATCTCCATGGTAACTGGAGGCTCATCTGAGAAGTGGGGATGGGGCTGAACAGCATGGGCTTATGGGGGAAGATGAGATTCATTTCTAAACCATCAAATAACCCAAGAACATCCTTCCCCATCCCTTCCTGACAGCCGCCCCCAGGCCAGAGGCAGAGCTAACCAGCAGGCGTGGGCTTCCGACCTCTCTACAATCTACCAAACCCTCAGACGGTATCCCCACTGGGTGCTGGTCACTGCTAAACCTGGGGAAACAAAGTCAGAAGTGAAACACTCCCTGCCCTTAAGCCCTTCCATCCTACGAGGGGGAAATGCACTCAGTGTGGATACAAAATGTTGGGGGGAGAGCCGGACCTGTGAGTTCACTGCTCTGAGCAACTCCCAGGTGAGGAAATTCCCCCCACTAGAGCAGGTTCTGCCTCTTCTCTGAACTATAGTCTCAATGAGTTGTTCACAGCTCCTAAAGTCAGTACGTGTACAAGGAAGCCGTGTTTTCCTGGCTTTGAGACCACCTTCCATCCACTACAGCCAAATGCTGCTCACGACAGAGCCAAGGAGTTGGAAGTGAGGCTGTGGGGAGAATAAGATCTGGGGAAACTGAGGAAAACCTCGCAGAGAAGGACACTCTTTAGCTGAAACTTGGAAGGGAGGCAGTAGATGGGGTAGGGTACGCATCTGCCTGCCAGGAGTCCTAGGTGACAAAGGCAAGTCCTTCAGGCGTGGGGACATAGGGGAGGGGAGGAAGAACATCACTCATGAGAGGAACCAGGCTGGGAAAGGCTCCCACAGCAGAGAGGGTTTTTGTCTTGGAGGTGCTAGGGAGCCAGTGAAGCTTCTTGAAGAGGGCAGAGACTGCCAGACCATGCTTTAGCATCTCACTCTGGCTTCTGTGTGGAGGACTGGACACAAAGGCTTTTCCAGAGGGGCAGGCCATGGCTGCTCCCTTTGTGCCCCAGAAGAAGTGCAAACATTTGGGATTAGCCTGATGGTCCTTTGGGGCGGCTGACAGCATCTGCCAAAGAGACCGCCATCAGCTCTAAGCCTGCCGAGGGCAGGGGCTAGATCATTTTTGTCTTTGGCTCCCCAGCACCCAGGCCAGTGTCTGTCTGTCCCCTAACTGGGAATCAGTAAATGAGTGACGACTTAGATGGCTTCGCTCTGTGACCCTCCAGTGTCCATGGTGGCAGAGTAAGGCAGAATAGTGCTGAGCAAAGGCTCCCCATTGGGCAGAGGTTGGAAAGTTGAAAGAGACCTCGGTGGCTTCTTGTCCAGCCCATGCAGACCTGAGGGGTCCTCCTGGAGGAAGCCCTCCAAGGTGGCGGAGCCCGCTCCAGCCTCAATCCCAACCTACATCGGCCATCTTTATGGCTTGCGCCACTGCTCCTGGACACGAGCAGAACAAACACCAGGCTCTCAAGTACTTCGGGATGGCCAAGGATGGGCTTTCGAGTCTTATCTGGAATAAACGTTCCCAGTGCCTTTAACGAATCTTTGTGCAGTATGAATGCACTTCTGGCTTCCCAGTTCTAGTGCTGGGACCCCGGATGCAGAGGACCCCATGCATGGCGCCAGGCTGAGCACTCAGAACAGAGCTCAGAGATCGGGCTTGTTTAGAAAGGACTTTGCTGTTGTCTGGGTTCCTTACAAGGACCCTCAGTCTTACTATCTGGGAGATGGAGAAAGTTTTGCTTGTGCTACTTGCTTCCACAGCAGCTGTGAGCATTAGAGCAGTTAGAGTAATGACCTGTGGCGCTCCTGTGGCGACCACGACCTTTACCCATGATGTCCTTAAGCTAAGAGCCCAGAGAACAGCCTGTATTCTGAAGGGGCCACGTTGATAAGAGCCTGAGGAAAATGTCTTATCCACCCAAGCTGAATTCTAAACTCTGGGCCCAAGGAGGGGAGGAGCAAAGACTGGGAAACAGTGTCCCTTCACCCGCTGCAGCTGGTCCATGGGAGCGGAGGAGGTTGCCAGCCTGGGGGGTGGAGAGCTGAATCCAACCCCTTGGGTTCCTTTGAAAAGGAAAGGGGGCTGGCTCGGTGCCCGGGACCTGCAGCAGTCCTAGAGAAAGGAGCATTGAGGTGGATTCTGAGTGAGGGTCACCGGCCAGCTGGCAGGGGCTGAGACTCTATTCAGTGAAGCTTGGGGACTGGGGAGGGGGGAATCCCTTCATTGAAACCAGCAGCCGCCTTTTCATATCCCAGGGTTGCTGGCCTCTGTGGGGTAGCTCTTTCCCACAGATCAGTAGGACCCTGGGTTCGAAGATGAGAAATGGGCAGCTAGGACTGGGATGGCCATTGCAGAGAAAGAGAAAAGTTGATCCAAATAATCAGAAGATTTGAACTCTAGTCTTGGTGATAGCCCTTTCTGGCTATGTGACCTTGGGCAAGATACTTTACCTCAACTTACTCAGCTATAAATGAGGTCAATTGATATCTCCCATGGGAGGAATGAATGGGGCAAAGTACAGGAAAGCATAATGATGGTGATGGTGGAGGCAGCCAGGAGGAACAGTGGATAAATAGCTGGGTCTGGAGTCAGAAAGACCTGAATTCAGATTTGGTCCCAAACACTTACTGACCATGTGAGTCTAAAAAAGTCACTTACTCGCTGTTTGCCTCAGTTTCCTCAGTTGTAAAATGGGAACAACAAAAGTGCCTTCCTCTTAGGGCTTCATTTGTGAAATGATTTGTGAAAGTTTGGTAAACCTTCAAGTGCTGTAAAATGCTGGTTATTAGCAATATAATTTCAAGAGTGATCTAACATTCTCAGAGTTTTGTACAGCCATGATTCCCTCTGAGTCTTCTCGTAATTTTGCAGATTGCCAGTGGCAGCTCCCATTGACCTCCCATTTTAAGATTTGCAAAGCACTTTACACACAAACATTTGAGAAGGGTGGGTGCTGATGTGGCCACTCTCCTTTTGTGTGTGAGGGGATGGGGAGGGGACAGATCTGGGGCAGGTCACAGGACTCTAGAAAGTGAGCATTCCTTCCACTGACTGCCTCAGGCTGCCTTTCACAGCTAGGAAGTGAGTATCACTTTCTAGCTGAAGAAACTGTGACCCAACATATTTAGGCATAAAGAGTGATGCTATAAACAAATCAGGAGAGTAAGGGATAGTTTAGCCATCAGCTCTTTGGAGAAGGGAGGAATTTATGGCCAAAGAAGAACTAGAGAACATTATGAAATGCAAAATGGACAACTCTGAGTGCATTAAATTAAAAAAGATTTTGTACAAACAAAACCAACACAGCCAAAATTAGAAGGAAAGCACAAAACCAGGAAAAAATTTACAGTAAGTATAAAGGCCTCATTTCTAAAATATGTAAAGAACTATGTCAAATTTACAAGAATACAAGTCACTCCCCAATTGATAAATTGTCAAAGGATATAAACAGACAATTTTCAGATGAAGAAATTAAAGTCATCTGTAGTCATATAAAAATGTTCTAAATCACTGTTGTTTAGAGAAATGCAAATTAAAATAACTCTGAAGGACCACCTCACACCTCCCAGATTGGCTAAAATGACAGGAAAAGATAATGATAAATGTTGGAGGGGAAAATGGGACACTAATGCGTTGTTGGTGAAGTTGTGAAATCATCCAATCATCCTGGAGAACAACTTGGATATACGCCCAAAGGGTTATAACACTGTGCATACCCTTGAAGTGTCACTACTGGGTCTATATCCCCAAAAAACCATAAAGGAGGAAAAAGGGCCCACATGTGCAAAAAGGTTTGTAGCAGCTCTTTTTGTGGTGACAAAGAATTGGAAAATGAGTAGATGCCAATTAATTGGGGGATGGCTGAACAAGTTGTGGTGTATGAAGGCAATGGAATATTATTGTTCTATAAAAAATGATGAACAGGTTGATTTTAGAAAGGCCTGGAACGATTTACATGAACTGATGCTGAGAGAAACAAGCAGAACCAGGAATACATTGTACACAGTGACAGCAAGATGGTGGGATGACCAACTATGACAGATTTGGTTCTTCTCAGTGATCGAGTGATCCAAAGCAATCCCCATAAACTCTGGATGTTGCCATCTGCATCCAGAGACAGAACTGTGTAGACTAAATGTAAATCAACACACCTATAGTCGCTTTCCTTGTTCTTTTCCTTCTGTTTTCTTTTTCTATCCTGTTTTTTCCCTTTTGTTCTGATTTTTCTATCCTAACATGATTCATAAGGAAATATATAAAAAATGAATGTACATACATAATTCCAAATTAATTAATTAATTGAAAAGTTAAAAAAAGAAAGTAATAAAAAAGAAACAATTCAGAAGGGAAGGATGGGAATATAGAACTGGTGACTGGCACATTTGCTCTGGTCTGTATCTATGATTTTGTCATCATCATCATCATCTTCATCATCAATAGGAATGCTCAATGTTAAAACTTTTCCCACCAATACACTTCAGGTACTGCTTTGTAATGGAAGTCTTCGAGTTTGGAGAGGGGAAGTGATTTGCCCAGGATCATGCACTCTGGGTGTCAGAAGTGGGATGCAAAGCTGGGTCTTCATGATCCCACAGTCATCTTTTTATGTGACTGCCCCTGTAGTCAGGACAAAGCCCAGGGTTCTTGGTTTACCATACTGTACTCTTCTCACCCTCCCATGCTCCCTTGCAAAGAAATGCTCACTGTGGTCACTAAGGGACATCAGCTTGTCCTCTTCCTCTCCCTGGTATAGGATTGGAAGATCGGAGGACCCTGGACAGGGTTGTATTGGAGCCAGCTCTAGCCAGCTCCTCCTGAGAGCCCATTGTTAATTTTTGTGTGAGTGTTCACATCTCAGAAAACAGCAAATGCTACAAATCCATGTTGGATGTATTGTTATATCAATATCTAGACAAGTGATGGGGAAAACGTTCATACTACAAATTAAATTTAAGTGTGTCTTACTTAAATTCCACCCCCCTCCATGGAGCTTATTATTAAGCTCTCATCTTAGATCTGGAGCTGGAAGGGACCTCATGGGCCACCAAGTCCAAAACCTTCATTTTACAAAAGAGCAAGCAGACACAGGGAATATTAAATGGTGACTTTCCCAAGGTCACTATCAGAGATGTTGATAGTGTTTGGCATACATTAGGTGCTTAATAAATGCTTTTGAATGAATGAACATCACATTATATGATGCTATAAGGTTATCAAGTGCAAGAAGCATCAAGTCCACTTTACAAATGAGGAAACAGGGGCCCAGCATTAAATAGCTGCTCTAAGCAAGGCAAGATGGTGCAGTGGATAAGGGAACCGGGCTTGGATTCAGGGAAATCTGAAATCAAGCCCCAACTCAGCTCTCATTAGCTGTGGGATCCTGGACAGGGCCCAACCTCTCCCCTGTAAAATGAAAGACATGATGGCCCTTGGTTCCTTCCAGCATGATACCACGTTCTACATCCAAGCCTTGGAAAGGGATTTCAGCCACAGCTTTCTAGTCTTTCTGGGGCCACTCCCTACCCTTCATCTCTCTAGAGCAAGTCATAGGAGAAGCTCACTATGGCTGCTTTCACAGAACTTTCCCAATCATCCCTGCTGCCTCTCTTGTGGACTCTTCCTTAAGCTCTTTTTGTTTCCTTCTGTCAAATTCGGGGGTTGCACCTGCAGAGCAGACAAGGCGGGAATTGTAACCTTCATACGAAGGATGATGGAATAAGGCACAGCCAGGAACACAGCCCGGGGGTTCCCTGACTTCCAAGACTTTTTCTCTCCCTACTCCATCAGGGCAGATTCCTTAGAGATGGAGGGGAAGGGGGTCCGAAGGAAAGAGAAATAAATGATTGAGCCAAGGAGAATGGGAGTCCCCTCACATACCTGGCTTTGTTTCCCGAATCCATTAGATCTTGGATGTCATTGTAAGAGGTGACGGCCAGCTTGGAGAGATCTTCTACATAAGGGCCCATGAGGGGATGCTCCCTCACTCGAAGGTTGCCCTTGTTTTTGGGGTTCAGGAGATCCCGGACACGCTCACAGTAAATCTCCATGTAGCTGACCTATAGGAGAGGGAAAGTTAAAAAGGGGCCATTGGTGAGAGGGGAGAGGCAAAGGTCCTGAGCATCCTCCCAGAACAGCTTTGGCCCCTGAGGTCCTGCTCTGGAACAGGGCTCCACCCCAGGATTACTGGAGACTGGGAGAGGTACTATGATGTGAAAGTATGTCCGGGATCCCAGCCCACTTTTCTGAGGCTGTGATATCCTGAGACCCACTCGTGTGTAGAGCATGGATTGGGTACTTTGGGTAGAAGGAGACTAGGAGGTGATCTGGTTTCCTCACCCACTCCTGCCATCCATGTGTCCCATTTTCAGCCCCCCCACACACACATATACATGCCTGGCAAACATTCCTTGGGGTTCCCCACCTTCACACCTTCATTCACTAGGTTCTTATCATTCTAGGTCCAGCAGAACTCTGCCTTCAGGAAGCCTTCCATCATCCCCCACTTGCCGGGCTGGCAGCATTCCCACAACTGTGTATGTCTCTCTAGGCACTCCACATGTTCTGCTCCTGTCTAGTTATCTGACCTCTCTGGCTAGCTTGGAAACTGCCCAAGGGCTCTGGCTCTTTCATCTTCCTGACCCAGGACCTTGCCTGGAGGGGACACTCAATCAATGTTCCTTGAATGGATGTGTGAGTGAGTGAATAAAGCTATATAGAGGGCATTTAATGAACTGGCCTTTTCTTTAATCATATTCAGAGGTCAAACAAGAGCTGTAACAAGGGGAGGCAACTGAAATTTTGTCCTAGGTGTCTAAGTGTGCTCTGCCCAGAATTTTGTGGCAATTGTATACATATTCTGTATACAATTGTATACGTATTTCTTTCTACTGCCCAGTGCCCTTCTATCTAACTCTCCTCTGTCAATGTGCCCTCTGCTCTGCACCCTCCATTTCCTCTGTGTGTGAAATAGAACTGTTAATATCTCATTCCTCTCCTAGGGTTCATTGGAGCCCTAGGGGTACCTGACTCCCCAGTCACCTGACTGCCTATTTCCTCTCCAAGCTCCCCCCTTCCTATTCTCACTCTGAAAAATTGGCCAGAATGATTTGACCTGACTGGAAAAAGAATTGCCCTGTGTCCCACCCTCCCTCTTCATTATTGCTCTTCTTTTTACCTCCTCAAGAGGTCCCCTAGGACCCTCCAGAGAATCCCAATCTATCATCTCTTCTTTGCCCCATCACAAGCATCATCCTGGTCAGGGATACTGTCTCAGTCTCCTTCCCCTTGGGTTGCCAGGACATGCTGTAGAACCACTGGGAACTTTCCTTCCCTTTATCCCTTGATCCTTTGTTCCAAAGAAATGACTAGCTTGCAGGTTCTCTGCACCAACCCTTCCCCCTACAAGCATTCGTCCCACAATTCTTTGCTATGGCTCTAGGGAATTCTATATTATTAAGGTCTTTTTGGTCTCCCAGGTCACCCTAAGGGAGAAGGGCACATTTACCTCCACTGAGTAGGACATGTTGTCATTCGTTGTGTCATTGATTCTAGAGAAGAGGTCCTCACAGAGCTGTAGGAGAGAGAGAGAGAGAGAGAGAGAGAGAGAGAGAGAGAGAGAGAGAGATCAGTTTCATTCTTTCTGTTTTTTCAGTATTAGTGCCCACACATCTGTGAGTTCATCTGGGGTTGGGGTTGTGAAGGGCACTGACACAGGACAAAGAACGCTTGAAGCTTTCCTGATCTTTGATCATTGCCAAAGTTAATGGAATCCTCTCTCTGCAGTGTCCCTGGTGCTGAACCTCTCTGGTCTGATTCTTGGATGGCAAGCCCACAACCCATCTCTGTGCCCACACACAGTCTTTCTGGCTTAGGAGAACCTGCCAGATGCAGCACTTCATTGGCCAAGTCTTGGAGATCCAAGAGTCTTCCCTGGCAGGATGGGGCAGGCCACCTTGTTTTCAAATGCCCAGTTGATATTCTGAGACAAAAAGTTGCTCAACATTTGGTTCTCTAGACTTTTATTTGTTAATGAGTTTTTTTTTAAATCAAAGAGTTATTCTCCTGTAGGACACTTGAAGCTAATCAGATCTCCATCTGCTTCTTGGTCAGAAGCTCTGATTTGGAACCATTTTTTGTTAGGTGGTGTGTGCTGACATGGTTATCCAAGTTGGCACCTCTGTCCCCCTGGGCCTCAGGTACTGAGTGACTCTACAGGCATTCTGGGCACTCAGGTTGTATGGAATTCACACCAAATAGCCATAGTCCCTTCCTTCCTTCCTTCCTTCCTTCCTTCCTTCCTTCCTTCCTTCCT
>JAJPUD010001057.1:109496-139131 GCA_023553655.1 Myrmecobius fasciatus
CCTTCCTTCTTCCCTCCCTTCCTTCCTCCCTTCCTCCCTTCCCTTCCCTTCCTTCTTCCCTTCCTCCCTTCCCCTTCCCTTCCCTTCCTTCTTCCCTTCCTTTCCTCTCCTCTCTTCTCCTCTCCTCTCCTCTTCTCTAACAGGTCCATAAAAATGCTTAAATGCATATTGACTTCCTGCCCATGGTAATACAAATAAAATACCAGCCCCTTATCCTGGCATTCAAAGCCTTCCTCAATCCACCTATCCAGCATTAGTTCTCATTCCCTTCATGAGCTGTGTCCCAGCCAAACTGGACAAACGGTCATTTTCTCATCTCATTCTTGGCTCTTCCATCTCTGTCCCTTTGCAAATACAATTTCTCATGCCTGGAATTGTCTCTCCTTAACGAGTTGAAAATCTTTCCTTCCTTTGAGAGCCAGTTTAGATGCCATCCCTCTTCCAATTCTCGGCCTTATTTCCAGCTATAAATGATTTCTCCCTTCTCCTTGGATCTCTGCTGTGCAATTATTGGATGACACATTTTATAATTAATTTCATATTTTTCTTAAGCCTTTATTAGACTATAAACTCACTAAGGATAGGGGCCATACACTGTTTGATCCTTGAACTCCCTTCACTTTGGTCTTTCGGTTTCTAGTATCGGGACTCCTGATGTTCTCTAGTTCTTTGGAATCCCCTACCTTTGTCTACAGAATAGCTGATACCCAGTCCCTCTTCCTCACACTCCTAAATGGATAGAGTAACTGTTTTATTAACAGGCAATAGAATCCTGGGAAGTTATTATTTAACTATCATCTAGAGAGATTCAATCGTGATGGTTGAATACCCATGAGAAAGAATAAACAAAAATCCCAAATGGATCCCAATGGGGGGATTTAATGTCTCATGTCTAGCTTAAAAGGAGACTGACTCAGGCTAAGAGTGCATCCTCCTTTGTCTAACTGCTATTTGATAATTTTCTTATTAATTCTTTACTCAGGTTCTAAGGCAATCAAGGAGAATCTTCAGCTATTTCTCAAAAATAAAAATGTCCACCCTTTCTCATTAGTGAATTAGCAGTGAGCTCCCATCACACTTTGTAAATATATCAGAAACAGGTTGGGTTTATTTTACGTAAATTTTTGCTATTTCTCTTTTTAAATAGCAAATCCCATGTTCTCAATGACTAGAGCGATATCAATGTTCCGTTAATACGATATGTTTCAGTAACAACAAATGCCGGGGGGAAGAGAGAGTATTTCCCATGTGTCACCGTGGGTAAAGTTCACAGCCAGAGTTAGCCTTAGGTTCTTCAAAAGCAGGGGAAAGAAATGTGGAATAGAAACCTCTCACTGATTCCTCCTCAAGTCTAGACACAGTTCTCTCAGAACAAAGAAAATTCACGAATTCTCTTCACAAAATGAAAGGTAAATAAAGTTTTCTCAGAATATTTCCTAATAGGACAAGGGAGGAAAATAAGATCTTGGCGGAAGTGTGAGAAAATAGGCATAGGGTGGAGCTGTGAACTGGCATTTTGGAAAATAAATAAAATAACAAATAAAATAACAAATAAATAACAAATAAACAAATAAAATAAAACACACACACTATGATCCAGCTATACCATTAATAGTTGTGTCTCTACACTGCAGAAATCAAAGAAAGAGGAAAAGGACCTATATGTGCAAAAATATTTGTAGCAGCTCTTTTTGTGGTAGGCAAAATTGAGAACTGAAGGAGCGTACTATTGGGGAATGAATGACCAATCATATTGTGGCATATAAACATAATGACCTGTGGCTGTGGTTGGACAATAAGAAATAACAGATGAACAGGCTGAAAGGAAAGTGGAAAAACCTTTTATGAACTGATGCAGAGTGAAGTGAAATAATGTATATTACTATAATATTATAGAGAGAAAACCAAATAGCATTGGAAGGCTTCGGGATTCTATTCAATGCAAAATTGAAGTGCTGAAGAGTGGAAATCAAATGTGCCAATTGTCTCCTGACAAGGAGAAGGATCTTAAACACAAAAGGGAAATACATTTGTGGATATGGCCATTGTGGGAATTTATATTGCTGAACTATGCACTCAAGTCTTTTATCTACTTATTTTTGCTCAACTGGGGAGAAATTGGGAGGGACAGATTAATTGATAAACAAATGAATAAGTAAAATTTAAATAATTACTCTTAAAAATCTCCTTGACAGTTCACCGAGTCTCTTAGGACAAAGTTTTCTGAAATTCACTCTATATACCTCATAGTCCCTTGAATCATGAGAGTTAATTTTTTTGTGATTGAGAATTAAACTTTCATTTCCTAAGTCTATAAAATAAAATTTTATTTGTCTCTTTTGTTTTGACTTCCTCTGAATTATCCCTTGCCTATTCCCTACAAGAATACAGTAACAATGCCCATGGTCTCTGTGTTATTAAAGTTTTAACATTTGTGTCCCACTTCATTCTATATTTCCTAGAAACCATCTTCTCTAATCAAGATGTGATTCGTGTTATTTTTTTGTTTGTTTAAATACGAGTTAGTTTTGTGACTTTGATGTCCTTTCGTATCCCATCCTGCACTCCTGGTCTTTATTCTGATTCTGGCCAGACTTACCTGTGGGATGATGCCCTGCTGATCCTTCTCCTGCTTCCCCATCATGGTATAGGATTTTCCAGCACCGGTCTGCCCATAGGCAAAGATGCAGACGTTGTAGCCTTCAAAGGCATGTTGTAGCATCTCTTCTCCGATGTCTTGGTATACTTGTTTCTGAGATGCATAGTTGATATCTTCAGGCTGGGGGGAAAAGGACACTGTGAATACCCATGAAAGGAATAAAGGGGGAGGAAGGCATGGAAGAGATTATAGGCTTATAGATTTAGAGTCAAGAGAGACTTTGGGGTTCATCTATTCTGATCCTCTCATTTTATAGTTGGTGGGATCCGAGAGCTTATAAGACCTAGCCAAAGTAACACCGGAAGTATAAGTAGTAAGCAGAATCAGGATGAAGAAAAGTACTCTGGGAGTTCTTCAGTTTTGGGGCAGATTCTCATTACATTGATTACAGTTCATAGCCTCTTCATACTTTTCTATCCTGGATGATTTTCATCCATTTGTGAATTAATGAAGGATCTGTGATTTTATCATCATGGAGAGTCCATCATGTAGGGCCATAGAAACCCACAAGATAGATCATGGGAATCCCCACAATCTGGGAAGAATCAACACTTCTGATATTAGAAAGCCGCAGGCTGGGTTTAAGAGGACTGCAACGTATCACCAAGGAAGGAGAGGAGGCAAATAGTGGCGTGAATAAGAACATCTAGGAAACAGGGTCAAAAAGGAAGGTGGGTAGGACATCCCACTTGCATTGCTTGCTACCTCCGTGATCTTGGACAAAGTGTGTCACTCCCCTGGGTCATAGTTTTCTCCTCGTCTTCGAGGTCCCTCCTAGCTCTAGATCTATGGTTCTATGTGTCCAGAATGAATGATAAGAAATAGGCAGCCCTAGGGTTTTCATTGAGACCACAAAGGTTTAAGAGGTCCCCAATCACATTGGGTCCATCTTTGGGGAAGATATGGACAGGAAGCATGCAGAATGGAAAGGCCTTCATTGGTTGCCATCTGTACCAATGGGGGAAGTTCCCATGCTGCTGAAATCAATTTGATAGAAGTGAGCTCCTTAAAGCTAGAAGCTCATGTGTTTAGATATCCCAAGCAACCATCATCAGTATTATTTGCCTTTGATTTGAATTTAGGAATAAATAATTCAAATCATAGAGTGAATAAAAAGACTAGAATGCACTGGATCATCTCGTGATCGATTCCAGACCAATATGATATTAAGAGGTCAACTGCTTTGGGAATTCATAGTTGTTGGGCCATGATCTATCATAACTTACATTCTGGCTCTCTCAAGCAAAAGTTCCACCAAAGCAACCTTCCGCTGACAACTTAACTACCAAAAAAGAGCCTTTCCGGGCTCACACCCAAAATGCAGGGTTTGTCAATAAGTACTTTTATTTATGCATTCAGGTCATTCAACTAAAGGCCCAATTTTCAAGTTTATAGACAATCCCCTTTCTGCTTAGGGACTTGCTTAGCTTCCATGCTTTCCCTGCTATATATTTGATGCCCAGATTTTCAGGGGGGTTTCTTAAAGAGTAGGCAATTAGAGAAACAGCTCATTTCCCCTCTCTTGCTGGCTCACATCTTTTCACAGGCATTTGTGCTTACCGTAGTATGTGACCAATATGAATAATCAAAGCTGAAGCTTTTGGGTGTCTCCTTAGGTTGTTTTGGATTGACAATAGCTGGAAAGGAAAAAAAAAACATCAACATAAGATGAGGAAACTATTGGGTTCTGGTGGGACGAATTATGGGGCACCATTTTTAGCAGCCAACAAAAGCTTTGCACTGGTCTGAGAAAAGTGGCTTTTGAGACCGGATGCTCTAACACAAGCATGGAAATGTCACATTGAGCCAGTTGCCAGGAGGATGTCTCCAGCTGGATGTTCTGCAAACAGTTCCAACAATATAACCCAGTCAAACTTATTTTCTCCCTTCCCACCACCACTCTGCCATTCTTCCTCTAGATTGACTATTTCTATCTCTGCCATCATCCTTCCCCTTGGGACTATAAAAATGGAAAATGGGGAGGAGGCTTTCAAACTTTTCTCTGAGATGGTATAATAAGGAAAGTCGATAAAGGTTTGAACATCCAACAGTATTCCCTCTGGATCCTTACTGGGGAAAATTTCACTTAATGGAGTGGACATTGTGATTCATAGATATTTGAAGGAAAGGAAAGATATTGAGAGAGAGAGAGAGAGAGAGAGAGAGAAAGAGAGAGAGAGAGAGAGAGAAATGATAGATTAGTTAATAGATGGGAGGGAGGGAGAGAGACAGAGAGACAGAGAGAGACAGAGAGACAGAGACAGAGACAGACAGAGAGAGAGAGAGAGAAATGATAGATTAGTTAACAGATGAGAGAGAGATAGTAGTTAGTTAGAGCAGGTGCTTACTATGTGCCCAGCACCAAAGCAAGACAGAGTCTCTGGAAAATGGGTTCACAGCCTCAGGTTGGACCATAATGGCAATTATTCCCTGACCCCTGCACCAGTCGGACCACATTTGTGGTCTTGTACTTAGTTGTGGATACTACATTTTAGGAAGTACATTGATGAGCTCGACAAAGTCCAAAAAAGGGCCGACAAGATGACAAAGAGCCTTGAATTCATGCCGTGTAAGAGAAGGATGAAAGATCTGGGAAAGTTTTGCCTGGAGAAGGAAGAACTTAGAGGGATATGGCCGTGACAGCTGTGTTCCAACATCTGAAAGGCTAGCATGTGAAGAAGGGATTAGCTTTATTCTGAATGGGTCCCGAGGGCAGAAGCAGGACCAAAGGTTGGAAGTCGTAGAGGCAGATTTCAACTTAGCTTAAGGAAGTTTCCTACTAATGAGAAGGGAATGGGCTCCTGGGTGGTGGGTGGTGGTGGGTGGTGGGTAGTGGACCTCCCTTACCAGAGATTTTCCTTTAGAGGGATGTTATTGAAGGGGTTCTTTTGAAGGCTCAGGCCGGACTGGATGGTCTCGGAGGTCCCTTCCCACTGTGATGTTCTGTGATTTTTTGGGCTCAAAGGCCCTTCTATAATCCTGTGTTTCTCCTTTTGAACCTAAACCATTATGTCCAGAATGAAGGGGGATGCAATGGATCCTCAAAGCTTTCCCCGGCAGAACACCCTTTGATGCTCAACCTCAGACCAAGCAGATTTGTCTTCCTGTTCCACAGGTTTGGCCAAGGCTAATAATATCTGGACTGTCCGAGGTCAAGCGCCCATGGTGTGTGACCTAGAATGATGATGACACAAGGGAGCAGGCAGGGTGGGCTTTAGAGCCAACACTTCCCTGCTTTTTCTCCCCCATCCGTTTGCCCCACCTCATCGGGCTCTGATTGTCACCAGTTGTTCCTGCCTGTCCACAGTAGTGGACCAACTGATTCTCCCATCTGGAGCCTCAGGCCTAAAGGAACTGTCAGCCGCCTTACCATGACGGGGGAGACTCAGAAATACGGCCAGCCTTCACACCTTCCCACCCTGACATCTGTCAGAACGACTCTTTGCAAGTCTTTCCTCCCCACACAATATAAAACCATTTCCTTTAGCTTTCCCCCATTTGCGCAGCATCCTAGGATCATTGATTTAGAGCTGGAAGGAGGGGCTTTGGAGGTTGAGTTTTACCTTCTTTATGGACAAATGAGAAAACAGAACCAGAGAGGTGAAGCCATTCATTCACTCGTTAACTTCCCTACTCACTAGGAAGGCAGTATGGCAGAGTAGATCCCATTCTGGACCTGCAGTAGGTTATACCCCTTTGGCACTTCCTAGCCATGGCAAACTCCCTAAACCTTTCTGAGTTTCTATTTCGTCAGAAATTGAAAATGATAATTACCTCTATCTGCCCTTTTAGACTGTTGTATAGATTCAGTGAGATAATATCATAAAGCATTTTGCAATTCTCCAAATCCCATATACATTTCAGTGATAGATATTTCTATTCGTGCGACCTTGGTAATCCATCCTTCTTTGAGCTTCAGTTTCTTTTCTTTCTTTTTTTGATTTTCTTTTGATTTTTTTGTTTTTTTTAATGAGCTTCAATTTCTTCAAGTGTAAAGACAATAATCTCTGTCTTCTTTGAGAATCAGTTGAACTCATACGCATGAAAGCAAATTTGTAAACAACAACCACCTTAGCTGTGGGGAATTATCCCCAGTGGCTGGACTAGAGTCGGCACCAGATAAATAAATACCTGCTGAGTGACTGAAAACAATCCAGAGAATTCATTTATTCACAAGTCCAAGAAAAATGTATTAATTTCCTACTCTGTCCAAAGCCTTGTGCTCACTGCTTGGGTCATTTTTGGGTCTTTCTTCAGGATCTTCTCCAAGTCTCTATTTTGTTCTTCACTTTTTAAGCTCAGAATTATAATCAAGTCTGGAGAGATACTGGGGAAAATGGTTTTAGACTCTTCCTGGCTTTTTCAGAGTTAGCTCGCTATCTGCTGTGTGTGATCGTGCTACATCTTACTTACTAGCTGTGTAACTCTGGGCAAGTCATTTAACCCTGATTGCCTCACAAAACAAAACACACACACAACTCTACGTTCTAGTCCCAGATCTTCCACTTACTAGCTGTATGTCTATGGGCAACTAATTTAATGTCCCTGAGTCTCAATTTCTCTCTATATAAAATAGGAATTATTATTCCTGTATTATGTTCCTCAAAGAAGTGCTGTTGGGAAGTTTATGAAGGACTGCAATAATCTATAGAAATTTATCATTATTTGCCTACTTGGTTTGCACCCATGCTCTTCCCCCACTTTCACCTGCACATCCAATTTCTTGCCAGATTTTCTTATTTTTACCCTCACAACATCACATCGATGTCTGCTTTTCTCTGCTAACACAGTCCTCACCCTAGTCCGGGACCTCATCACTACTTCCTTGAACTATTGGGCTCTCTGTATCAAGTCTCTCCTCACTCTCAATCTAACCTCCATAGAGTTGGAAAAGTGATTTTTAGAGCTTTTCCTAATTGTAGATCTGACCACGTCACCTGCCTCACCCCCACAAACTCCCATGGCTACTATCCCAATCACATATAGAAAGACTGCTTTGATATTTCAAGTCCTTCATCACCTGGACCCTTCCTACCTTTCCACCTTGTAATGATAGGCCGATTACCTTTAGCATCATAGACTGGTTGGCTATCTCTGGGGACATTTTGAAGTCATGTAAAACATCTGAAAATGATGGAATTGTCTGAGTCTTTATTCAACCCTTCCCTCTCTGTTCTCCTCTCCCTCTAACTTGTCTGGGATCACTGACAGTCAACAGACCCATCCACTATTCCAGCTCAAATATCCATAGGGATATTAATCTAGTGCATTATGGTCCCTTATTTCATAAAGTGCAGAAGAAATTTTAATTACGTCACCACAAATCCTCCCCTACCCACCCTGGGCGGCAGACCACTGGACTGGTAACAAAGAGTTCTTTGGGAGGAGAAGGACAGGAAGATAAGAGCTCTTTGCTAGTGATGTTTGTTCTATGGAGATGCTAAATTAGTGATGAAGTCTTCCCAGAAAGAGCTCCAGTTGCTAGGGAACTGAACAGGGAAGAAAGAGCAAGCTGATTATCTGTGTGTCTCTTTTCAGATAAACTAACGAGGAGACAAAGGTGTAGCCCAGGTGGGGATAGACAGAAGGTCTCCCATGAGCACAGGTTGGGAGTAAGCTCTTCCAGATACAGGAAGAGGGGGTGGGAGGATGGGATGGGTCACAGCCTTGTATCTTCACACATACAAGAGAGGAAGTCCCAGAAAGCTTCCTTCTTTCTGGTTTTCACTTTGAATAGTCAATATATGTAAAGTTCCTTGTGTTAATCCCAGAATGGAATATAACTTGAGGACACCATCTGATTTCCTCAAGCCTCTCTATTTCAAATCATCCACTTGCTGCTAGCGTGATTGTATAAAGCACAGAAATCCCCCCCCCCCACTCATTAAACTCTAGTGGTTCCCCTTTACCTCTAGGATCAAAAACAAACTTTTCTGCATGACATTCAAAGTCCTTTCCAATCTGCTCTCACCTTTCTTTCCAACAAAATTATCCCTTTCTTCCTTTTCACATACTCTGAGGTACAGCCAGATTGCTTTGCTGTGCCTTGCTGAGCAACCCACCCCAAGCCAACTCATTTAGAGTCTCCTCCGGAGACTTTGCACTTGACTGTCATCTGGACATGAATTGCATTCCCTCCTCACACTCACTTCCTAGAACCCCTGGGTTCCTTCCTATTTCATCCCCAAAGCCCACACCTTCAGCCATGTCTTGCCAAAAAAGGTCTTAAATTGATTTTGCATATATTATGAATATACTTGTATGTCTACATGTTATGTCCCTCAATAGAACATAAACTACTTGAACCCGGGGGCTGTTTCATTTTTGTCTTTGTACCCCCCAATGCCTAGCAGATACCTGCTACATTGTAGGGATTTAATAAATACTTGTTAATTGATTGATTGATTACCATATGTGCACACTGTCTCTATCATTAGACTATCAGCTCCCTGAGGAGAGATCCACTTCGTTACTTTGCTCTGTAGCTTGTGTTCTTAGTACAGTTTAGGAGAAACTTCATTAATTCATGGACTGGAACCACTTCAGTGAGTTTCTTAAGGTTCCTGTCTCCTTGTCAGAGCTATTTCCAGGCCATGGCTTGCATTTGGCTCTAGGGCACCAAATCTAGAGGGTTCTTTATAGAAAGTCTTTTTCAGCAATAAAGATGCATAAATGACTCCCAGTGCAGCAGTTTTCCAGGAAGTCTGTCTCCCTCCATGTTCCATGCCGCTCAGTGTTCCAATCAGCTCTCACTGGAATAATTCTTCAGAAGGCTCAAAGCCATCTTTCAGATTTTGATTTCCATAATAGTTCTTGAGATAATAGTTGGCCAAATTTCCCTGATGTGAAACCAGGAGACAGTTTCCCCAGGGCTTCACATGATTCCTGCTCATCTACTCTTGCTAGTTCTAGGAATGGAGAACGTCTAGTCAATAGAAGGATCCCAGGTTTGGAGTCAGAGAATTTGGCTTCAAAGCAAACCTCTGATGTTCCTTGCATACAATCTTTGGCAAGTGTCTTCATTTCTCTGGGACTCAGTTTCCCCCTCTGTAAAATGAGAGCCTTTTCTCTGAGAACCTCTAAATTCCCTCTCAGCTCTATATCTATGATCTGACGACCCATGGGAAAATCTGATGTGCCCAACTTGATCCTCTGCCCATCCAAACAGTGAGTGGGAAGGTGGGAGAGGAAGTAAAATAAGTCCTGCCTGTGAAATGATACTAGCAAAATATCACATTTACATAGTCCTGAAGATTTGCAAAGGGTAAGTGTCATGATATTCACGGTTCCCATTTGCTAGCTGATGGAGTCCCTAAGCCTTAGCAAATCTCAGAAATAAAGGGCAACTTGATTCAGTATGAAAATGTGTCCTTTGGACTAAACTCCAAGCTTCGGAACATGCAGGGAAGAAAAGAGGCCCAAGAAGGCAAACTGATGTCCTGAAACAAATCTAAGGCCAGCCAGTGGAGCAAATGAGATCATGTCCAGGAAGTGCATTGTAAACCTTCAAAGGCAAAAGAAATAGAAGGTAATAAAAGAAATAGTGGTCATTATTAGGATGATCAATATTCAGTTTATTTTTCTTAATTTTTTTCCAAAAGGGTTCAGATAAAAAATGTCCTGGGGCAGGTCTGTATTTTGATATTATTTCTTTTTTTTTTTTTTTTGCTTTTTGCTGAGGCAATTGGGGTTAAGTGACTTGCCCAGAGTCACACAATGTTAAGTGTCTGAGACCAAATTTGAACTCAGGTCCTCCTGATTTCAGGGCTGGTGCTCTATCCACTGCACCACCTAGCTACCCCTTGATATTATTTCTTTATGTTTAATGTCTTGTGGACTTTGCACAGAGGATCAAATAATTACTTTTGTAATTGAATCAAGGTATTAGCCTGAGATAGAATTACTAAAATCTATGCTACAACTCCAGTTCCAGTCTAAATGAATGGGGTAGCATACTTTTCCTGTATGGCTTTAATGTCATTTTTTTTGCTGGATCTTTACATTTTATCAACTCTCTGTTCCAGACAGCTTAAATTATGAGCATTTCTAATGGAGACTTCTGTTAAGTTTTTATGGAACAGTATTTATTCTGAGTGATTGTCAGTGAAAGGAAGAAGTCCCCTCCCCACTCTGTACTCTGTCTCTATCTCGCTGTGTATCTCTTTCTCTGCTGTTGCCTTCCATTTATCAAATAAAGAGAACCACATGACCTCCTTTGCCATAGCTGCCAGTAAAGCTCAGATCTAAAAATTTAGCCCTTCCAGGTCCTTGTGACATCTATTTCTCTGCTTCTTTTAGCTGATTTTTATTGTTATTATTTTAATTGTCTTATTTTGTCTTTTTCAAAGTCATGATTTGGTATCCTGCAGAGTTCTGGGCCAGGAGCCAGGAGACCTAGTTTTGGGTATGTACTCTGGTCTCTCCGAATTGTGTGACCATCATTAACCTCTCTCTCACGTGTTTCTTTGGATGCTTGCATTTCTGCCTCACAGAGTGGTTGTGAAAAAAGTACCTTGCTCTGCAGATGACCTTGAATCCATTAGGAAACAGCTGTCCCATAAATGGATGTGAACAAAATGAAATACTGGAGAACGCAGGGAGGGCTGCTCTGAGGTGGTCTCACCTACAACTTGTTAGGTACATGGGGATAGGGTGACAAGGCAGCCAAAAACTAGTGGAGTCTTGGGCTGCAATAAAAAAGACCGATGTCTCAGAAATAAGGAGATGAGTCCTTCCATCTTCTGTTCTTCAAATCATTTCTAGAGTATTGAGTTCAACCATGGCGACCAAGATTTAAGATGAACTTTGATAAACTGAAGTGTTCATAGGAAGGTGACCAAGGTACCGAAAGATTTCAAATCCATTTTAAATTAATAAAAACCATTTATTAAGCACTTATTATGTGCTAGGCAGAGTACTAAGCTGGGAATTACAATATAAAATCTAGTTTCTTATGCAGTAAGATAACTGTATAGATATGTGTACATAGATTAGATTTGTCATATAATTTAACATATTTAGCATGTATTAGATTACCTGTCATCTAGGGGTAGGGGGTGGGGGGAAAGAGGGGAAAAGTTTGGAACAAAAAAAAGCTTTTGCAAAGGTCAATGTAGAAAAAAACACTCATATGTTCTGTAAATAAAAAGCTTTTAATTAACAAAAAAACAATATAAGATCTAGACAATCCCAGTGCTTAAAGCAGAAGACTACATATATCAGGAAGTGGGGACTGAGCAGAGTATGGGGGGGGAGTGTCTTGATCTGGGAAGTTACAGGGACGGAGAGTGGAGCCATAGGGCAATTGATTGGTTTGTTCCTTCCAGGAATGGCCATGTTGTTTTGATTACTGTTCCCAGAACTAGAGAAGGAAGGGTTGGGGTGGGGGAAGGGCATGTGCATGGCAGGGAGATGGTCAAAGACAGTATGCTGCATCTGGGAATATAAGAGAGTTAAAAGGTTGGAGGAACAGGAGAAATTTAGCCTGGAGAAGAAAAGAGTCAGAAATAGATGTGGTAAAGATATTAACCTCCCCAGAAGGCAGAGTCTGGAGCAATCAGTGAAAACTGGCAGGTTTAGACTTTATACAAAGCAGAAATCTCTAACGATGAGAGGAATCCCAAAATGGGACTGGCTGCCTTGGGAAAGTGGGAAGGAGGTCTAGAAGCAAAGACTGGATGGCTACTTATTAAATACATTGTAAAAGGGATACTTTTTCAGGTACAATTTAGGTAAGAAGTTCATTGATGGTCCTTCCAACTCTGAAAGTCTGAGCTCTGAGAACACTTCAATCACAAGCAGAAATTGTACATATTATTTTGCTCGGGTTGGGTACCGCTGTCCATGGTGCTCAGAGGGAGGCTCAGGTTAAGTCCCACTCCATTGTTGTGTCAGCCAAGCTCACATTAACAAAGACTCTTGCTGCTTGTGCCACTTGATAGGAAACTAACTCCTCTTGGCCAGTGGGTTTCCCTTCTCAGGTTCTCTCTTGGTATTTGGAATCATAATAATTTTCAGCAAGAGAAAAAATGGAAATAGTGGAAAAATCACTCATAACAAATGATTGTTAAAGGAGTCTTCCTCCAATCCATTCTCTTTCCTTCAATCCCTCCTACAACATGCTACTGGCTTTGCCTTAATTAAATATTGCTTTCTCTCTGCCTCCTACATTGACAAATTTACAATGATGATAGCGTCCATCACATCTATGTTTAGCATCCAGCTTAGCGCCTGACATATATTAGGTGCTTAATAAATGCATGTTAACTGATCACTTATACTTTCGTCCATGGATGTCAAGGCTCTAGTCTCACCCTGTCTTGGTAACTTTACTTCCTATAATACATGTTAATTCTAGTCAGACCAATCTACATTTTTACATTTTCATTTTTGTTTCTACACATTTGCACATGTGATTCCCATTTTTATGCCTTCCTCATTCTCCAACCCTTAAAAAAAGTCTTTGTTCTCTCTCTTTTCTTTTGATTAAACATATAGCATGGGATATCAATAAAAACAACTCAATTTTTAAAGTAACAATTTGCATTTAAATTAATTTATGTAAATGCATCAAGTGCATTTAAGTGCATGCATATATACACAGACACATACAAATGTGCGTGTGTTTGTGTGTGTCTGTGTATCCTAATGTGAGAAAACATTCTACAGTAATCAGACTTTACATTAGGAAGACCTGCAAATAAATCTTGGCTCTGACACAGACTGGCTATGTGATCCTGTGGAAGTTTGCTTAATTTCTCAGGGACCAGCAGGTGCTGATCTTCACTGATAAAGGGAATTTCCTAACCGAGGCTTCCCAACATAGATGAAATCCAAAGTCAGAGCAAACATTGCAAACCATAAAGTGGCATATAGCCTTATTTACTTAGGTGACCATAAAACTTATTTGTCAATTAATTTTCAAACACTTCTCCTCAAATAATCATGGTTGGTGTGTACTCTGTCCTTTGCTTTTTTTTCCCTTCAGCATTATTTCACTTGTTGACTCTAATTTCATTATACTATAGTATTCTGTTCTATTGATGTACTATAATATAGTTAAGCATTATTCCATTGTTGGTCATTTGAGTTAATTACATATATTACCATAAGATTTTTTGTTTTTTTTTGTTTTGTTTTTTTTTTTTTTTTGCTGAGGCAGTTGAGGTTAAGTGACTTGCCCAGGGTCACGCAGCTCAGGAATGTTAAGTGTCTGAGACCAGATTTGAACTCAGGTCCTCCTGACTTCAGGGCTGGTGCTCTATCCACTGCCCCACCTAGCTGCCCCTACCATAAGATTTTAAAGAAGAGAGCTCTCTTTATGATTTTTTGACAAAAAATGCATTGGATCAAAGAATAGGACTTACTTTGTCACATTTGCTTCCATCTTGCTCTCAAAAAGATTCTACAAGCTGACATGAATACTAGTGGTGGATGACTATGTCTGTTTTTCCACAGGCCTACTAGCATTGAATCTCAATGTTTTAAATTATTTTTGACATTTTGATGAACATGCCATCATAAAGTTGTTTTAATGTGTATCTCTTTGATCATCAATTTTTCAAAGGATTATCAAGTGGTCTTGTTTTTTTCTTTTGAAAACTGCTCATATCCTTTGATCTTCTGTGCACCAGTAGATAATAATTTAATAATCTTTAATAATTTTAAATAATCTTTAGCAATTCCTTATATCTTTTATCCATCATATTTGTTGTAAATAATTTCCCAACCTTTAAAAAAATTAATTGTTGGGTTTTATCATACATTAAAACTAAGTTGCTGTAACTAAACTCATCTTAACTCCTGATAATTCCTTCCATTAATTGATTGAATTAAAAATGATACTCCCTCCACAATTGAGATAAATATTTCTTTTCTTTTTTTAAAAAATAAAGCTTTTTATTTACAGAACATATGAGTGAGTTTTCTACATTGACCTTTGCAAAATTTTTTTTGTTCCAAATTTTTCCCCTCCTTCCCCCCACTCCCACCCCTAGATGACAGGTAGTCTAATACATGTTAAATATGTTAAATTATATGACAAATCCAATATATGTATACCTATCTATACAGTTATGAGATAAAGATTTCATTACATAGTATTCTAATTTTTTCCTAGAGCTTACTCTTCATGCCTAATTCGCTAACCACATTACAGTTACTAATAATGTTTGTTGATCGGGTTCAAATCCCTTTCCTACCAGATTGATACCCAATTTTCCCAATCATATTAATTAAATATTATTTCCCTTGTTTTTATTTTCTGCTTCCCAAACATCAAATATTTGGCATAAATTTGCTAAAATATAAATACCAGACATTCAAACAAAAAGCATGCCAAATATTTGATGCTTGGTAAACAGAAAATAAAAATAAGGGAAATGATTTAATTTAATTAATATGGTAAAAAGAACTGGGTATCAATTTGACATGACATATATGTATACGTGTATATGTACACCTACACAATGTATACATTTCTACATATCAAAATTCAACCAAATAGTGTATATAAATGTACATAGTATACATACATGTATATATAATTTGGTATATATGTGTATATACACACAAATACCCTAAATTCAACCAAACATACATATGTGTACATATTTATGCATATTCTATTACATAGATGTCTATCTATGTTTCTCTTTGTCTTTCTGTCTCTCACTATCTTTGTCTCAGACTCTTCTTGTCTATTTCATTCTCTCCCTCCTTCCCTCTCCTTACTCTTCTTTCTCCCCTTCTTCATTCCTCTCCTCTTCCCTCTTTCTCTCCCTCAGTTCTGTCTCATCTGTCTGTTTCTGTCTGTGTTTCTCTCTCCCTTCTTTCTTCTTTCCTTTCTCCTCTCTCCCTACTTGTATTTCTCATCTTTCTCTCTCTCTGCTCCCCTCATCATTCAAGGCAAGCCAGTTTTTTATGATCAAGCTTTGCAATATTTTTCAAAGAGATTTTGAGGTCCCTATTCATTAGCTCTTCTCTTTGATGTGACCTTTAATATTCTTGCCTGTTTGTTTTTCCACATGAATTTTACTTACAAACTGCATAGACTCATTTAGCACATAATTATAGTAATTTAGCATTAGCTAAAACTGTTTGGTAACAAACTTATCTCCTCAAGTGTAGCAAGTTTCTTGAGGGGAAGAATCCCGTCTCATGGTTTTTCTACAGTCACCACAGTACCTCAGAAAGCAGAAAGCATTGATGTCCATAGAAAGGGCCAGTGTCTAGAGGGAGGACTCCAACATGGTGGATAGAGGACAAAGCCAATAATTAATTACACAGGAAGGAGATAATAGGTGGGGATCTACACAGCTTGAAATGGGGGAGGAGTCCTATAGCAGTGGGACCATGGATCCACCAAGATGCATGAGATGGAATAGAAAAGTAAATGCAAGTATTCTCGTTCAGTCTAAGGGCACCCCCCATACCCAATGGAGTTTGGGAAAGCTGTTTCCTTTGTGCCATCATCAAAACTTATTTGGGGACAGTATAGTCTAGTGGAAGCAGTGGAGAAAGCTAGGTTCCTTCCAATCTTGGTTCTGATCTATTATTTCTGTGATGCTCAACAAGTAAATGTTCACTCATTTTCCAATTTAGTGAAGACATCACACTTAAATTATATGTGCCTTACACACATGATCTCCCTTCATCCCCTTTGGATGCTCTGATCATGTTCTGTGTGTGTATATGTGTGCATACATACACAGGTATATATGTTCACACCAGAAGACCTCAGTACAGTCAATATTAAAGATGGAGGAAGGTCATAGGGTAGCTAGAACCCTGTCCTTGAACTCAGCCCAGCTGGTTTTAAATCCCATTTTCACACACACACACACACACACACACAGAGTTTGTGATTCTGAGCAGGTCACACCATTTCTTTCAGCCTCAGTTTGCTCCTCTGTCAAATGGGGACAATGACATTTTCAATGTCTGCCTCCTACGACTGTGGAGAGCAAAGCTTTACAGAAATTGGGATCATTTGAATGTAGCTCATAGGGATTCAGGATCAGGCAGGTCCATCGGGGTCTCTCATTCTCAGCAGAGACCTAGAACATAACACTTCAGCCTTGTGACAAAGAACAGGGGCTCCTCAACGTTAGATAAGGAGACTGGAACCCTATATTTTGAAGCCCCGTTTGTCCTTCTTTGCAAGCACCTAAAGGCAAATAAAGCAGAAATCTAAAAATGATGCCAATCTTGAAACTCTGACTCCTCCCTCCCCACTTTTTTATGGTGAGGAAAATGGAGAAGTGGGCAGTAATCAGCTTTTGTCCTTGGATTGTTTTTCAGGACCTTTAACAGTGCACACACAAACACATCAGCCTGTATTTCATGTGTGATTTAGTTTGCTCATTAAATTAGTAGGCTTGATATGTCTCAAATTGAACAGTTTGGAAATTCAGCTGGTGATTTCAAATTGACTTTGTAATCCCAGAAGATAGGAACTACAAGGATATCAGAGGCTCCCCTTTGATCCACCTTGTACCCAAATATGAGTTTCCCTTGCAACGTCCTTGACAAATGGCTATCCCATCTCTGAGGGGGAGGAGACAGCCCACACCCTTTTTAGGTCACTACCATTTGAGCACCACTATCAATTCTAAGTATATTTTCCCTTAAGTGATCCAACATTGATTCTCTCTCATTCTCCTCATTGCTCCTAGTTTTTCCTCTGGGATCAACCCAAACAAGTCTAATCTCTGTATCACAAGCCATTGGTTCAAACACTTCAAGGCAGTTCTCAAGTCCCCTTGGAGAGCTCTCTTCTCTGGAATAAAGACCTTCCATGGCGTAGTCTCGAGGGTCTCCACCTCACTGGCTCATCTTCCCAAGCTTATCCATATCCTTCCTACAACATGGCACAGAGAATGGAACACAGCTCCCAGTGTAGCCTGAGTGGGGCAGAGGGCGGTCTACATCTGGGATATGTTTGATTAGCCCAGGATGGAATGGAGCCTGTAACTGTGGAGAACGGTATTAATTTGGGCTCATGGGAATGGGATCCATGGACTCGGCTTAGCAGATAGATCCTAACTGATTGACTATAATGAATACCCACGTTAGCAACCAGAGTCCTGAATAACAGAGACCAGATGAGTTGAAGACTCCATCCTGCCCCATAGGGTATTATGAAAATAATTTTCCTTAGCTCGAAAACGTTTGAAAGACTTTGATCTCTGATCCACCTAACAAAAAGTCAGTGCTGCAGAGGCCCTATGGTGGTGCATGTTGCCCGTGTCCTGACAGATGGCTGGTGAATCCAAGGTGCAGAATGAGACATGCATTTGGGGACGTGGCAGATGCAGAAATGTGCTTTGCTTGGCGATCTATATTTAATAAGAGAACTTTGTTTTTCTTTTTCTTTTTCTTTTTTTTTTCAGTGAGGGAGATAATGAGGGAAAGGTGTCTATCAAACCAATCAACAAATGTTTACTGTTTAATTTCATTTAATTTATTAAATTTAAATAATTTAATACATACCCCAAACTGGACAAGTCATGGTGGCAGAGGCAAATTTGAATTCAACATAGCTACTGAATTCAGGAAATTTACACTGACATACAAATCAATTGTTCTGGGAAGTCAGAAATCATGGATTTGAGCATCAGAAAAGGTGGAGAGCTGCAGTTGAAAACTTGATTTTGAAGAATTAACAAGGTTTCAACCAACTGACATGGGGGGTGTTTTTGAAAACAGCATGATCAATCTCGAAAGACAGCCCAGCTCACTATTGGCTGGTTAATTGCTAGGAACCCCTGCCTGACAGCAAGCCTAAACTGAACTCTCCTGATAATATCCTTGGCTCAGACACACCAAGTCAATTCGCTCTTCCATGTGGCAGCCCTGCCATTATTTAAAGGCAACTTCAGTATAATCCCAAAGCATTCCCTAGCCCGGGTGTCCCCCATTCTTTCTCTTGATCCCCATTTGACATGGTTTTCAGTCACCTATCTGGGGGTTCCAGTCTTTAAAAAGTTGGAAAATAACCCAACCCTCTCCCCAGTTATTTTAATGGAGGACGACCGAAACAAACACAATGGGAGAAGGGATGACATGGGGTGAGGGACAGCAGGGTGCTCAATTTGGCCAGACTGAAGAGTGAGTGAAGGGGAAAGAGATCTAAAAAACGAAAGGAAGTTGGGACCATGTTCAGAAGGACTTGAGCTGCCAAACTGAGACGTTTTTGTTTAGTCCTCAAGGTAATAGGGAGCCACTGGAGTATATGGAGCAGAAGAGTGATGATAGTTCACTAGTGCCCAAAGGTTTCATTTATTTGACACTTCTGGCTAAAAGGGCCTCCTCTGCCAGCCAAATTAGCCCAGTCCTGATCTGCCACACAATGGCTGGGTAGGAATTTGCTGTCAAGGCAGGGACTTTCGCACCAGTTGCAAGATAAACACAAATTCCAAACATCAGCACCAGAAGCAAAGAAAGAGGTCAGACTGAATCCCTTCCCCTCCCCCCCACACCAATCCTCAGCCATCCACCCAAACCCTGACAGCAACAGCGGAATATGTGGACCCATCATGCTCTAGTACACCAGCTCAGCAGTCATGGGAAACGACAGCAGAGACAGGGAACTTCTCCCCTGAGCTTAGCAGCATTTTGAAAGCGCCTCCTGAATTCTTTCAGAAGCTGCCCCTTATTTCTCCCCCTGCCCCTTGCTTGGATGTATGAGGCAGTGTCACCCAGTGGGCGGTTCTACCAACAAGAACCGGATTTGAATTTGGAAAGCCGTAGACCCAGATGGAGATGCTTCCCTCATCTAAATCCCCGAATTCAACTTGGGGGAAATATGGTGAGAGGGATGGAAATAAGCTCAGGAGAAGGGCACGGGAGAGGGGAAGGGATTTGAGACTGGGTCATGGGAAGACTAGCTCAAGAAAATCATTTTTTTTTTAATTTGGAGAAAGAAGACTGGAGAAGTGACCCATCTTTGGGTGTGTGAAGGGCTGTCACCTGGAAGAGAAATTAATTTTATTCTGCTTGTCCCTGGAGGACCAAACTAGGAGGGATGGAAGGGAGAGACAGATTTTCCAGCTTGATATAAATAAAAAACTTCCTATGTGACCCTGACCAAATAATTTTGCAAACTCCCTGGGCCTGCTTCTTTCTCTGTGAAGTTGGGGAGAAGGGAAGGATGAGAAAGCTGTTGACGGCCTTCCCGCTAATGGTCTGGGATGCTAAGTTCCCATGACTCCACATGCTTCATCTCTCCGTCTTCTCCTCTGCCACATGCAGGAAACTGAGGCCCAGAGACCAAAACTGAGACAGCCAGTCATGATAGAGCCTGACAGATGCTGCCATTTAGGGAGGGCTTTAAGGTTTGCCCAATGCTTTACCTAGGTTATCTTATTTAATCCTTACCACAACATTGTGAGGTTATTATTATTAATTATATTATGATTATTAATTACACCATCCCCATATTACAGATGAGGAAATGGAAGCAAACTCAGGTCGAGTGACTTGTCTATGCTTTTACAGTAGGGATTGAGGAGGGGTTCAAACTCAGGCATTATTCCTGATTGTACCACCCGGCTACCCTTAGTGGAACCAGGACTAGAACCCGACTTCCTGGCCATCAGCATGGCGTTTCTGGGGGCGTGTGTGTGTGTGTGTGTGTGTGTGTCTGTTTACAATGCCATAACTTGTGAGCTCAAACCCAGCCTTCTGTCTGGGTGCTCACTGGGCCTGGCGCCTGCTCTCCCAGATTTGCTGATGCAGGGGGGAGAGCATAATAACAGCCACCCAACAAAGGACGCCAATCCCCACAAAGATCACCAAAGCAGCAGCTGGGCCAGGAAGAGGAGGGAAGGGGACAAAGGGCAGAGGCTGGCTGGCTGGCCTGAAGCTAGAGATGGGCTGGCTTTCAAAGGCACCTTTGTGCCCCACCTGCCAGCTCTCACAGTGAAATCCCACCTAGAGCACCGCAGGAAAGCTGCTGGGGCAGCTGTGGGCTTTGTGTCCATGGTTCTGCCCCAATCCAACCTCCATCAGAGCAACAAAGTCCCCCATCTCTAACTAAGGCTGGGAATGCAAATCTTTCATGGTGGCTGGGCCTAGAGGAAATGCTCAACTGTTGGCTGGGCCCTCCAGGGGCCCAGTTGGCTGGGCTCAGAGCTGGGACGGGAGCAGGGATCCATCAGCATCAGCTCATGACCTCATAGAGGGCCCTTTCCCTTGCAGTCAGGAACTTGGGGGACCCCAAGGCATCTGAGCTCATGTCCCTCCTGCTCCTTAGCCACATCCATACACAGAGGGAGAGGGACCACTGAGGCACGCATCCACTCAGCCTGGATTCAAAGGTAAGTTCCCAACTCCATTCCTATAACCTTTGATCCTTCTCTTAGAGGTCTCCTCCCTAGGACTGATGGGCTTCATTTTCCATCACTGAGAGGAGAGACAAATGGGCAATGGTGTTCCACGAGCAAATACAGACAGGACGGCCCTGGAAGGCAAAGGCTGAGAGAGGGATTCTAGAACTTCCTCCCCTGCACCCATTCCAGATTCAAGAGCTGTCGGGCACATCCTAACCAACAGCAAGATTAATTAAATCAGGGCTCTATCTCTCCCACCTGTCACAACCAAACACCCAGGAAAAGCTGTCTCCACTCCCAGCCTTCACTTCCTCTTCTCCTACTCCTCACCCCCCTGCAATCTGGCTTCCCACCCCAACGCTCAAATGTCAGTGTTCTCGCCAATGCCGTCAGCAGAGCCTTAATTTCTAAAAGCCAGACTTTTTTTCGGGCCACTTCTTCCTTCCTAACCTCTCTGCAGGACTTGATAAAGGTGACCACCTTCTCCTCTGGAATATCTTCTCCACCCCTAGCTTTGATGGACTTCTTTTTCCTGACTCTCCTCCCGCCTATTTGACCTTTCCTCTCCTACAAAATTTATTTAGTTTTAACAGTCATTGAAAAAAAATAAGTTCCCAATTCTCTCCAGCCTTCTAGCGTCTCCTCAAACCGTTGAGAAGTCATAGGATATCAACCATATATACAAAATTACATAAAACCTTTCCATTTTAGCCATTAACCCAAAATAGCGAGAAAAATAAAGTAAAAAGAAAATGCTACGGGCAGCTAGGTGGTGCAGTGGATAGAGCATCAGCTCTGAAGTCAGGAGGATCTGAGTTCAAATGTGGCCTTGGACACTTAGCATTTCCTAGTGTATGACCCTGGGCAAGTCACTTAACTCCAAATGCTTTCCCCCCAAAAATGTTCCAGTTTGCACTCCGTGTTCATCAGGTCTCTCTCTGGAGGTGAAGAGAATTTTCCATCATGAGTCCTTTGGAATTGTGTTGGATCATTGTATTGATCAGAGTAGCAATGTATTTCACGGTTGATTATCACACAAGTTTGCTGTTATTGTACGCTTCTCCTGCTTCTGCTCACTTTATTTTGCATCAGTTCATGTAATTCTGCCCAGGTTTTTCTCATATTGTCTCCTTTGTCATTTCTTATAACACAAGAGTATTCCATCATAATCATATACTCCAACTTGTTTGGCCATTCCCCAATTGATGAGCCCCCACGCACTTTTAGTCTTTGCCACCACAAAAAGCTGCTATGAATATTTTTTGTTGCTGAGGTAATTGTGGCTAAGTGACTTGCCCAGGGTCACACAGCTAGGAAGTGTTAAGTACCCAAGGCCAGATTTGAATTCAGGACCTCCTAACTTCAGGGCTGGTGCTCTATCCACTGCGCCATCTAGCTGCCCCTAAATATTTTTGTACATATAACTTTTCAATCTCTTTTGGTAGATCATCATCATTAACCCACTACTCCCCTAAGTCTAGGGTTCCCCCAAAGCACTGTCCTGGACTCTTTTGTTCTAGACATCCTTTCCTTGTGGAAATCTCATCAGAGGATTTCTGTAATCTAGAAGTGGTTTTAGATCTAGAAGCTGAAGGGACCTGAGAACTCATCTAATTTGATCCCTTACTTTTATAGAGGGAGAAACTGAGGTCCAGGGAATTAAAGCTACTTGATGTCAATCATCAAGCATTTATTAACTGCTTACTAAATGCCAGTCATTGGGGATATAAAGAAGGTTTATAAAAGGAGCGAGTCTTCAAAGGGCTCACTTATTTAGGAAAAACCATGAAAATAAGGATGTACAGTTTCATAAACATTGGAGCAGAATTTGAACTGAGATCCTTGACTCCACAATTGGTGCTTCTCCCCACTCCCTGACATACAATTTGCACTAATCATCAGCTCCCTTGGCTTCCATTATGACTCCTTTGCAGCCCTTACTTAGCCCTTGTCTCTGTCCTGAGCATTAGTCCTGACTTACCACAGGCCAATGAGACATCTCCAAGCGGATGCCCTCCATCCATCTCAAACTCAACATGACCAAGACGAGCCCATTATCTCCAGCCCCTAAATCTCCAGTATCTGCTTCTTCAGGGGAAGGACTGGTTTTCATTTTGTCTCTTTACCTCCAGTGTCTAGAGATGTGAGCATGCAGACACAAGCTTGTTGGATTAGACTGGAAGTTCTCAGAAGAGCTTCAAGAGTGAGCTCCTCTCCTCTCCATCAGTAACTTGAGCTCCCTGTTTCCCCTAATCCCCCCAAGATGATTGGATTTTTCGTCGCTCATATGAGGGGCAAAAATCTCTAGTTCTAACCTGAAAATCACCATAAGAAAGGTGTCAACAAAGTGCTTGCATAGTGTCCAGTTCTGATGTTCAGAGAGGGCTCCCTTTAAGGGAAAGCACTTCAGTTGGGAGGGGGCCACCATTTTGAAAATGTAGGAGGGCAGATCCACTGGATAATGTAAACAAAGGCAGAGAATGTTGAGAACATGGGCCAGCTTGGGTTGGGGAATAAATGTGGTTAGGAGGTGCCTCTAAATAGAAATTGGAGTCGGAGAAAGTCAGGATAAAGTCAAACCTGGAAAGTCAGGATAAGAAATTGGGGTGTGATTTGGTAGATAATTGGAAGCCATTGGGAGTAATAAATTTAGTGCTGTTCTTTAGAAAAACAAACTGGAAGTAGTGTGAGGGATGGACCAAGGGTGGGGGAGTCAGGAGGCAGAAGGAGAACATTTAGGAGGCTGGCTCCAGAGATCAGAGGACAGAAGGTTTAGAATGGTGGCAATGAAAAGGAGGCAATGTCAGGAGGGCTACAGTGGAGGAAGGAGTGCCAGGAGTCAGTGGTTGAGTCAGTGTTGGGGTGTAGAAGAAGGGCTAGAAGATGGACCTCTTATTAACAGACATGGGGAAGTCAGGCGGGAGACTAGATATAACAAAGGAGACTAAGCAATGTGGGAGTGTGAAAAGGGCACTGAATTTGGAGTCGAAGGATCTGAGTTCAAATCTCATCCTAGCCACTCACTGTCTATGACCCTGGAGGTGGCTGCTGGTTCAATGAAATGTTGGTTCAGAAAAACCTGAGTTCAAATCTGGCTTCAGACTCTTACTTGCTGTGAGATGTTGGGCAAGTTACCTCAGTTTCTTCAACTGTAAAATGGGGGTGATAATAATAGCACCTACCTCCTAGGGCTGTTGTAAGGATCGAATGCCTGGCACACAGAAAGTGCTATTTAAATGGTCAGTCTTTCCTTCCCTGTGTGACTTTATCCACCTTACTCCCAGCCTCAGTTTCTCCCTCTATAAAAAGAGGGAGCTGGACTCAATGGCTTCTGAAGATCCTTCAAGGTTAAGGTCCTTTGGGTCTCTGACTTTGCTTGACCTGAACTGGATCTAAATTTGGAGGAGTTCTGAATGAATCAGGCCATTTGGAGTTGTGCCCGAGCGTCTGGGCAGATCCAAAGCAGGTTTTCAGCTCCAGGGAATAAGGGGGGAGGCGTACAAAATGATCTCTCTCCCCCCTGCCTTTCTCCAATCTCCTGCAGAGTGACAATAGGGCATCGCTGTCAGGGATATGCCGCAGGTGGCCACCTTTTAGAGGATGCTCATGTTCCAAAGGGGCCTTTAGAAGGAACACCAGAACTTGGTACCCACTTAAGCCCAGGACCAGGTCAGCTCCGCCCTGGATCTGCCCCGTCCAGTTCTTGCCTCCTTCCCCATTCTGGTTTCCTCAGCAGGGGTCTCATACATCCCAGACTCTCCCCTGTATCTTCAATATGAGCAGAGAGCAGGTTTTGGGCTCCGTAATCTGGTTACCAGAGTCCCCCACTCTGGCCTTGCTCCACTAAGGCCATCCCATGAAGCCCAGAGACACTCTACAGTCCGCAGCTCCCTTCCCTACTCCAGACTCTCTACAAACATCATGCTGGGTTCTTCTGGTAACAACTCCCATCTCTCCCTCTTCACTTTCCTTCTAGTCTTCCCCCATTAGACTGTAAGCTCCCTGGGGGCAGGGAATATCCTTCTTGTTCTTATTGATAGCCCAGTACTTAGCACAGTACCTGCTACATGTTTATCAGATTATATTGTGCTGTGTTGTGTTGTAAAGGCCATGTGTGACTTGCCCCATCACCCACTTTCATCCCTTCCATCTCCTGACACTAGGAGAAGGGATCACAAAAGTAGAGCTTTTATTCTGAAGGAGGTAAAAATGACAGCCGTAAGGGCTCCAAATGAGGTAAACAAAGGCAGCATGGAGAAGCATCCACAGTGATTCACTGTAATAGCCTGTTTCCATCTGGGAGAACAAGTAGCAAGCACTCTGGGAAACCTCGCCTTAGCCCACACCATCTGAAGTGGGATGCCGTCCAGCTATAGCCTCAGTTCCTTCTGGGGCAGGGGCCTGGGATGCCTACCTGGGAGAGCAGCTTCCCTTTGCATCCTGGAATCAAGGCACATATTCCCTCCCATTCTAGGAAATGGGAAGGGAGGGAGATTCCCTGTCTGTCCTGCAAAATCCTTATGTGATATTGGGCAAAATAGCGGGGACTTCCCTTTTGAACCATCTTCCATTTCCCAATCCCTGCTGAGCCTTTGAAAAAACATAAATGATTCCACATTATCTCCATGTACCTGCCCACCTTCCCCAACCAATCAGCCAATGTATGCTTGGGTACCAAAGGCAAGCAGGACCGTAGAGGAATCTAGTCCATGCCCTTCATCTCACAGATGAAATCTGGGTAAAGGAAAGGATCCAAGAGTTTTTTTTTTGCTTTGTTTTGGGTTTTTTTTTTTTCGTTTTTGTTTGTTTGTTTTTGCTGAGGCAATTGAGGTTAAGTGACTTGCCCAGGGTCACACAGCTAGGAAGTGTTAAATGTCTGAGGCCAGATTTGAACTCAAGTCCTCCTGGACAGAATCCAAGATTTAAAGGTACAAGAGAGATCCAAACTCATTTAGACCAACTTTCTCATTTTAACAGATGAGGGAATTGAAATCCAATTAAGTTGGATGAGAAAGTTGAAGCGACCTGGCTCAGAGTCACATAAATAGTGACAAAACAGGATTCTAACTCGGGGCTTCTGACTACAAATGCAGCATTTCCTCCCTCCCTGTCTTGCTGCTAAAGGCAAGCTCATTTGGTACCCTTAACCTCATTGGCAAAGACCAAGATGTGCTTAACAAGGGCTAGACAGCAGAGCCAGGCTATGAGGGATTGGGGGGCGGGTAGGACTTTCAGATTTGGCACCTCCTTTCCCCCTTCTGTTAGCACTGATAACCAAGAGCTGGTTGGAGCTGAGAAGCTTTGGAAGAGAAGAAAAACAGATTCATTCACTTCTCATTCAGCAAACAGCTTTAGGCAATTCCATGTGCAGAGCAGCTGGGGAGAGGTGGGAAGAAGAGGGAAAAGCTAGCCCCAGTTATCAAGTCATTGAGGTCAGGGATGAAGCTGGCACCCCAACAGAGAGACAGTTTCATATGATGAAAAGAAGTCCGACCCTGGAATCAAAAAGCCCTTTGTGGGAACCCGTCTTTGCTGGAGCTTGATAAGTCACTTAACTTGGGGGATCTGTTTCTGAGATCATTTAATCCTCAGAGATCCCTTCTGTCTTGAATCCATCAATAATCCTTCTAAACCCCCATTTCAGCCTGTCTCTTACTAGCTGACATCTGCAAGAGAAGCTAAATGACCACTTGTTGAGTTTATCGCAGGAGAGTACTTTTTTTTTTAATTTGCTGAGGCAATTGGGGTTAAGTGACTTGCCCAGGGTCACACAGCTAGGAAGTGTTAAGTGTCTGAGACCAGATTTGAACTCAGGTCCTCCTGACTTCAGGGCTAGTGCTCTATCCACTGCCCCCCTCTTCTTTAGGTAGGATTTGTATCGTACAACCTCCGAGGTCCTTCCCTCCTCTGCCAGGAACATCATAAGCCCACCCCAGTCTGCATACATTTGGCACTTTGGGAATCATTATGCCCTCTTCTAGATCTGAAAAAGGAGGCTCAGAAAGAAGGCATGAGAGCGCTTCTCTAAACAGACGATGACTCCCACCCGCTTCTGTTGGTTCATCTGGGCACAAATGAGCCTGCCAGAAGGAATCTAAAAATCGCTGCCAAAGATGATAAAGTCTCGGGTCCCAAACTGAAGACCCACAGGGGCCCAGATGGCATTTTCAGCACTGCTTCCCATTGAAGGAAAGGGATAGAGAAGAGAAAAAAGAATTGATTTGGGAAAAGAGCAGCTGGCTAAGAAGGTGGTGTCTGAAAATGGACTTTGTATTTCTGAACCGTGGCTCAAAATATAGAAACGACAGCGCCAAGGCTAGGGGCGGAGAGTACGTAACAATGGCTGGTTGGAATGAATTTACTCCAACTCTTCACTCTACCTTCGCCTGGACCCATCGGTGATTGAAGGCAAGGTTCCCAGCCTACACAATAAGAGCATTAGCGTTCTTCTGTCTCGCAAAGGAACAGAGTCTCCCTAGGGAGACTGCATTCAGCTCTCATCCTGAGCCTGAAATGGGTATATTAGAGCCCCCTTCTCCTTCCAGGATGGGTATAGCCTCTCCCAGAAAATCCCCAGTGTTGGTTGTTTTGCCGCAAACGGTTCAACCACGCAAACAAAGCCAAGAAAATCCCTCGTAAGCCCTTCTTCCGTTCTTCTCAAAAACCAGATCGGCTTCAGTGTCTCTAGAGATGGGAATGCTAACTTGCAATCACTGAGCATCTCTGCTGGGAAAGCAGGTTCAGTCCGGGTCTGGCAGAATTAACTGTGTCTATGCTGGTGTGCTCCAATTGCTCCTTCTCTCCGTCTCTGACCCTTGCTCTCTGTTTCTCTGGCTCTGTTCCACCTCCCTCCACAAGACCATGAGTTAGAGGTTAAGAATATACAAGACAGTGTGATGTTGTGGAAAGAATCCCACTTTTGGAACCAGAGAACCTGAGTTCAAGTCCTGATCGAGCTGCCTGGGATGTCATTTAACATCTCTGCATCTGTGAACCAGCTGGACTAGGGAGCTTCCCTAGTCCTGACATCCCAGCAGTCTGATGTATCACGTTCCCATCCCAGGGACTGTGTGACCACTGGGAAGATCCCCCACTCAACAGGATAAAAGCAAACCCTCACAAAGAGTTGGCTGTCCCGTGAGTCACAAAGGAATGACCGATGTTCCCTTTCTAATCACCCCAAATTTTGTTCTTTCCACTATTCTAACATTCTGTAATGCCCTCTCCACATCATGTATAAAATCAACCACGATGGATTTTAGAGGACTTTTTTCGAAGTCTTGAAAACCGATGTCCGCCCTTTGGGCTTTTCATGGGGGAACCAATCATGTTTCCATGCCACAGAAGCAGCAGGAGCCTATTTGCACAGAAGTGAGGGCAAAGGATTGGAGGAATCATTAATTCTCCCACTTTTTCTTTTGGTTGAGGCAATTGGGGCAAATAAGTGACTTGCCCAGGGTCACACAGCTAGGAAGTGTTTGTAAGTGAGACCAGATTTGAACTCAGATCCTCTTGACTTTAGGACTGGTGCTCTATCCACTGCCCCACCTAGCTGCCCCAATTCTCCCACTTTTGCTTCAACTCAGAGAAGGCTCTTTCCTAGCTTTGGGGGGAGTTTCAGATTTCATAAATGTAGACTAATTTCCCCAAGTTGCACCTGAAGAAACTGCTAACAGGTTCATGAGAAATCCTTTCTCTGATCATGGAGTCGACTTGTCCCTCCTGCCATCACCAAATGCCCTTCTTCCTCCCTCATTGCCTTCTTCTGACCTCTCTCTGCTTTGCCTCTGTGGGTGTGGCCAATGACCAGCCTACAATGATTGAGGAGAAAAGTTTCTCTCTGCCTTATTGGTCACGAGCATCCTTAATGAAACAGTTAATGCTTCTGCTTCCTACTTGGCTTTGTGTTTCCCACCATCCAAACTCTGTGCACTGGCAAATTAATAACAACATCAATTTAATAAGAAATTATTAAATGTCTGTTGTGTGCTGGGAACTTGACTGGTTATTGGGACAGAAAGATGGAAAGTGAACAATCCCAGACTCAGGAACCTTACGTTCTGGTCCTTAGCCCTTTGCCTCATGGGCTGATTCAATGAACTTGACTCTTGCCTTTCTAGTCTATAGATCTGGAGATTCCTCTACTCCCAGTTGCAAGATGTTGCTTAACCAGTCACAGGGAAACATGCCTTTATCCTTCTGGATAAAACAAAATGGATTCAGCCCTTCTAGAGGGATCTCAGTCATCAGGGAAAAAATGGGAGCGGTATACTTGGAACAGGTGGATCCTTCCAAGCATCCTAAAATAACGTCCTAGAGAAGAAGAAGGAAGGGAAGGGAACAAGCACTTATTAAGCATCTACTATTTGCCAGGCACTGGACTAAACGCTTCGCCAATATTATCTCACTTGATGACTACCTGACATGCCTTAGGTAAAGCTGGCCCTGGGAAAGGGGTTGGAGAGTATAGGAGAAGGATGAAGGGAGTCTGGGAAAAAAGGGCCAGCTCTGGCTTCTGTCTAGGGTTGGCCCCTGTTTTTTAAAGTTTGATGGTTTACAGAAAGGCAAGAGGAAGCAGATGGGGTGTGTGTGTGTGTGTGTGTGTGTGTGTGTGTGTGTGTAATGCATGAGTGTGTGAGGATGT
>JAJPUD010001057.1:139141-151322 GCA_023553655.1 Myrmecobius fasciatus
TGTGAGGATGTGTGTGTGCATGAGAATGGTTATACATGTGTGAAAAAGCGTGATAGTAAGTACAGATCTGAGTGTGTGTGTGTGAATATGTATGGATGTGAATGGGAATATTGTGAATCAAGTCCTGGGACAACGTCTGGGGATTAACCATCGATTCCAATAACGTAATTGATTTCTGCTCCCCATTCCTGCAGTTACATGAGAATGAGACAGTTTTATTTCTGTTCTGGAGCCTGAGCAGGATTAGGAGCTGAGGGACATGGGAAAGGAGTCACCAAGCCAGAAACAGGAAAGCTGTCCTCCTGAAAGATAAGCTCTTGACTGCCCTAACACCAACCAGTCATGTACTAGATAAGAACTAGATAAGAACTAGATAATGCACCCTGAACACTCATCAAAGAAAGGAAAGGGGCACAGGGTGCCCAGTACTCACTTGTGGTGCTTCCTGTCATCTGGATGATACATTTCGAGTCCCGGCTCATTTCTCGAGAGTTAAAGGGGCGTACTCGCACTGCCACCTTAACCGAGGCTCCTGCCATCTTGGTGGTCCTTTGCAGGGGCTCGTGGTTGCAGGAGGGGGCTCAGGAATAAATGGAAAAGCCCTGGAAGGATGAGAAAGATGAATGAGAAGCGTTAGAAAAGGCCAGGGAGCAGCTGCGCAGCCCCCACAACTTGGGAGAAAATGTTGGGCTTGATAGCTCATACTGAACCCAAAGTTCTGAATTACTTGCTGCCAACTGAGATCAGTCAGTCAGTAAATACGTATTAAGCTCCTCCTATGTGCCAAGCCACGTGCTACGTACTGGATTACAGAATGATTTCCTCCCTTTGTTACCCATCTCATGTCAACAGAGGCTTCTGCAGGAACTCAGAAAAGAAGCTCAGAAGACACACTTAGGTGATGGAGAGTGAGATAGGAGAGAGAGATAGAGTAGAGAGACAGAGAGGTTTTTAAAAGAGCCATAGAGAGAGACCTGGAGTCAGCAAGGCCTGAAATCAAATCCAGCCTGGCATTTACCAGCTGTGTGACTCTGTGGTACCAGGTTCCTCGGCTGTAAAATAGCATCACCCTCCCCTGGTTGATGTGAGAAATACATGAGATGATAATTCCCAAGAATTTAGCCCAGAGCCTGGCACGTAGCACATTATGGAAATACGTATTTCTTTTCTCTCTGAAGCAATATTTGCGCCAGCCTACTCAAAGATTGTATATATGTTGGCAAGTTTCTGTAGCTCAGCTTTTAGTGATTTAGGGTTCCAAACCACCTGCCAATAGCACCAGAGGAGAGGGTCCTGCATCAGGTGGGAGATTGGGCTAGATCCTTTCTATGGCCAGCATCATCCCCTAATCTCATAATTCTCCATACTGTGTGGTACTGACTAGGAAGCAAACAGTCCCTGTTCCTTTGGTAACTGAAATCAGGTTGGAGACCTCTTGAATAAATTAATCAAATTAATAAATTGGTTCTAAGTTCAAGTATCTTGCAGTTGAGTAACCTTGGTCGCTTTCAGGAAATAGAGTGCTCCAAAGGAAGAGGAAAAGGAAACAGATTATGATGCTCCCAGAAAGAATTTCTAGGTGAAGCATTAAAAATTATGGCGTAGTCGTAAAAATGGAGGTGAGATCGTTGCCTGCTCAGAGTCACCTTTCTGTGGTAATGTGGATGGAAATACAAAATCTTGATGTTTTGCTCTCCTCACTTTCCTGACCACCTTCATTTTAGAGATGAGAAAATGACAAAAAAAAAACAGAGAATCTCAGAATTTGAGAACTGAGAACGCTCAGGACCATCTGATCCAAATGCACTAATTTTCCTAAGGACACCAAGTGAAACAATGACCAGTTCAGTCATATTATGCCTTCATCAATTCAAATTTTTTGCCTTTTTAAATGTGAAAAAAGTTACCTTGCCATCTTCAAAAGGGCGGACTTTTGGTTTGATGAAAACAGTGGATGCTGTGGAGATCCAGGAGCAAAGCGTCCCTATGTCTAGTTCAATGTTCAGTCCTTGGCAATATTTCAGTAAACTTCACTGCTTGCCTCACTTACATAATTGTGATGGAAATAAAAATGCTATTATTTGTCTCTCAAAGACACTTTCTTTATTTAGAGTTAGAGGCAAAGTTTTGGGGTTTTTTTTTATAGCAAATAGAGTTACAGATTCTCACATATGGAAAGAGTTTCAGAAATAATTAGCCTAAGCCATGCCCGAATGGGATTTTCATCTACAGGAGTTCCAATATATATTTCTACATGGTCCCTACATGAAGAGCCCTAGGGAGGGGAAACCGACCACCTGCCAAGACCCTCCTAATTCCACTTTTGACCGGTAGGAAATTGTTTTTGATATCAAACTGAAATCTACCTTCCTATATCCCTACTTCTGCACTCTGAGATTAAGAAAGTAAATTCTAGTCTTTTCCCAGATATATTTTACTTGAATACAACTCTCATTGGTTTCTTCTGTCTTTTTTCATTCAGGCCATCAACAAATCTAAACATGAAAGTGTGTTCAATTTAGGCTAGCTACATATTGTGATTCAACTATTCTCTTAAATGGATGACAAAAAATTCCCAGTTAGGAATCATGGATTCAATTTCTATGAAAAATTCAGCATTGTTTCCATGAAAAAAAGATGTTAAAAATCCAATTCAGTGTTCCCACGTTATCTCATGTCTTTTCTTTTTTGGACCACCAACAAATCTAAACACAAAAGCATGTTTAAGCCGTAGATCTGGACAAAGGGAATAGCCTCATATTGTGTTTCAACTATTCTCTTAAATGGATGACAAAAAAATTCACCAAAATCACATGTTTAATTTCTAGGAAAAATTCAGCACAATTTCCATAAAAAAAAAAGATGTTAAGAATCCAATTGAGTTTCTTTGAACTGACCTTTCTCTAATGAAGAATTTTGTTCCTTCATCATTCTGGCTACCATTGTCAGGATAAACTCCAATTTTCTAAAATATGGTCCCTGGTCCAGATTCATTGTGACCAAGAAGAGAACAAGGGGACTTTTTAAAAAAAAAATTCTAGATATCACATTTCTCTTAATGCAGTTTAATTGTGATCATTTCTGTGAGCACCATTTTACATTGTTGATAAATCATCACTTACTTGGATATATAGCTAAGATTTGCAAAACACTTTACAAACAGCACCTTATTTGATCTTCACAACCCTGGGAGGTAGGTGCTAGTATTATTTTACACATGAGGAAACCAGGGCAAATAGAAAGAGGTGAAGTGAATACCCCCAGTCTCACAGGGTCTTAGGCCAGATTTTAACTCAGGCCGTCCCAAACTTCCTAATTCCATTTAATTGTCTCAATATGGAACTTGCAGTCCATTAAAAGACCCAGATCTTTTTTCTTTTGCCATTTTTAATTTTATTTTATTCCGAGCTTAAAAAATAAAATAAGCATTATTATGACATAATAGAATAGACAAAGAGATGGTTGCATATTGAAGTGTAAATTTATTATGTACAATTTTTGTTATTCCCTTTAAATATATAACAAAGCCATCATTTTTTCTTCTCCCTATCTTTCTGCTCTAGAAATGGCAATCATAAAACACACCTATCTATCTATCTATCTTTCTATCTATCTATCTATCCATCCATCCATCCATCCATCTATCTATCTATATCTATGGACATCTATCTATGTAAGTATATATACACATATAGATAGATACATATGCAAATAGATCATTCTATAATCCTTCTATTTATTAGTTCTTTGGATGCAGATAGTATCCAATTGCTATGGAGCCATGCTTCTCCTCATTTATATTTCTCCAATTATCCCTTTGAACCCAAGTGTAGGTCTTTACCTTTGTCACATTAAATTTAACCTGATTTAATTTGGCCAATGTTCCAGTTTCTGGAGACAATTTTTTTTAGTTCCTGATTCCATTTTCCAACACAGTAGTTATACTTTCCAGCTTTTTTTATTAACACATTTTATATGCATGTATGTATATGTATACACACATGTATGTGGATATATAAGGCATATATTATATATGCCATGTATGTTTTCAGCATTTCTTAGCACTTTAAGGTTTGCAAAGTACTTTGCATATACTTATGATAGGATTTTTCATTACAACCTTATAAGATAGTGCTATTATTAGCCCTTTTTTTCTGCAAGAGGAAACTGAGTCATAGAAGGCTTAAGTGACACTGTTGTACAGCGTCATTGATAAGAATATTCACAACGACATGACTCCAGAAAGCTTCCAGCGGAAGGATGATGAAGCAATCTGTGCTCAATCCAGCCATTTCCTTCTTAATTGTTTTTCCCACTAATGACCCAGAAGCAGAGCTGGGAAAAGGAGTCTTGGTCTTTAGCCGAAGGAAGGCTCCATGGGACAGGACCAGCAATTCTCTATCTGGAAGTCCACTGTTGTCCACCATGGCAGCGGGCCACCTCCCAGCCCCATTTCCATGCTGACTCCAGCCCCATGCGTGCCCATCTGCTTTCTCTGGTGTCTCCTAAAGCAGGGGAGCAGGTGGACTCAGAAGCATGAAATGGACATGCTCAGGACATCTTGGAGACCTCCTCCTGCCATTTTACAGAAAGGGGAAATGACTTGTCTAAGGCCACCCAGAAATCTGATGGCAGAATCCTCTCCTCCAAACCCAAGTCTCCTCTTCCTGATGGACGCTCTCTGCTCCTCCCCAGAATGCTTTCTCCTGGGATCTGAAGGTGAATTTCTAGCAATTCAAGAGATATACACACTCACACACACACTCACACACACGTATGCACACCCACCGAATTTGGAGTTAGAAAAGCTGGGTTCCAGTCCCCACTATGGCAGTTACTATTCTTGTGAGCTTTGGGGACCACAATTCTTCTGGGGTCACACTGTATAGTCAGTCACCTTTTAGCTCTGAATCTATGATTCCTAAGGTCATTTTACTCCCATGTCTTACCAAGCTCCTCTTCCCCCCTTCATCCTCAATCACTGATACATTACCCAAAACACTTATGCTCTGACCCTCCTTAGAAAGAGAGTTCATTGGGACTTACCCGACCTTAATTTAATAAGTAAAAGTCAGGACTTGGCTACTCAAGTAAAGTGATCATTAAGTCCAACTCCAGAATATCGTATTGTTCTGAATGTCACATTGGACACTGATAAATTGGAGAGCTTGCAGAGAAGGACAACCATAGTGTGTGTGTGTGTGTGTGTGTGTGTGTGTGTGTGTGTGTGTGTGAGTTTGTGTGTGAGTGAGTGTGTGTGAGTGTATGTGTGTGTATGAGTATGAGTTTCTGTGTGTGAGTGTGAGTTTGTGTGTGTGTGAGTGTGAGTTTGTGTGTGTGTGAGTGAGCGTGTGTGTGTGTGTGTGTGTGTGTGTGTGTGTGTGTGTGTGTGTGTGGACATTATGTCCTACAAAGATTGGAAGAACTGGAGATGTTTAGTCTAGAGAAGAAAAGAGTGAGAGTCAGTCATAATAACTGTTTGCAAATCTATTTGAAGGGCTGTTGTGTGATGGAAAGATTGATTTTGTTCTTTGGGGCCTCAGGGAGCAAAACCTGTTTGAAGCTGTTGAAAGGAATATTTTGGTTTTGCATAATGGAAAATTCCTTGATTACACAATTGAAATGTGGGGTGCTCTATGAAGCAGGAGTTCCTCATTGCTTGAGGTCTTCAGGAAAAGTGACCACTTAGAAGAAAACAGGAGACTCCTGAGACCCAGGCTGACTGGATCATTTTCCACTCTGACTTTTGACTGTTTTTGAGACTCTCAGTGGAAAAAAAAAAGTTTCCTTCTGTTTCTTTCCATTTCTCTGCCTCTGTCTCTCTTTCTTCCTCTCTCTCCTCCTTTCCCTTTTGGCCCCTCCCCATACACAAATCTCTTCAGAAGCATTTTTAGAAATACACTCAATCTTGATTTCCTTTTATGGACTTTTTGAAGGGACTTTCTTGACTCTGGCTTGTGGAGAGGGAGCCCTTGATAGTCTAAATGCTCCTGCCTAGTTCACTTTCTTTCAAGGACAGGAAGTCACTCATTTAAAACTTTGCTGTTCATTATTGGTTCGAAACATTGTTTATTCATTTATATACATGTTGCTTATCAGTTGGCTACATTATGATTCATCAACAATGTAAGCATTGCTTATGAATTTTTTGAAGCATTATAAATGCTAAACAGTATAATATATACCAGCTGCCACCACTGGGGTAAACCAGCAGCTATGGGTATGAAGCTAGTCAAGCACAAGCCAAAAGGGAAACATCCTCAGAGAAATCAAGCAGCTAAGCCCCGAAGCCCAGTGAGAGCCAGCAGTAACATGAAGAGCCCCAACACAATGCAGGACCAGAACAACTTTCACATAAAACACCAAGTCATGTTTAAAAAAAAAGGCACAAAAATGAGGGAAAAAAACTTGACTATAGAAAATTACTGTGGTGAGAGGGAGGATCAAAACATAAGCTTAAAAGAGACAATAGTGTCATTATGGCTACATGTGAAGCCTCAAAGAAAAATATAATTTGGTCGCAGGCCCAAGAAGAATTCCTGGAAGAGCTTTAAAAGGATTTTTAAAAGCAAATTACAGAAGTGGAAAAAATTGAGAAAAGAAGTGAAAACAATGCAAAAGGATTATGGAAAAAAAGTGAATAGCTTGGGATAGTTGTACAAAAATTTATCCATAGAAATAACTTCCTAAAAATAAAGTTGACCAACAGAAAAAGAAGTATAAAAGGTCACCAAAGAAAATAATTCCTTAAAAATGAAAATTGAACAATTGAAAACTAGTAATTCTATGATACATCAAGGCACTATAAAACAAAATTTTAAAAGTGCTGTTGTTGTGGTTTTAAAAAGAAAAAAATGGGAAATCTCTCACTGGAAAAACAACTGACCTAGAAAATAGATCCAGGAGAGATAATATAAAAATTATTGGATCACTTGAAAGTTATGTCAAAAAAAAATCCCAAGCAAGAATCTTTCAAGATATTATCAAAGTGACCTCACTATATTAGAACCAGAGGGCAAAATAGAAATTGAAAAGATCCACCAGCCACTGACTGAAAGAGATCCCAAAATGCAAACTCCCAGTAATATGCTAATCAAATTCCACAACTCATGGATTAAGGAGAAAGTATTCTAACTAGCCAAAAAAAGAAGCAAAGCATATCTCATTGAGCTACAGTCAAGATTAAATAGGATTTGGCAGCTTCCACATTAAAGAACCAGAGTGCTTAGAGTATGACAAATTGGAAGACAAAAGAACTAGGAATACAACCATAAATAGACTATCCAGAAAAATTGAACATAATCTTCCAGGGAGGAAGTATATATTTGATGAAATAGAAGACTTTCAAGCATTTCAAATGAAAAGACCAGAGCTGAATTAAAAAAAAAATTGATCTCCAAATACAAAACTCAAAGAAAACATAAAAAAGGTTTAAAAAAAAAAACAAGAAAAGGAAAGCATAGGAAATTCAATGATTCAAACTGTTTATATTTCTACATGGCACGATGGTATTTGTAACTCTTTAACAACTTTATTACTATAATAGAAATTAGAATATACATAGACAGAGGGTATGGATATAAGGTGCCAAAATTTGTGGGATGCATTCAAAGATGTACTTAGGAGAAATTTTATATCTCTAGTTTCTTACAACAATAAAATAGGAAAAATGTAAATCAGTGAATTAAGTATGCAACAATAATAACAACAACAAAAAACCTAGTAAAAGAACAAAATTTAAAATCTGCAATTAAACAACAAATTGAAAATTCTGAAAACCAAAGGAAAAATTAACGAAATTGAAATTAAGAAAACCATTGAACAAAGAAATAAAATTAGAAACTTGTTTTATTTTTAAAAACCCAATAAAATATTATAATCAATTAAATCAATTAAAACCAATTAAATTTTTTAAAAGCAATAAAATTGGGGTTTTATTTTTTAAAACCCAATAAAATATTACAACCAATTAAATCAATTAAAAGCAATAAATTTTTTTTTTATTTTTAAAAGACCCAATAAAATATTATAACCAATTAAATTAATTAAAACCAATGAAATTTTTAAAATTGGTTAATTTGATTTTTAAAAAGGAAAGAAGAAAACCAAATTACTAGTATCAGAAACTAAAGGAATAAATTCACCATCATTGAAGATGAAATTAAAAGAGTTGTTAGCAATTATAAAGCAATAAATTTGACAATCTAAATTAAATGAATGAATAGCCACAAAAATATAAATTACCCAGATTAACAGAAAAAGAAACAAAATATTTAAGCAAACAAATATTAGAAAAAATAAATTGAACAAGCCATCAATGAATTTCTTTAAAAAAAATGGATTCTTAAGAGGATGGCTTCACAAGCAAATTTTTCCAAACATTTCAAGAATAATTAATTGCAATACTATATAAATTATTTGGAAAAATAAGTGAAAAAAGTATCCTACCAAATTCCTTTTATGATACCAAGTCCTGATACTCAAACCAGGAAGAGCCAAAATAGAAAAATAAATTTATAGACCAATTTCCCTAATGAATATTGATGAAATTTTAAAAAAATAAAATACTAACAAAAAGATTACAGCAATACATCACAAGGATTATATACTAGGATGAGGTGGAATTTATATCGGGAATTCAGGGCTAGTTCAATATTCGGAAAACTATCAGCATAATTTACCATGTCAATAACAAAACCAACAGAAATCATGTCACTACTCAATAGATGCAGAAAGTCTTTCACAAATACCATCCATTCCTATTAAAAACACTAGAGAGCATGGGAATTAATGAAGTTTATGTTAAAATGATAAGTAATATTGATCTAAACCATCACAGACTTTGTCTGTAATGGGAATAAGCTAGAAGCCTTCCCAATACAATCAAGGGTGAAGCAATTGTGCCCATTATCACCTCCATTATTTAATATTTTACTAGAAATATTAGCTATAGCAATGAAAAAAAATAAATTAAAGGAATCAGAATAGGCAATAAGAAAACAAAACTGTTACTCTTTGCAGATGATATGATATTATACTTAGAAGATCCTAGAAAATGAACTAAAACTATTTGAAACTATTTACAATTTTAGCTAAGTTACATAAACCCACACAATTCATCAGCATTTCTATATATTGCCAACAAAATTTAGCAGCAAGAGACACAGAAATTCTACTTAAAATAACTAGACAATTGCCTTGGGAGTCTACCTGCCAAGGTAAACCCAGGAATTATCTGAGCACAACCACAAAACACTTTTCATACAAATTAAGTTACATATAAATCATTGGGAAAATATTAATTGCTGAAGGGTAGCTTAAACCAATATATTAAAAATAGCAATTCTACTTAAATTAATCTATTTATTCAGTGGCACACTAATAAAATATCAAAATGTATTTTATGGAATTAGAAGAAAAAATAACAAAATTCATCTGGAAGGAAAAAAAAAGCTCAAGGATATTAAGACAATTGATGGAAAAAATGCAAAAGAAGGTGGCCTAGCCATACCAAACTTCAAACTATTATAAAGTAGTAATTATCAAAACAATCTGGTACTGTATAAGAAATAAAGTGGTGATTCAGTGGAATAGATTAGGTGCAAACTATATTATAGTAAATGACCATAATAATTCAGTATATGATAAACCCAAAGATCCAAGTCATTATTTGACAAAAATTGGTAGGAAAACTGGATGGGGGGGGTGCGGATATGGCAGAAACTAGGTTTAAAACAATGTCTTATACTGTATGTCAAGATAAGGTCAAAATGAGAATACGATTTACACATAAAGTAATAAACCATAAGCAAATTAAGAAAGCAGAGAATAGTTTATCTGTCAGTTTTATGGATAAGGTAAGAATTTAAAACCAAAGAAGGTAATGAGAGCATTGCAAAATATAAAATAGATAATTCTGAATATTATAAAATTAAAATTTTTTTGGCACAAACAAAACTAATGTAACCAAAATTATAAGGAAAGCAGAAAGCTGCAGAAAAATCCTTCAGGAAGTATCTCTAATATTTCTCAAATACATGGAGTACTGACTCAAATTTATAAAAAAAATACAATTCATTCCTCAATTAATAAATGGTCAAAGGATATGAACAGGCAGTTTTCAGACAAAGAAATCAAAGCAATCTATAGTCATATGAAAAAAAATGCTCTAAATCATTAATGATCAGAGAAATGTAAATTAAAACAACTCTGAGGTACCACTTTATAGCTATCAGAGTGACTAATCTGATGAAAAAAAGAGGAAAATGTTGGGTCTTTTAGAGGATGTGGAAAAACTGGGACATTAATGCACTGTTGGTGGAGTTGTGAATTTGTCCAACTATTCTGAAGAGCAATCTGGAACTATGCTCAAAGGGCATAGAATATAAAACTGAAAATATCCTTTGATCCAGTAATAGCAATCCTGAGCTATATCTCAAAGTCATCCAAAAAGGCGAAAGGGCCTATTTGTATGAAAATATTTGTAGCAGCTCTTTTTTGTGGTAGCTAATAATTGGAAATTAAAGAGGTGTCCAATTGAGGAATAGCTAAACAAGCAGTAGCATATGGTTGTAATAGAATATCATTGTGCTATAAGAAATAACAAAGAGGATGATTTCAGGAAAAACTGGGAAAGATTTACCTGAACTGATGCATAGGGAAGCAAACAGAATCAGGAGAATGTTGTACAAAGTAATAGGAATATTGTTCAATGAAGAACCACGAATGCCTTATATGTCATGATATGTAATGATCTAAGATAATCCCAAAGGACTAATGATGAAACATGCTATCTGCCTCCAGAGAAAGAGCTGATATTGAGTGAATAAATGCTATCCTCTCTTTCTTTTATTTGAGTCTTCCTGTACAAAATGAGTAATAAGGAATGTTTTACATAATTACACAGAAATAACCTCTATCTGATTGCTTTCCATCTCAGGGAAGAAGGGAAGAGAGGATAGAATTTGTAACTCAGAATTTTAAATAAAAATGTTTTTAAAAATTTATGTGCATAAAAACTAATAGAAATAAATAGATATAAATGGAATAGATAAGTAGAAATAAAAAGAAATACTTAACAGAGAGAAGGCACTGAAGTTAAAAAGAATTGGAAAGATTTCCTGTAGAAGCTAGGCTTTTAGTTATCTGAAGGAAGATAGGGAAGACAGGAGATAGAGATGAGAAGGGAATATATTCCAGGAATGGGGGATAGAAAATGCCCAGAGTGGAGAGATGGAGGGTCTAGTTTGTGACAATACATGGTGGGGATGGAAGTTGGAAGCAGACTGGAAAATGAGGAAGGAGCTACATTAGGAAAGGCTTTGATGTGAAACAAAGGATTTTTTAAAATTTCCTCCTGGAGCAATCTGGAACTACGCTCAAAAAGTTATCAAACTGGGGCAGCTAGGTGGCGCAGTGGATAGAGCACCAGCCCTGAAGTCAGGAGGACCTGAGTTCAAATCTGGTCTCAGACACTTAACATTCCCTAGCTGTGTGACCCTGGGCAAGTCACTTAACCTCAATTGTCTCAGCAAAAAAAAAAAAAAAAAGTTATTAAACTGGGCATACCCTTTGACCCAGCAGTGTTTCTACTGGGCCTATATCCCAAAGAGATTTTAAAGGAGGGAAAGGGCCCCACATGTGCAAAAATGTTTGTGGCAGCCCTTTCTGTAGTGGTGAGAAACTGGAAACTGAATGGATGCCCTTCAATTGGAGAATGGCTGAATAAATGATGGTATATGAATGTTATGGAATATTATTGCTCTGTAAGAAATGGCCAGCAGGACGATTTCAGAGAGGCCTGGAGGGACTTGCATGAACTGATGCTGAGTGAAACGAGCAAAACCAGGAGAACATTATACACAGCAACAAGACTATACAATGATCAATTCTGATGGACATGGTTCTCTTCAACAATGATGTGATTCAAACCAGTTCCTATTGTTCAGCGATGAAGAAAGTCATATACATCCAGAGAGAGGCCTGAGGGAACTGAGTGTGAACCACAACACAGCATTTTAACGCTTTCTGTGAATATTTCCATGCATTTTGTTTTCCTTCTTAGGTTGTTTTTTTTCTTCTCTTTCTAGATCTGATGTTTCTTGTGCAGTAAGATAACTGTATACATATGTATACATATATTGGATTTGTCATATAATTTAACATATTTGCATGTATTAGA
>JAJPUD010001057.1:154456-176231 GCA_023553655.1 Myrmecobius fasciatus
TGGTGCTGCATTGAGTGTGGGGGTGGGAGTAGGGAGAGAGAAGGTGAGGGGGGGAGAGACAGACAGAGAGAGACAGAGAGACAGAAACAGAGAGAGACAAAGAGATAGAGACAGAGACAGAGAAACAGAGAGATAGAGACAGAGACAGAGAAAAAAGAGGGAGAGAGACAGAGAGAGAGGAAGACAGAGAGAGAGGCAGAGAAAGAAAGGGAGAGAGACAGAGAGGGAAACAGAGACACAGAGAGACAGAGACAGAGAGAGGAAAAGAGAGACAGAGACAGAGAAACAGAGAGAGAGACAGACAAAGAGACAGACAGAGAGAGAGGGAGACAGAGACACACAGAGAGAGAGGGAGACAGAGACAGAGAGAGAGGAAAAGAGAGACAGAGACAGAAACAGAGAGAGAGACAGAGACAGACAAAGAGACAGAGAGAGAGAGGGGGAGACAGAGACGCACACAGAGAGAAAGGGAGACAGAGACAGAGAAACAAAGAGACACAGAGACAGAGAGAGACAGAGATAAAGAGAGACAGAGACAGAGACAAAGAAGGACAGAGAAATAGGAGAGAGAACCAGAGAGAGTATGAAACAGGCAAAAATAGAGGCTGAGACAAGAGACAATCAGATACAGAGAAAAGTCAGCAAAGCAATAGATACAGTGAGGGAGACAGACAAAGACAGCAACAGATAGTAACAGAGAGAGTCAAGGTAGAGAAAGAGTAACAGGGACAGAAGAGAAAACGAGCAAAGGGGAAGGGAAGATTGAGGACAAATACAAGGAGATGGGGATGACAGAGTGAAGGAAGACAAACAAAAGAAAGAAGAAAGAAAGGGAACAGGAGGAGAACCAGAGTCAGAAAAGGACAAGGGAGGAAGGAAGCCTGGCGCCATTTGCATACGTCCCCATGGGTGCCCTTGGCTCTGACCATTGGTCCAAAGGACCTACAGTTACCTCCTCAGTGCCCTCCCACCTGCCACTTAACCCTGGCTGAGCCTCCGTGTCTGTAGAACACAGGTGGCTGAGGGCAGAATGAGACAGAGCACACAGAGGCAGGTGCTTTGTCATGTGCTTGTGATCTGCCATAGAACTTCGGCCTTCAAGGCTTCCCAGGGCAGAGGTGGTCTCACTAGGGGTGACTGCTGTACAGATGACTTAGCAGAGGTCTGTGAGAATTGTCATGGCCCCAAATGCCCCTTGTAGTCAACCCAACGCCGAGGGCCTTGCTGAGCTGGCGCTCGGATGCCAAGTGGGCACTCCAGCCCTGAGTCTGTATCCAAGTCCGTCCTGCTTAGAAGGGACTTCTAGGGGCTGCCTTTGGGAGCCACCCCCAAAACCATAAAGAGGACGTTGGGTCATATAGATGAAATCTTGGGGTACAGGAAAGTCCAGGGCCACCCCCAAATATCAAAGAGGACCTTGGGACATATAGATAAAATATGGGAGTACAGGAGAGTCCAAACCACCCCAAACAACAAAGAGAATCTTGGTGTCATATAGATGAAATCTTGGGGTTCAGGGGAGTCCAGACCACCTCCAAGCCACAAAAAGGATCTTGGGTCATATAGATGACATCTTGGGGTACAGGGGAAACCAGACTACCCCCAAGCCACAAAAAGGATCTTGGGTCATAGAGATGCAATCTTGGGGTGCAGGGGAGTCCAAGGTCACCCCCAAATCACAAAGAGGACCTTGGGTCATATAAATGAAACCTTGTGATGTGGGGGAGATCTTCCTCCGTTCAAGCCTGTAACACTAATTACAGGACCATCTGCTGCCAGATCAATGTCCCCGGGGCCGAAATCTGCAGTGGCGCAGGGTTTGATGCCAGCAGCACCCTGCCATCCACGAGCAGCACCTTATTATCTCCAGAGCATCCCTCTGTGGGCTAGGACGCTGCACTGGGTGCAGGTGGAGAGCCCCTTTGGCAATCACAATCTCCTTGTTTTGTCCTTTGCCTTTCATCAATGAGAGAGTAGGATTGGACAAGGTCATCATCCGCTATCCCCAGAGGCAGCTGAGTGGAACAACAGATAAAAGCCTGGACTTGGAGCCCAGAGATCTGAATATGAACCTTGCCACAAACACTTACTAGCTCCGGGACTCAGTCACCTGACCTGAAAAATGGGGATAATAACATCGTACTCCCAGGGTGTAATGAGGATCGCATGAGATCTCACCTGGGACATCACCTTCAAGCGCAATCTAGCTATCGTGACCAGGAACTCTTAGGGCATCACACGAGCCCTTGCTGGAGCAGACGCTTCCAGATAGCATTTTGCTCCCCTCAGATCAATGATTTTTAAATGCAATCGGTTCTTGTATTCTCTGTGTGATGGAAACACTTTTGATCATTTGCGAAAATCTCTGTGGATGGGTAGATAGTTATTGATTCCTTCCTTTGACAGATTTTCTTTAATGTTAATAAAGTCTGAGATCACCCCCCTCACACACACAAATGATTTTCATAGCTTCCTCTTTTCTGACATCTTGAGAACTGGTTCCTCATCAGGCTCTAGAATACTGGTTAAGATCCATAATTATACAAGAGTTTGACCTAACTATCCACACAGAAGACACAAAGTGGACGAAGAATATTGTCCCAGCTATGTCAAGCAGTTATATAGATTATAGAATCTATGGTTTGAGTTAAGCACATCAAGATTTGTAAAATACTTCTTCACAACAACCCTTGATGGAATAATTAAGTCATTATTAATTAATTAATTAATTAATATTATTATTTATGGAAAAGTGAATTTGAATGAAATGATTTCATGTTTCCGAGACAGGATTTAAACTCAGTTATTCCTGACTCCAACACCAGAGCTCTATCTAATGAGCCACCTCGCTTATCCATCAGAATACTAATCTTGGACCTCTGCTACCACTGGACAGAAAGTTGGTCCAGCCTTAAACACACAGTCTGAGCTTGATCGGCAGTCCAAACAACCATGAGACCTCATGATGCTGATCTCATTCTACAAGTAGAATTTGCCCACAAGTACATCCACCTGTGTACAAGGTGTTGTCTGGGCACTGGAGAAGGGTCTTCCCAGAAGGGAGGATGGAGCTGTGAGAAATGGAAATTCAGAGAATGACTTCTCCAAGTCTCAGGGCAAACCTGGGACTCTAATCTAAGTCTCTTGTCTTGAAGCCCAGTGAGCTTCTCATTGCCCCACTGCCTTCTCAAGCAGAGACACTGTAGATATCGAGGGCTATTTTGGTAATTAGGAAGACTCATGTTCAGACAGTTACTAGTGTGTGACCTTGAGAAAAATATTTGGACAGCCGCTGCCTCAGTTTCCCCATCATAACCAAATCTATCTCACAGAGTGGTATGAAGATCAAACGAGATAACAGATATGACACACTTAAAAACGTTAGCCTGCTCTCATATTATCGGACCAAGAAGAATCAGGGTGCTCACCAGAACCACCTTTTTCCCTGGACGAAAGCCAGTGAGAGGAACCAAGAGCATCTCTCTCACTGTGGCTGTAATAGCCAGCCTTCCCATTGGCTGGTTAGGAAAAGGCACCTCCTGATTCAGGCTAACTCCAGTAGACTTGGGATGGAGAGAGCCATCTGATCCAGAGAGAAGCCTCTGAGGACTGAGTGTGGATCACAACCTGGTGTTATTTGTTTACTTGGTTTTTTTTCCTTTCTCATTTTTCCCTTTTTGATCTGATTTTTCTTGTGATAATTGTGGAAAGATATTTAGAAGAATTGTATATATTTAACATATATTGGATTACTTGTCATCCAGGGGAGGTTGGAGGGAAGAAAGGGAGAAAAATTTAGAACGCAAGGTTTTGCAAGGGTGAATGTTGAAAACTCTCTTTGAATGGATTTTGATAATAAAAAAAAACTAGAATTACAATTTTTTTGAAAAGGAAATGATGCCTCAGTTTCTCAGGGAAGGCTCTGGACAAGCAGGGAAGAAGCAGAGGGGCTGCCAGTATCAGCCCTTCACCATGAGCTGGGAAATCAGCCTACATCTTGCTAACCCTCCCCTTCGCCTTCCCATCCAAGGCGGTGCAGTGGAAAGAGCACTGGTCCTGATCTGGGGTAGTTCTGGGCTACTCTTCCACCTCGGCTATTTACATCTGCGTAAATGTGGCCAGCCACGAAATCCCACTGGACCTCAGTTTCCTGAATTCTAGAAGGAGGCCGTGTGCAGGATGGCCTCGGAGGTCCCCAGAGGGATTCGCTCCAGGCTGCTTCTTTTCATGATGGCTTCCTAGCCCCGAGACGATGACCACCACAGGACCCCAGAATTTCAGTTAGAAAGCGCCACCACCTTTCCAAGATTCCCTCAGCAAGGACCTTCCTCCCTTTGCCAGATGACTCCAGTGAGCCGCTTCATCCTACCTCCCTCCATGGCCCATTCTCCTCCGCCATAGCTCCAGTCATTAGGAAGTCCTTCCGGACATCAAGCCCGCATGGCCAGTTTGCAGCTTCTACCCAGAGTTCCCAGTTCAGCTCTCTGACAACAAGCAGAGTAAGTCTCATCTCTCTCCACACAGCCTGTCCAGGACTTTTTCTTCTACGGCCCCAGAGACTTATTTTCTTCAGAAAAAAAGCAGCTACTCTCCCCTCAAGGGACTGAAGGGCTGTTCTCAGCCCACTGAGAAAAGGGCACCATTGGGACTGGGGCAGCACAACATCCGGCTTAGTTACTTATGGTGCACTTGCACACACACAACACACACTCACACACATACACACACTCACACACACACATACACACTCACACACACATACACACTCACACACATACACACTCACACACACACACACACACACACACACACACTCACACACACACTGAAAAGGTTTCAATTCCCAGGGAGGATGATGCAATCATTTCTTGTTTGGTAATACACAAGACAGACTCTGACATCCACAAGCACACATGCACGCCCACATATATACACACCCATGTGCACATGCATGCACACATGCCCCCCAAGTGTAAAACAAGTCAGGGAGAGAAGTCAGGCTGGCTGCTTTCATCTGCTCGTCTCTTCCTAAAGGTTCTCGGCCATGCGACCCCGGCAGCTTGGCAGGTATGGAGAACTGCCCCGTTATGGATTTTTGTTTCCCAATCATTGGATGCATTAAGTGGGATGAACGCAGCAAACAGATCCCCTCACCTGGGGTGTGTGAGGAGAAGGGAGGGAGGGTGGGGAGCTAAGGTGTGCAAAGGGCAGTGGACTGGGAGTCAGCAGATTAGGGTCCTCATTTTAGCTGTGCCCGCTGTGGGGTCCTAGGCCAGTTTTCTCACCCCAGATCTAGGGCTCTCTTACTACTGAATGATAAGGAAAATTGCTCTGGGGATTAGAAAGAAGCAGAAAGAACCATCCCCGTCTGCCCTCCACCTGGCATTCAATGATGGCACTCAGTGCCCACCTTTGTAGTCTCATAGAACACTCCTCTCCATCACCTAACACTCCACTCCGACCAAGTGACCCGGGCTCTATTCCCCAAGCCCATATTTTAGCGTCTTATTTCTGCTTTTGTGTCTTCCTCCTATCTGCAGGGAGCAAATCTGCTCAGTATTCAAGACTCGGCTCAGACAGGTCTTTCCAAATGGAAATGATCTTCCCCTCCTTTGGACTCTCTTAATGCTTTCTTTTAGTGCTCTCCCTTCACGTCTGTCTGCCTAACTTCTGGAATCTAACTCCCAAGGCCGTTGCGAGGATCACCATAAGATCACAATATCACCAATAAGATTACCCATGCAAAGTAAGTCATTTCCCCACTTTCCTCACCTGTACAAGGTAGATAATAGCAGTACCAACTCCCAGGACCACTGGAGAGTCAAATGAGATTATCTATCCCTATTAAAATGCCTCCTTAAAATGGGGGTAATAGGAGTACCTACTTCACAGGATCATTGTGAGGGTCAAACAAAAATAAGCGTAAAGATTCACAACCATGCAAATCCCTTGGAGAGTATCCTGCAATAGCAATGACTTAACTGACAGGGAGATTTCCAGGTGGTGATGAGTCTGGGCTGAGCCATTCACTCACTGAGAACAGCTTCCAGCTGGGGACTGGTGGCACCCAGTACTGCTCTGCCCCTCAGGAGCTGGGTGACATTGGACAAGCCACAGGATGTCACTTCCATCTACATTAAATGTTCTCTGTGGTATCCTCCAGCTTTGACATTGGCCCTTCCATCTACACTAAATGTTCTCTGTGGTGTCCTCCAGCTTTGACATCGGTCCTTCCATCTACACTAAATGATCTCTATGGTGTCCTCCAGCTTTGACATCAGTCCTTCCACCTACATTAAATGTTCTCTGTGGTGTCCTCCAGCTTTGACATCGGTCTTTCCATCTACACTAAATGATCTCTATGGTGTCCTCCAGCTTTGACATCAGTCCTTCCATCTACACTAAATGATCTCTATGGTGTCCTCCAGCTTTGACACCGGTCCTTCCATCTACACTAAATGTTCTCTATGGTGTCCTCCAGTTTTGACACCAGTCCTTCCATCTACACTAAATTATCTCTATGGTGTCCTCCAGCTTTGACATCGGTCTTTCCATCTACACTAAATGATCTCTATGGTGTCCTCCAGCTTTGACATCAGTCCTTCCACCTACATTAAATGTTCTCTGTGGTGTCCTCCAGCTTTGACATCGGTCTTTCCATCTACACTAAATGTTCTCTATGGTGTCCTCCAGTTTTGACACCAGTCCTTCCATCTACACTAAATGATCTCTATGGTGTCCTCCAGCTTTGACACCGGTCCTTCCATCTACACTAAATGATCTCTATGGTGTCCTCCAGCTTTGACATCAGTCCTTCCATCTACACTAAATGATCTCTATGGTGTCCTCCAGCTTTGACATCAGTCCTTCCACCTACATTAAATGTTCTCTGTGGTGTCCTCCAGCTTTGACATCGGTCTTTCCATCTACACTAAATGATCTCTATGGTGTCCTCCAGCTTTGACATCAGTCCTTCCCTCTACACTAAATGATCTCTATGGTGTCCTCCAGCTTTGACACCGGTCCTTCCATCTACACTAAATATTTTCTATGGTGTCCTCCAGCTTTGACATCGGCCCTTCCATCTACACCAAATGTTCTCTATGGTGTCCTCCAGCTTTGACATTCTGTAGGTCCATCTGAGGCTGAGATATCAGATCGGGACCAGGGCTGTACAATGTCAAGCATTTTGCAAATCTTATAGCGTAAACGTTAGCTGTTGATGTTGTTGTCATTAAGTTGGTTGGATTATAGAGTGCAGAAAAGGAGTAATGTGCAATAAACCTGATAAGAAAGACCTAAATTGAGTTTTGAAGGGTTTTCAAAAGCCTAACAGATAAGCTTGAATTTAATTCTAGAGACATGGAACTTGAACAAATTAACAAATGAACGAATGAATGAAATACCTAGAGAATAAAAGCAGAAGAGAGATAATGACATAGTGGTATTTGAATAAACAATATAGAAGGAATCTATAATAATGGGATGATCACTGGGGAATAGGATGAGTCAGGGAAAATTTCAGGAAAAGATAAATCTTAAAACTTGTTTGTTCATTCTTTTGAAAAAATATCTGGGTTGTGTGGGCTTAGAGATCTAAATCTCAAAGGACCAACTCTCTGCTGCCTTCTACTCTGAATTGCTAGTGGGCTAATTCAGGGTCTGTGGAATTCCTCCTGTTTGAGCCTGGTATAGACAGGAAAGAGAAGTGTTTGATGAATGTTTTTTCACCATGAAAGAGCACCGTTTCCTGCAGAAACAAGCCTTGAAGGAAGGGGACCAAGCTCTACTGACCACCCCGACAGGAACCAGCATAGAGGTGCTACCAGGAGCAACGTCAGGCTTGCAATGAGATTAAAATGTTCCTCTGATGACCAAGGTGCTATATTCAGTTCCACAGGATTGAAGGGAGTTAACGTTAGGAAGACCAGGATGTTATCAGTAAACCTTATAGGTCAGAGCTCTTTTTGAAACAACCTCTCTGAACCCAGGACTGCTTCTTACAGCACTGGGCACTGCACCTTCAGTCTGGTCACCCTCTGAGCTCTGAAATTCCCTAAGCAGAGGAGGCCACTCCTAAAGCCAGTCCAGGATAGTGGGAGAGGGAGAATACTGGAAAAGGGCTCTCCTTCCTAGCATTTGCGGGCCTCCCAAAGCTTCCAAAGCATCTTTCTGGGGCTCAGTTTCCTTATTTATAAAATGAGTTTTCTTCTAGTTTGAAATCCTCTGATAAGGAAAGGTTTTCTGAGCTCTCCAGCGGCCAATGTCCTTTCTTTCCCGATTCGCTTTATATTTATTATCTATCATACATTTGGTATACTTTTTATATACACATTTTCCTGGAGAAAATGTAAGCTCCTTGAGGGCAGGGGCTGTAGAATTTTTTAATATCATCAATGCTTAAGAAATGTCTGTTGATTGATTGAGCTAATTAATTGAGCCACTGAATGCCTGGCTTATCTCTTCTGCCATGGAAAACCCAGAGGAAAAAGATAGCCCAGCAGATTTTCAATAAAGTCAGTAACTAGGCTGGGCATGTAGGAGGGGATGAGAGTGCATCAGTGGGTCTGGGAGAATTCACAAGGAGACAGAGTTAGAGTTAGACAGAACTGTGGCCATCACCTTCCTCAGCTCTTTCATTTTACAGAGGAAGCATCTGGGGCCCAAGGTCACAGGGAACAGCAGCCCTATGTACCCAGGGCTTCCAATTCCAAATGCTGTGCTTTTTCTCCTCTCCTTACCTTCTCTGTGTTTACCAATAACGAATAAACGAATAAAGCTAGCTGATGGTTCAGTAGACCTTAAAGGTCTGGGAAAGGAACATTGCATCCATTATTTCTTGATCTTCAAGGAAATTTTTCATAAAATAGATTCTACAGATTCAATTGTGCCCATTTTCTAGATGAAGAAACGGAAGCTCAGAGAGGTTAAGGGACTTCCTTGTAGTTCTACAATGAGTAAGTCTCTGGGACAGGATTTCATTTTGTACCTTGTAACCTTGTAATCATATCCTAACACTTTTTCTGAAGGGACACAGTGGTGGTCTCTTGGTTGTATTCAGCATCCAGGATTGTAGCATGGTGGGTACTAAGCCATGGTGGGTACTATTCCCACTGAAAGTCTCATGCTAATTAGCTTATAGATCTGGGTGTGGAAGCTACCTCCAAGACTATCTAAGTCTATACTAACCCCCTCTTATTTACAGGGGAAGTGATAGAGAGGTGGCTTGTCCAAGGTTTCACAGGGAAAAACATGTCCTTGATTAAAAATCTCCAGCCCAGGCTTCCCCTACTCTTCTCTTTTTATCTGTTCATGTATGAAACCACTGTACTGATGGGGGAAAGGGAAAAAAAGGTATCCATGAGGCTGAGGGGACAATCAGCTGCTAATGGGTCCACGGCACCTTTCCCTAGCTAGTCACAGCCTTGTATTGAGGGCCATTTCTCTGCTGCAAGTCTCTCTCTTCACCCCCTCTATAAATGGATTGCTTCTGCAGTCCACTTGTACACAGTCAGCTGACTGAATGGAGGAAGAACAAGAGCAATCCCTCAGCTTAGGGAAAGATGGCCGCTTTTCTCTCCCCCCAAGGCTGTCCATGGTGAGGAGTTCCCGGTTTTAGCCAATGGTAATGCATGAAGCTTCTCATCTCTCTGATGAAGCTCAGGAGGAATAAGGCTGAAGGTAAAGGGATGGAACCAGCTAAGCTGTCAAGGTCCTTCCCAGTGTCTAAGAGATCTAGGGGTCAAGGCCAGTGGGGGTTTCTCACTGTGTGGCAAGAATCGGGAGTGGGCTGGCTAAGAGATGCCAGATGCTCCATCACGAGCCATCAAGACCATATTCGCTCTTCCCTGCTTTCTAGACCCATGATATCTTACGGTCCTCCAAACTGGGAGCAAACACAGTCATTCAGGGAAGTTTTCATTTGTCTGGAAGATCAGAGGAGATAGCCGGGCCTGGAACACCAGGAATGTCAATGGGGTTCGTCCATGACATTCTTCACTCGGCTCAAGCACTCAAGAGGATTAGAGCTGCTCGTTAAGCTGCTCACATGTCATCATTTACTCTGTCCCCGGCCTACAGAAACATACAATCAAACGCTGGATGGAAACATGGATGAAACGATGGAAAAAACAGAGATGGAGACAGAGCTAGAGGGAGGAAAAAGGAGAGGAAGGGGAGGAGAGGCAGACAGAGAGAGACAGAGATCAGAGAGACAGAAAGAGAAACAGAGAGAGAGAAAGAGAGAGAGAGAGAGGGAGAGAGAGAGAGAGAGAGAGAGAGAGAGAGAGAGAGAGAAAACGCCAAAGTGGGTAACATGTCCCTTAATACAAGAAATGACACTGCAGCCTCCAGCAAAATGGCCGACCCTCAAGCACAATTTTTTAAGACCCAAACAAGATTCTCCTTTTACCCATTTCCATCCCTATTTTTGAAAGCAAGTGGTTTTTAAAAAAACCTTTTAAAGTATCTGTCTTTCTGCGATCAATCCCCTCCACCTTTGCAGGCACTGTCCCTTTCTGTGCCAGAGAATGGATTGGCGAGTCCAGCCCTTTGCTCAGAGAGATTCTGAAACCGCCCAGTCTCCCCCACCCCATCCATGGGCTTCTTTGACATGCTGCTAAATCCTCAAGTTCAATCTGCCCCTGCAAAATTCATTAGTATGTCTGTCCCCTCCTTCTTTAATCCCAGACAAACCACCTGGAGGCTCCAGAGATTTAGGGTGGAAACAGCCCTGTCCAATAGCCCTGGCTATTCTGAATGTTTCATTTCCCGAAAGGTGATTTTCAGAAGGAACTGGCTTTGCAAGTCCTATCAAGCTGCCATTGGGCTGGTGGGGGATTGGCAGGAGAGCAGGGAGGGTTGCAGCCGGGAGCCAAGCAGCCCCTCTCCTAGGCCCTATGACTCGGCATTCTCATCACCCTGTCTCTTGCACACAGTGCAGAGCACACGAGGGTGGGGTGGTGACTCAAGCCAGAACTGCCTTTCCATTTTCCCTGTCTACATTTCCTAGCTCAGTCTCTCCGACTCTCTGGAAACTGGTCCTCAGGAGGCAAAGCAACCCAGCTCTTCTTACTCCCTAGGGATGGGGGCCAGTGACTAACCTCCTGGGGATGGAGCACTGGGGGGGGGTTGGGGAGGGATAATAGGAAGGGTGAGTCTTACCCAGCAAGCAAGGAAAAGGAAGAAGGGAAGTGAGAGAGGACTTGAATTGGGGGGGGGGAGGCAGGGAAAAGGCAGCATTTGGAGTCACTTAGAAATAAGCCTAAACCTCATTGGGTTGCTAGAGTGGCCCTAAGGGTCTCCATGGTTTTAAAAGTGTTTTGTGGACAGGATGCAGAGCTCACCCAAGCCAGAGTGATGGGGTGGGAGCCAGGAAGGCCAATCGATTTCATCTTGGGTAATGAGCAGGGAGCAATATTCATTATTTAGCAGGAAGGCAATTTCTGGTCTCCCCCTGCCCTCTCTAGCTCTGGCTGCAGGGGCAGACTTCGCCCAGCTCCGGCCTCTCCCTGCCTGGTTTTCTTTTTCCACTTCAGCTCCTGTATCTTCATCCCCAGGGAGCCCTCTTCTCATCCTTCCCCCTCCCTCCCTGATCTCCATCACTACCCAGAGCACCTGCATCTCCATCCCTTTTCCTCGCCTCCACCTCCAATCTGCCTCCCTATCTCCATCACTTCCAACACCACCGGCGCCCCATCTCCATCCCCATTGATACCGCCCCCCCGTCGCCAGGCCCCTCCTGCCTGCCGCAAAGGTTAGCCAAAGAGCTGTGAGACTAGGCGTGGTGACGCCAATCGCCGACCATCCTGGACTCATCTGCCCCCTCCCCCATAACCACTCCCTGCCACAGCCCTAGATCCACAGGGATGTTTTCCTGCTGACTTGGGGGGGTGGTATTTGGTTCTCCCTCTGCCTCTCTCCCTTGCCCACACGATGCAGGCGTGGTGGTGGTCGCGGGGATGGGCAGGCGGGCAGTGATGTGAATAGAAAAAAGGGCTCTTTTCCCTTCCCCCTCCTCCCCCATTCAGGACTTGGGCACAAAGGCCCCGATCCCCGTGAATCTGCCCCATTGTTCTGCCCTGAAACACAGCCAAGTGTAGACTGGGGGCGGGGAGGGAGGCAACGAGGGCCCGGGGGACTGGGAGGCGAAGACAGAGAGGCGGCTGGGCGAGCTTCTCTCCAAGGGATGCCCGGGGGGATGCGCTCTCAGCCCTCCGCACAAGCTCGGCTGCCCTGACGTGTCAAAGGGGGATGGGGGGTCCCCGAAGGTACCCCCACACTGCTCCCGGGAGCTGGGGGGAGGGTAGAAAAGCCAAGGGAAAGGGCCCTGGCCCTTCAGAGACCCGGGTGGGGGGGACACACACCCATACACCCAAGCACCCAGCCGCGCGCACCCAAGCACCCAGCCGCCGCACTCTAGCCGGGAGGGCCGCGCTGAGCTTACCGCCCGCTGAGGTCACTGGCTTCTGGCGCTCACGCCCGGATCCTCGGTGGCTGGCATCGGGGACAGCTCCCGACGATGGCGCGAGGCCGGGCTGCGTTTTCTGCCGCTCCTCCTCCTCCTCCCAGACGCCTGCCTCCTTCTCGTGACTGTGTCTCTGCAGGTTCCCCGCTCCCCCTCCCTCCCGCCCTGCCTGCCAGCCGGCCCCCCCTCCCTGGCCACCCGCCGCCCCCCCCCCCCGGCTGCCCGCTGGTTGGCTGCGCCGAGTGGCCGTCGTCAGCTTGCAGGGATGGATGGGAGGAGGCTTTCCTGGGCTCCGGCTCACAGCTGCCCTTGCTGGTGCTGATGATGGAGCTGTGACATCATTGCTCCCAGGAGCCGCTCCACCACTGCGGAATTGCCTCAGCCACCTGGGAAAGCGAGAGAGAGGGGAGGGGGAGGAGGGGGGGGGAAAGAAGGCCCTGGCCGGCCCTGGCCATTCAGCCACGCAGTTAGCCTCTCCAGATCCACCCCCACCCCCCCAATAGAGCGTCTCCATCCCGCCACCCTCCCAGGGGGGAGAGACTAGAAATCCTTATCTGAGTTGGGACCCCTGAATGCAGCCAGCGTAGGGATGCTTCCTTGGGGGGGGGTTCGGGGGAGGGAGGACCTTGGCTTGCTCATTTTTGTTCCCTGCCCCACCCTCGTCAAACCTAGCACTGAAGGCAGCTGCTTCATCAAGGTTTGAATGAATTATATTCTCCTGCATATGTACACACACTATGCACATAGGACTAGATGGCCTCTGAGTTCCCTATGACCAAAATCTATGACCATAATTCCTTAACTATAATCTCTCTCCCTTCCTCCCTCCTTTTCTTCCCTCCTTCCTTCCCTCTCCCTCCCTCCCTCCCACTCTCTCCCCCCTCTTTCATCTCTGTCTTATCTGTCTGTCTCTGCCTCTATTTCTGTCCCTATCTCTTTCTGTCTCTGTCTCTCTCTGTCTCTCTGTTTCTCTGTCTCTCTATCTCTCTCTCTGTCTCTCTCTGTGTCTCTCTGTCTCTGTCTTTCTCTGTTTCTCTGGCTCTCTCTGGCTCTCTGTCTGTCTCTCTGTTTCTCTGTCTCTCTCTGTGTGTCTCTCTCTCTCTGTCTCTCTGTCTCTGTCTCTCTTTCTCTGTCTGTCTCTGGCTCTCTCTCTGTGACTTCTCTCCCATACTTAACTTCATATATGTATCATCCCTTTAGGGCACTTCTTTTCCTCTTCCTTTCAGAGGTCCTTAACTTCTAAAATCTCCTTCCCCAGCAGGTTGATTGCAAGGAAAAAGACAATGTTTAGGCTGGAGATGATGGATTGTCCTGAGGAAATGAACTTTCTTCTTTCATGGTGTGTCTGGAACTTTTCTACATTTTCAAAGAAGCCATTGGGTTTTCCTTTAGGTGTAAGAGGTAACTGATTGATCCCTCCTGTCCCATGCTCACTCAGAAGGAAGATGCACATTTTAGCTATATGTGCACCAGTGTCCACCGAAGAGGAACGCCTGGTGCCCAGAATATGGTGTGTGGTCCATTGCAAAGCCTGTAGGTCATGTCCATTATGATATATATTTTGACCCTGTAATAGAAACTATACCATTTTCAGAGAGGAATAGAGAAAACAGTGTGCAGTACTTTTCTGCAAAAGAGACAAGGCAGAGGGTCACTGACATTTGTAAGCTACAAATGGATGAAGACTTGAGTCCAAAATTGAACAAGAGCTGGGATGCAGATTGAATTGCCATGGGAAAATTCCATATTCTCTTAAAGACCCCAAACTTCTTCTCAGCCCATTTGTAACACCATTTTAACCAATGTTTTTCTGCTTTAAGGCTAGGGCCATAGAATGTGACAGTGGCTAAATAATTGAAATAAGGATCACATAAAGCATAATGGAGAGGGGCAAGGTGAGCGTGTGCATCCAACCATATATACACATAGGGATTTACGAAGGAGAAGCAGACAACTGGAGAAATGTATAAGGAAAAAATAAGCTAGTCACGTGGCAAATGTAATTGAGGAATGGACAGCACCTGTTTTCATGGTTATCTTTATTAAGACAAAGAAGTACCTCAGAAGAGTGGATGGGTATCATTATGGGGAATTATGAGAGGCCATGATAAGGAGTGTCCTGGGATGAGTGCACGTTGCTTCCCTTCATGGAATATAATGAGGGCAGAGATTACTTCATTTTTAATGGTGTGTTTATAGCAGCTAAGATAATGCCTTCTTGATCAACAGGCCAGGCAAGTATGGAGGAGATGCAGTCTGCATCAAAGAAGAGGATATTTACAGCTAATGAGACCACCTAGCTGAACATTTTGGGGGGATCTACAGTAACCCTTCAATGTTATTAATTTCCTGTGGTTACTCTGTCCATCAGAGAAGATCTGAATGTACCCAGCCTTCTCACTTTGAGTGATTCTTAATCTAAAGGAGTTTGCCACCAACACATTGGCCATCAGATAAGAAAATCTTTGGTCATGGCTATCCATCTGTATATATGTGTAAAATATATATGTGTAAAAATAAACTCCGTAAAATCATTATTACTATGGGGAGGCAAAGAGCACTGACTTGAGGAGCAGAGTTCAAATCCAAGCTACATATTTCTGTTTCTCATCTGTATAATGGGAAAGTTCAAATAGGTGTTCTCTGGAGTGTCTTTCAAGTTTTAAATCTATGGTCCTAAGAATAAAAATCATAGAATCGGAAAAACTTATGAGTTTGAAAGAGCTTTGAAGACATTTACTTGAAAAAGAATCCACCCCAAAACATAGCTGACAAGATATGTCACGTGTATTGTAGAGTATCGGCCTTGGCTCACAATAATCTTACATTTATTAGCATTTAATTTTCAAAATTTCTGCATATTCATTATCTGATTCTATCTCAATAGCCCAAGAGGAAAATGAGCAGCTCTTACATCTAAGGAAAACAGACTAAAAGATATTCAGTGATCTGCCCAAGATCAAACAGTTGGTCATTTTAGAATGGAAACCAAAACTCAAGTGCATTCCATTTGCTAAGCACCAATTAAACACCTACTGTGTGCTAGGTGCTATGCTAGATCCTAAAGACACTAAAAAAAAAAAATGGAAAACCATCCTTACCCTGAAGGAACATACATTTCACTAGGGGCAGATAACCATGTCAGTAGGAAAATGAGTATTGATAATTTTAGGAAGTATTTTAACAACTGTGGGTTTGAGAAAGGCTACTTGCTGAAGAAAGAGGCTGAGCTGAATATTGAAAAATGAGAACAGAAAATATTATATGCCTGGCCTGTGTGAAAGCATGGAATTGGGAGGCAACTTGTCAAGTTTAAGGAACAGGTAGTAGAACAAGTAGGGAACAGACAATTGATCTGGAAAACCCAATACAAAATAATTAATATGAAATGAGTGAAAAATTCAGGTAAGAACCAGATTGTAGGAGGCTTTAAATAACAAATTGGCACTCCTATTTTATCCTAGAAGCAGCAATAGGAATCTTGTATAGTTGTATTGTTTCCAATTTTATCTTTTTCTCTCTGGTTCTCAAAATTTCTTATTCTGTGTATTTTTCAGAGTGTTTTTTTTTTAAGTCCTCTAAGTACTATTATAATTATATTGACGTTTGTGAAAGATTTTAGTTGTATTGAGGTCTGTTTAACATTTCATCCTTCTTAAATTTAAAAAAAAGTATCTGTGCCTTGGAAGGCCCAGATAGATAGGGGTGTTTCCTTACCTAGGAATTAGCTACGTCATGAAAATCATAGTTACAATCCCTATCCCTATCCCTATCATTTTGTGTGTGTGTGTATATATATACATATATATATATATATGTTTTAAAGAGTCTGTGTGATTCTGAGAAATATGTCTATTGTTTAGTGTTTCCAATCAGAAGATATTATAAATCATTAAAGTTCAACTTTTTTAATATCGTATTCAATTTTTAAAAAGTTTTCGCTTTTGGTTATAGCTTTTTTAGATTTATCTATCTTTTTTTTTTCTTTTTGCTGAGGCAATTGAGGTTAAGTGACTTAAGGGTCACACAGCTAGGGAAATGTTAAATTGAGGTTGAGTGACTTAAGGGTCATACAGCTAGGGAAATGTTAAATGTCTGAGATCAAAATTTGAACTCAGGTCCTCTTGACTTCAGGGCTGGTGCTCTATCCACTGCACCACCTAGCTGCCCCAAATTTATTTATCTCTAGAGAAGAATATGCAAGTCTCCTATAATGGGGGCAGTAAGACGTTACAGTGGCTCTGGAATCAGGAAGATCTGAGTTCAAATCTGACCACTATCTGGGCAAGTCACTTAATCCCAATAGCCTAGTGCAAAAAAAAAAATCTCCTACAATTCATTTGTTGCTATCTATCATTTTTTAAAAAAAAAATAGAAAGATAAGTTGGATTTTTATTCATGTCACCTTTTTAATACATTTAATAATCATATTGTTTCACTGTCTATGATGACTTGAAGCATAATATAGTTTTCATGTTTATTTCTCTCTGAATTCTGAATTTTTATTTTTGCCTTGTTTGAGAGCTATTCCGGATTTTTTGGAGAGGGGGGAATCATCTGACACTTGGTAAATTTTCAGCTTCCTCTTTTTATTCTAAATGTATCTAATTTTAGATGTTTCACAAATGTAGCAAATTTAGGGGTTTTATTTATTTACTGTGTTAATTAATTCTCATTTAAGTTTATAATTGTTAGATTTTCATTTTCCTCCATTTGTTTTTCTTTATATTGATTTTTATTTCATTCCAGCACTTTGTCCCTGAAATTAGTTTTGCTTATACTAATTTGAGTTGAATCTCTTCTTATAAGATTTCCTTCCCAGTCATATTTACCTTTTCTCTTTCCCAAGTTCCTCAAACTTTCTTAAAACGTTTATTAATCTTTTAATTTTTACTTACCTATGGCACATCTCATTTTGCCTTCTTTTGTCCTACTTTGTTGCACAGTGTTGAAGATTTGCCTTGGAGTGATGGCAAGGAGTGATAGAAGATTGTGGAAGGAGCGATAAAAGAATAAAGAAGAAAATGAATTACAAAAGGAGGTGTAAATTGTATACATAATTCAGAAAGGTCTATGAGACCCTTTATGAGATGAAGGAGGATGGGGATGATGTGGTTAAGGTCAAAGAGAGGAATGCTGAGGTGAGAAGATGGTAGCTTTGATCTCTGACAAGGATGGCCACTGACTTCATGTGTCCTGTTCCAATGATAGGCTAACAAAGGTCTCTGAAATCAAATAGACACTCAAGAATGAGGAAATTTCCACCTTGTACTGAATTCTAAGTCCTGAGAGGAGATTCCCTAGCCCAGCATTCTGGTTTTTCCGCATGATTACCAGCTGTGTTAGTTTTGGAAGCTTGAAACTATTTGCTCAAGCTAGGTCTCCAAACTGCATTTCCTAGAATTCCTAAGAATGTCAGGGACAAAGAATGTGGGAAAGTTTGAAACTCATTGGGAGACTTTTAGCGTGTAATATTGCCTATTTACTTATCCTATTTACTTATGATTCTATGTTAAATAAATGTAATTTTTTTATTTTTTAAATTTTATTTATTTATTTTAATAAACATTGCTCTATGAACTGCTTTATGAATCATGTTGGGAGAGAAAAATCAGAACAAAAGAGTAAAACCATGGGAGTGGGAAAAAAAAAAAAAAACAGAAAAAAGAAGTGACCATAACATGTGTTGATTTACATTCAGTCTCCATAGTTCTTTTTCTGGATGCAGATGGCATTTTCTGTCCAAAGTCTATTGGGATTGTTTTGTTCCTCCCTTCTCCAAAGATCAGATAGGTAAATTATCCCTTGCTCTCTGAATTTATTTATGGTATCATCCTCTCTGCCCAAGTCATGTATCCATTTTGATCTTATTTTGGTATGAGGTGTGAGATGTAGTTCTATGCTAAGTTTCTGCCATATTATTTTCCAGTTTTCCCAGCAATTTTTATCTAATAGTAAGTTGTTATTCCAGAAGCTGGAGTTCAGGGGTTTATCAAATACTAGATTGCTGGAGGCCTTGATTTTTGTGTCATGTGTATTTAATCCATTCCATTTATCTATCATTCTATTGCTTAGCCATACCACATGATTTTGATTTATAAGATAGTTTTAGGTTTGGTACTGCTAAGCCATCATCCTTTGTAAATTTTTCATCAGTTCCCTTAATATTCTTGACTTTTTATTCTTCCAAATGAATTTGGTTATTATTTTTCTAGTTCTATAAAATAGGTTTTTTTTTTTAGCAGTTTGATTGATTTGATACTGAACATTCAATTTAGGAAGAATTGTCATTTTTATTATATTAGCTCAGCCTATCCATGAGCAATTGATATTTTTCCAATTGTTTAGATCTGACTTTATTTGGATGAAAATGTTTTGTGTTTGTGTTCATACAGTTCTTGGGTTTGCATATTACAGAAGTTCAAAAAAGAAGTTGAGTTTGGATAGCAGGTGGGAATTTCTCAGAACTGATTTCTGACTTAAAGCATTTTTCATTTCCTATGGCTAAATAACTACTACACTATAGAAAGAGGTGGGGAGCTAAGGAAGAAGAATCATAGTGATCTTAGCATTTACTCAGAGCTTTTGTCCAGTGAGGCAAAGTGAATTCCTAGGATGACCATGGTACTCCTAGGGACCCAAATCCTTTAATAGGATTAAGTTTTGTTTTGGTTTTGGAGTTTTTTTTTTTGTTTTTTACTATAATCATTCTTAAATGTTTATTTACTTGCTTGTTTTCATCTATTTGCAACCATTCTCAGTCCTTGATCAGAAAAGAGTTTTAAATCCTTCCTATACTGGTCTCTCCACCCATCATCTTTTTTTCCTCTTTTAAAAGTAGTATTTATTTTCCAAATGTTTGTAAAGATAGTTTTCAATATTCATTTTCAATCTCAATATGCATTCTAAGTTTTTCTCCCTCTCTTCCCTTTTCTTCCCCCTCCCCAAGACAGTAAGCAATCTGACATAAGTTAAATATCTGCAATCCTTTTAAACATATTTTCATATTTGTCATGTTGTGCAAGAAAAATCAGACCAAAAAGGAAAAAAGAAAAGAAAAAAAAGGTGAAAACATTATGCTTCAATCCATATTCAGTCTCCATAGTTCTCTATGTGTCCATCCATTATGTTAACTTAAACAATGCTATTGTGATATCCAAGAATCAGTACCATGTATAGTACAATAAAGGGTATTTATATAGTATCCAAGAAGTATTCATTTTCTGTGTTCCCATGTCTAGGCTATAATTGGATATATAATATTCCGTATATATGTAATATAATATATAATGATGAATCTTATTTTCTCATTTGTGAGCTGTTTGGTTAGCATGTTTCTTCTTTATTTTCTCCTTCTTCATGAAAGGTAGGACTTCTGGAAGAGAAAAGTGGGATTCTCCTCTCTTCCTTTTCTATAAATGCATTTCAGATATAACCTCATTCTTCTCTTTACATTTCCTTGTTTTGTTTTAAGCTTAAAGCCCAGATTCTTAAACTGCAATTTAAGATCCCCTATAGGGTCTCTTCCTTAATGTGGAGGTCCCAAAATTATGATTGATATCAACAAATTCTTGATTTGTACACTTATTTTATATACCTATGTATCCTGGGATCACATAAACATTTCTTGGGTGAAAAGGGGTTGCAAATGGAAAAAGTTTAAGAAGCCCTGACCTAAGGGACCTTCTTCTTTATGGTTTCATTCCTAAAAATATCAATTCACAAAGGAATAAGAAGAGTATGAATAGTCACTCTGTATCTTGTGGTGAGGTTCTTTTCCATATATATATATATGTATGTATATATATGTGTGTATATATATATATGAGGTTCTTTTCCATACATATATATGCATTCCCTATATATATCACACTTACATGTGCTAAATCTAGTATATCTTACCTCTAGACCTAAGTCCACCCAACTCCTCAAAAGGAAACTTTTCAGGGAAGGATCCTGGGAAGCACAATACTTTTTCAAAGACAATGTTCTCCTCAGGTGCCCATTTCTCCTATATTCATCACTGTAAGGTCAGTATCTCTTCCACAATGCAAGTATGAAAACATCCTTCAAGAATTTTTTTGTATGAGGGAAAAAAGCCTTTCCACTCTAGTTTCTCTCCTTCATATCTATTGACATACTCTCCCACAATCACCATACCTTTCTGGAGACTGAAGAAATAACTCTTTCTTATCTACTCCAGATACCTTCTGTATTTTGCTTCCCTATTCCTCACTCAAACAGCAGCTCATTGTGTTATACCCAGTACAATACAATAAATATTTTAAAAGCACCTACTATGTGCCAGACACTGTACTAAGTATTGGGACTACAAATAAGAAAAAAGAAAGATCTGCCCTCAAGGAGCTTACAATCGAATGAAGGAAGATAATGCACAAAAGGAAGCTTAAAAGGGCCCCCCTCGGGAGCGTGATGGTGCTATAATTGGAACCAAGTAGAGCAGCTGGTGGAAAATGAAGAGTTAGCTGAGCTTCTGTGCCCTTTAAAAGGAAGCTTTGAGGAGAGTTTTTTGCTCTGCCCTCCAGCCCTCTATTCTGGGAGATAGAGGCAGCTGAGGGTACCAGGTACCACTGAGGCATAAGCACCAAAGCTAAAGCCATAGCCTGGATGCTGAGTTTCCTATTGTGAGTGGAGGCAAGAGGAGGGGGGATGCTGCTGCTGAACTTGAGACTAAGCAGATAAACTGGTGGGAAATGAGAAATTGGCTGTGCTTCTTGGATTTCTTTGAAGAGAGGCTTTGGGAGGCACTTTTTTACTCCACCAGCCTCTCCTTCCTCACCGAAGGATATTGATTCAGTTCTAGAAAGCCATTAATTTTTGTCAATGAAATATTAATTTTTTCTTTACTCTTTGTGTTTCCATTATATTTTCAGATTCTTAGATCTCTTTTCACTTTGATGCCATTTTATGTTTTTTTTTTTAAATATGCACTCTATAGGTTCTTTTTTAAAACAATAGCTTTGTCTCAATGGAAAAAGAGTTCTAAAATTGGGGTTCAAAACCCAATGAACAACGATGAAAACAATTTCATCTTTATTTTTAATAATCTTTAACATTTCTTTTAAAGAGATCAGCAAAGTTCATTAGATGGCCAAAATCATCCATGATATTCTAAAAAGTTATAAATCTCTGTCCTCAAGCATTGGAGTGAAGCTGAGGTAGGTTGGAGAAAAAAATTGTAGGAGAAGAGAAGGTGTGGAGGGAGGGAGAGAGAGAGAGAGAGAGAGAGAGAGAGAGAGAGAAAGAGAGAGAGAGAGAGAGAGAGAGAGAGAGAGAGAGAGAGAGAGA
>JAJPUD010001057.1:197357-227081 GCA_023553655.1 Myrmecobius fasciatus
TTTTTTTTTTCTTGTAGATAGGATTTTTCTTGCATAACTTCTCAAGCATTTCAACATTATTAACATGTAAGGAACTTCCTGCCATCTAGGGGAGGGGAGGGGACTGGGGGTAAAATTTGCAATGGAAAGCTTTGTAAAGATCAATGCTGGTGAACTACCCATACATATGTTATACAAATAAAAAGCTTTAATAAAAAAAAAGAAAATATATGTGATTAAATGCTTGATAGGGTTTTAACATTATGACAATAGCTTTTAAAACAACATCCAGATAAAGAGTAAATTTTCTAATGATACTTGTATTAACTTTTTAAACAGTATTTCTTATAAAATGGCCTCCAAAACAACTTAGAAACACAATACCAAACACAATAATATATACAAGATCATGAAATAAAATTTATTACCAGTCAGATGACATCAGTTCAGTCAAATGCATTTACAAATTATCTTACATAGAAAATCATTCATTTTGTCACCTTTGATATTTTATGTTAAACATTTTTAAAACTCAACTTAGGGTTACTTACTGTGGAGTAATTATATTCAATTAAAGAAATAATACGGGGTAACTGGGTGCCTGAATGGATAGAGTACCAGCCCTAAAGTCAAGAATACCTGAGTTCAAACTCAGAATCAGATATTTACTAACTGTATGACCCTGCCCAAGTCATTTAATTCCAGTTGCCTCCAAAAAATCAGAAATAATAATAGTAAAAAATTGGTTAATATTCATATAGTGCTTACAATATTAGATGTTTTATGTGAAACATTTCATAATCTTTATGTCATTTTGATCTTTACAGAAACCCTGAGAGGCAGTTCATCATTTCTCTTACAAATCAGGAAACTGAGGTAAACAAGGGAAAAGTAACTTCCTTAAGATCACACAGATAAACAAATTTCTGAAACCAGATTTTGATTTAGGATTTTCTGAGTCATGACCATCTTAATGTCAAATAGTAAATGTAGTTTGTACTAGGTTCTAATTTGCCAGAATTATCCTATTTAGTTTCAGAACTAAATTTTGTTTAAATCAAATCTCAATTTTTAATCATTAATGGTAACAGTGAAAACTATTAAAAAAAAATTTCCCCCCAAAAGGCTTTGGTTGACAGTACTTCAAAATTTAGAGTCCATTGTTAACTCAATTTCAGATTTGTGGTAGCACTTCCAGCTCCCCATAATTTTCTCATTATTTCTTTTTAAATCACCTAAAAAAAAAAAACAAATGAATTGTTTCTGTCTTCTTAACTTTAAATCTACTAAAATACTTAGAGGAGTGATCTCGCTTCTCGTGAAGGACATCTTTCTATCATGTTTTGGGGGAAATAGAGGGTGGAGGAGAACTTTATTTGACTGCTTCAAATTCCCATTTTCTTTTAGCGTGCATTACAATTTTATATTTCCCACAAAACAAGTAAAATATACCCTTCTAATGGTCCTTCAAAGACAGAATTTTAGTTTACTATCTTCAAATAATTCAATATTGCAAAATATATTACTATAGTTGCTATATCATAAATAATAAAATTTGGGGGGCAGCTAGGTGGCGCAGTGGTTAGAGCACCAGCCCTGAAGTCAGGAGGACCTGAGTTCAAATCTGGTCTCAGACACTTCCTAGCTGTGTGACCCTGGGCAAGTCACTTAACCCCAACTGCCTCAGCAAAAAAAATAAAAAAATAAAATTTTTATATCATTCTTATCTTGAGATCAAAAACCTTCCTCAAACCTCTCTTTGAAAATTCCCAAACCCCTTTTACTTTCAAGACATACTTGCTTAAACTTTCTTTTTCTTATTACAACCCTTCAACCTTGCACCTGTCTTATTTCTTTCATATTCTCATCCAACATTTCCCTTACTTACTTCTATTTGTTCAGTTTCTTTAATATTTTTTCTCAATCCCTTTTTTTACAGATTTCCTTTTACATCAATTAATTATTAAACTTTTACCCTTTGAATTGTATAATCTGTTTCAACTTAAGCAATTTAACTACTAATTGACTCAAACAATTATTTCAAACTAGTTTAAATTCTGTCTATTCTCTAATAGATAAAATCACCTTCTTAACTAGTACAACATACCCAATGTATGGCTTGTGCCATTTGCTACTAATCTCCAAAAATCCATTAAGATATTTTTGGCACCTATAAAAACCTTCAAACCACAATATGAAAGTTATAATAAAGACATTTTACATTTCAGCTATAGATTCCAATTTCTAATTCATTTCCAATGCTACTTTATAATTTTTCCTTAAGTGGAGGTAGAATCAGAAGCAGTATAAAGATGGTGGCTCCCAGTTGTCTAATAGGTTCTATAAAGTTTAAACACTTTGTTTGGGATGCACTCAAAAAGCAACAAACCCATCTCAGCAGAATGAACACAAGACACAAGACAGGAAGCCTGCAGTGGCTGATCCCTTCTGTGGAGGAATGGTGGTTGGGGGGATATGTGGTTAATGTCTCTCTTCCTAAGTTAGTAACTTAAAAATATCCAGTCTATTCAAATAACAATTAAGTTCTGTTATATCATTCACAGAAGTAACACAGAGCATTTTCCCAAATTGAATTTTACTTAATTCAGTTTGATAACTCAGATAAGCTTTTCTTTCCATGGTTAAGAAGCAAGATGGTTCTTAAAATTCGAATTGTAAATCGGCCTTTAAATATAGTCTGAATTGACTTCCCTTTCTCTAGCCAGTGGTTTTGAGATATAGAGTATATTGAGATACAGGGGTTTGCAGAGGTATAGTCAGAATTGGGGATGAATCACCAAGAATTGGAAGACCACTTAGGACAGAAAAATAAATATATTGTTTAATTTCTTGGCTGAATTAACAAAAGCAGAATCAATAATTCCTGCATCACATTGTTTGAAAGTGTTTGAAATTGTCTCAAACTCCAAATCCCATCTGCCTCTTCTATATAAACTATTATAAAAATGGGTAGGAATCTCACCTTCTCCTTGACAAGTCTTTCAAAATCTACTCCAATTAACATTCATACTTGAATTGGGGAATTTAATATCATTTACAGCCCCATTTCTAATGTCAAAATATATACTGATTCAAAAAATTTTAACTTAGTTTGTACTTGCCTTCATTTGTAAAACTCCCAAGTATCTAATTAGATGTGCTGACAGAATTTATCTGCTTTTTAGTTGTTTCCTGATTTATACAGACTTTCATTTCATGAACCAAGAGTTCTTAAGCACTGATTAAATCTAAAGTGCCAAGTGCTGTTATTGTTTTTTCACTTTGGAATTTTACTGAGATTAATTTCAAACTAGTTTCAGCTTCCTTTTCTCTGATCAATTAAATTGCCTTCCAACTGCACTGAAACAATAAATCTGTCACTTTCCAAGAACAGTGATGAAAAGTCTAAGTCTTGTCTCCCTGTAGGTTTCTACTCTCATTTTTTTTCCTTAAAAAAAAATCTAGGGGCAGCTAGGTGGTGCAATGGAAGAACACCACCCCTGAAGTCAGGAGGACCTGAGTTCAAATTTGACCTCAGACACTTAACACTTCCTAGTTGTGTAACCCTGGGCAAATCACTTAATCCCAATTGCCTCAGGCAAAAAAAAATTCTACAGAAAGTTACCACAAAATTTACTAAAACATTTCGGCATTTATAAAAACATTCAAATCATATTTTGGAAATTCACACCAGAAAACCACATTTCAGCCACAACTTAGTCTAATTAGTTTTTAAATCTCTGAATATTAGGAAACAAATTTCCTCTTATCTGTGTCTCCTATCCACCTTCTAACTTGGCCAGAGTTAAAAGAGAGAGGGAGACTTTCTTTCTGGAGAAAAAAAATTCACTTTTTCCTTTGGCTGACTAGGCTCCAGGAAAAAAAAAAAAAAACAACTTAGTTTGACTTACAAAACATAGATAGTACAAGATCGACACAAGGATACTTAAAAATCAGTGTACAAGAAGAAATTTCTTTTCACATCTTTTAAAATATACCTTAGGTTAACTTGATGCTATTTTTCATTACTTTCTCTTTGACTATTTTCCCTGACTCCAACTCCTTTTTGAATGGGAACTGTCCTTGTTTTCAGGCTCAATAATGTCCTTCCCAGTTTGTTTTCAGGAGCTCCCACCCCATTCCCTTGAGGAAAAAATTCTCCAAGAGTTTAAGTCCCTCAGAGGCATTTTTGCCAATATATATTACTGTTCCATTGTCCAATAGTGTATGCTCCCTAAAAAACTGGACATTTTCCCTGAAGAATCTGCTTATCCTATTTCCCAAATTAATCTACTAGTTCCTGACCTCACTCTCAGTACTCATGGAGGGACATGAGAAGTTCACAAGTCGTACCTTAGGACAGCAAAGATTATGATTTTAGCTTATGGTCAAACAAAAGGACCCAGCTTGCAATCACCCTCCATTAGTCATAATCCATAGCTTAAACTCCCAAACTTCTGATCCAAAGCCATGGAAAAACTACTAAGAAGACTAATAATTCTATAGCACTTGCTATAAAAGCAGCTACACAACATGTCAGTGGGATCCTCTCCTCTCCCATAAAAGGGTAGGGCTTGTTGACCCACAGGACACAGAATTTGTAAGCAGCATAGACTCCCTAGAGTTACATCCCCATCAGAGTTGCCTAACTTTGACCTTTTGTACTTCACCCTCTCCATTCCCTCAACTGGCTGGTTCTCCTCCTACCATGACTCAGCTTCTCATTTTTGACCTTGCCTAACCCTGCTTAGAACCCCACATTACAGATTAGAATTTATTTCTTCCAATTTCTCTTGATCCCAGGGCATCCTTTATCCCTGGTCTATATTCCCCAGTATTGCTTTGAGAAAAACTTCTAGTTGGCTGCCATCTTGCCTCCCTAGAATGCATCTTGCAAGCACTCCCGAGAGGGGAAATGTGTTCCCAGTGGTCACCTTCATCCAATGATCAGAACAATCTACATAACTCAGAATTAAAAATTGTTGTCTGAAGAATATGTCACGGTTCAAAAATAAAGCCATTCCTTGGCTCCTAGGATTTCTCAAGCTTTAAAGTGATCGATGATGGTGGTGTCCCCATGGGACCTTTGACTCATAATCCCCAGTTCACACCACACTCTTCAAATATCCAATCCACCACCTTCCAGAGAAGAGGAAAACAACTTCTCCTTAGTTTTTAGCCTTCCCCCCAAAGTTCAGGGTCCCAGTGACGGTCGTAGGTCATATGATTTACAGGGTAATAGAGGAGAGATGGAAATGTTTTTTGACCTTGTGTTCTGAACGTGTTCATTACAAGGTAAATACTCCATTCTCCCTCTCCCCTCATTTCCTCCACAAGTCCCTTTAATGCCACTTGAAAAACAGTAATGATCACCTCTGACACCCCCTCCTACCTCACTTCAGCCTTCTGAGGGCAACTCATACACCACCAAGTCTTACCAATCCAATGTGAAGGCTAGAGCTGAGAGAGAAAAGCTCAAATTCACCTTAGAGGTTTTCTCCTGCATCTCCACATGGGGTGCTGAACGTGACATTTATTTTACAATCCTGCACCAGAAGAAGGAAGAAAAGGCAACTGTCCCCAGAAGTGGTTGGAGGGCTCTTTGAGGCTTCCATCTGACTTAGAGACCACCAGCCAAGATCAGTAAAGAAAAACTAATCCCTTCAGCCGTGGAGAACAGAGAAGTAGAGAAGTTGCAATCAGTATTAGTGAGAAGAAGTTCTGCTGGGGCTGGTACCCCATCAATAAAGGGAAATCCACAGATCTGAAGAGAGATCTGAGAAGGAAGAGCTTCTATCATCAATGCTTATTTTTCTTGTTGCTATTCAGTCATTTCAGTCATCCAGCTCCCCATGACCCCACTGGGGCTTTTCTTGGCAAAAACACTAGAGTAGTTTGCCATTGTCTTTTCCAGCTCATTTTCCAGATGAAGAAACTGAGGCAAACAGACTTAAATGACTTGCCCAGGATCATACGCCTAATAAGTGTTTGAGGCCAGATTTGAACTAAGAAGATGAGTCTTTCTGACTTCAGGTCCAGTTCTCTGTGCACAATGGTACCACCTAGTTGTCCATCAATGCTTATTACCCATCATAAATCAGCATGGGTGAATTTGGAAAGGAAGCATGGAAAGTCAGAACTATGATCCCTCGGTTCATACCCTGGCTCTACTATTTATTTACTACTTGTACAAACTCCAGTAAATCCCTTTCCCTCTCTTGGTCTCTGATTCCTTATCTATAAAATGAAAGAGTTGAAAAAATCAATCAGTCAACAAACATTTACTAAACACTATTTATTAGACATCATGCCCAGTGTTGGGAATACAAAGAAAGGAAAACTAAGTCCCTGTCCTCAAGGAGCTTACAATCCAATGGGAAAAACAACAAAGAAGTATTGTATAGACAAGATAGAGTAAATGAAAGGTGGCCATAGAGCAGGGCTACCAACAGCTGGGAAGAAGGACCTGGAAAGACCTCTTAGAGGAAACGGAATTAGACATCGACATTTATAGATTCCAGCTGCAGGTTCTAATAAGCTGTGGAAGTGAAGGCTAAGAGAAGAACAGTAGATGTGTTAGGATTGAATTCCTTCTCACAACTTCCTATCCTCTTATTACTCAGACTATCTAATGGCCATTAACAAGAAATCCCTTGATAACCTGAAGATACAGTCCTTGAATTCAGGATTATTATTGTAAAATGATTTTACCTTTTCCTGTCCACTATACTCTATATATGGAGTTCTGGCATCCTAAATGTAATGAAAGACTGATGTATAAGCAACTGTGTGTGATAAATTATCTGCTATTTTACTATAATAATATCATCATCACCATCTTCATTGCATCATCTTCTCTATCATTATTTGTTGTCATCATCATCAATCATTTTATTTCCATCATCATTGTTATCTTATCCTCAGTCATTTTCTCAGTTTTTATCTTAGCTAACATGATCATTATAATATTTTATTTAAAATTGTCATGGTTGCCTTTCTTCTTTATTTTTTGCCCTCTTCCTTCTCTTTATCTTTTTGTTCTTCTTTCTCCTCCTGCTTCTTCTTTACCTCCCCCTTTCCTTTTCTTCTTCTTCTTTTTCTTTTTCTTCTTCTTCTTCCCCCTCCTCCTCTTTCTTCTTCTTCTTTCTTCTTCCTTTTCTTCTTTCTTTTCTTCTTCTTCTTCTTCCTTCTTCTTCTTCTATTCTTCTTCTTTTTCCTTCTCATACTCTGCTATAAAATCACTTTAGAATCTTTTGTATTGATTCCAATCAACTGGATTGGAAAATAGCTAAAAAGAAGAGAGAATTCAAAAAAGAGGGAAACAGGGCACTAGTTGTAAGTGCAATAGCTCCAATATATCCTTAAAAACAAGCAAATGGATTTTTAAAAATGAGAAAGAAAAGATAATTTTGATCCTGATTATCACTGATGGTTACTGAAATTTAACTCACATAAAACATTTGCCACAATGTGGAGGCCAAAGGAACACAGTAAATGTGTGAAGCAACAAGGGTTTGATTCCCTTTCCAACTAAAGAGCTCTTACAACTCAGGGCAAAGCCAAACTGTAGTCTAAACTCATTCATAAAACATTAGGAAAAAATGAAATTTGAAATGTAATTGTAATATCCTCTTAGAAAACAGGGGGAAAATAGTTGAAGAAAAATAAGATTTCTTTTGGGAGCATGATGTAAACTCCAGTTTATCTGGACCAGCATGAGGACACTTGTCGATCAGTCTGTGAGGACAACAAATAGATGTGAAGAAGACCAGAACTTGTGATGACAGTGGATAGTCCACTATATCATCTAGATTCCAACATCTCAATAGCTGACAAACTCTAGGATGTGGGGAAAGCACTCTTTAAAAATTAGTGATCTACTCATTTTTAAAAACCTAAGATAATGCCTACCAGCTATTAAATTGGCAAAGCTAGTGATTGCAATAAAACTTAGTGCTTGTGGGGCTATGAAGAAATAAGTAAGCTAATACACTACTATTGGAACTGTGAATTGATGCAATATTTTTGGGAAACAGTATGGCATTTTGCAATAATAGCTGCAAGCTGTCCATATGCTTTGACCCTGCGATACCACTGTTCAGTCAACACCCCAAGAATGTTATTGACAGGAAACAATACAGACCTATAAAAACCATTCCTGTCAGCTTTATTTTTACTAGACAAAAACTGAAGGCAGATGAGAAATTGTGGAATATGAATGTGATGCAATATTCTTATGTTAAAGAAATAAAAAAAGACAAGAGAAATGCAGAGGGAACAATGCAGGAGCAAAATATAGATACTGATCACATGTAAAATTATGTAAAAAATAAAATCTGAAGGTAGAGAGAATGGTAGATTTTTTTTCATAATATTTACAAAAGGCTTGGAATCTTGCACAGTATTTACCAGCCAGGTCATCTGAGGCTCATAAAAACTCTCTGAGGTAGATAGAATCTGGTACCTTTATCTGCATAAAGGAGGAAATAAAGAAAAGAAAGAAGTAAGACAATCACTCAAGGTCTCTCAGCTGGGAAACATCAGAGTTAGGATACAGGTCTTCCTGTATCCAAATCCCCCACTCTTAGAGCCATTACATCTCATGAACAGATTGCAACTGTTTTTCTTCTGTCAATGTCAATATGTATAAGCTGTGAATAATTTGATCTTACAGTTTTAACAATACTTTCAAATTCTCACTTATCTGAATGTATTTGGTGGTGGTTACTAAGTTTAGAAATTTTATTTTAAAACAGAAAAAATCTTAGGATTTGAGATCATTCATTCACTCATCAAACAGACTTGTATTTAGTGACCTATTGCATGCCAGGCCCTGTCCTAGGTGCTAGGGATACAAATATAAAATGATACCCTCAAGGAGCTTCCATTTTCTTTTTTTTTTCTTTTTTTTTCTTTTTTTTTAATTTTCTTTTTTTTAATTTTATTTGCATAACATATGTGTGGGTAATTCTTCAACAATAACCCTTACATAGCTTTCCGTTACAAATTTTTCCCCCAACTCCCCACCCCTCCCCTAGATGGCAGGATATCCACTACATGTTAATTATGTTAAAATATTGGCAAATCGAATATATGTATACATACTTCCAAACTTGTCATTGTTGTGCAAGAAAAATCTTATCTACACAAACGATATATCAGATAAAGGAAACACAATGTAAGCAAACATCAATCAAGAAGTATGAGAATGTTATGTTGTGGTCCACATTTCGCATCCCTCTCTCTGGGTGTATATGGCTTTCTTCAGTGAACAATTGGAGGTGGTTTGAAACATTTCATTGTTGAAGAGAGCCATGTCCATCAGAATTGATCATCATATAGTACTGTTGTTGCCGTGTATAATGATCTCCTGGTTCTGCTCATTTCACTCAGCATCAGTTCATGTAAGTCTCTCCAGGCCTCTCTGAAATCATCTTGCTGGTCATTTCTTACAGAACAATAATATTCCATAATATTCATATACCATAATTTATTCAGCCATTCTCCAATTGAAGGGCATCTATTCAATTTCCAGTTTCTAGCCACCACAAAAAGGGCTGCCACAAACATTCTTGCACATGTGGGGCCTTTTCCTTCCTTTATGATTTCTTTGGGATATAAGCCCAATAGAAATGTTGCTGGGTCAAAGGGTATGCACAGTTTGATAACTTTTTGAGCATAAGGAGCTTCCATTTTCTTCCAGTCAAATCCCCTCATTTCTCTTGATCTCAGTTTTTACAACTCTAAAATAAAAAAGAGGTAATAAGACTAGGTGCTCTGAAGATCTCTTCGAGCTCTAAATCTATGATCTTATGACCATTTAAAGAAACTGAGGATAAGAAGTTTGAAGTGATTTGTCCAAAGTGGGTAGAAAGGGTATCCATGGACATACCAGAAAAAATAAGACCAACTAATTCCCATTGTAATTCAGTACACTGAGGCCCATTTCCTTAGTTCTCTCTCAGGACTGAGGTTTCAGATCCTCTAGAAGACTGAGCCTAGGGGTCTGCCCACGTATGAGCCCAGGGGTCTGCCCAGGTGTGAGCCCAGGGGTCTGCCCAGGTGTGAGCCCAGGTGTCTGTCCAGGTGTGAGCCCAGGTGTCTGCCCAGGTATGAGCACAGATGTCTGCCCAGGTGTCTGCCCAGATATGAGCACAGTTGTCTGCCCAGGTGTCTGCCCAGGTGTGAGCCCAAGGGTCTGCCCAGATGTGAGCCCAGGTATCTGTCCAGGTGTGCTTTGACACCCAGGTAAAGCTATATTTACAAGAAGGAACCACAATGACAATTCCCCATTGCAGATGTCCCTTCATTCCCAAAAATTTGCAGAGAAGGCAAATATTCTGATTTTGAGTTATTTTGTTTATTGCAATAGGGAGCCAAAGCTACTTGATAGGGAGTCCTTTTGTAAATGCAAGAAATCGCCATAGTTAGATCAAATCACTCTTAAACTTAAAGGCTCTTAAACTTTTTGGGGTCACAGACTCCTTTGACAGTCTGGTGAAACCAGTTAACCCTACTCAGAAGAATATTATTAAATAATTGAAAGACATGCTAAATTGTATTTTGACATTAGTGAAAAGAAATGGAATTTTCCCATCCAAGATCTCAGACCCCCAAATATCCATCCGCAGATTGTCCCATGTAAAAACCTCCCCTGTTTTTGTTCCTTTCTTTGGAAAGACTGGCTTTTTGTCTGTTTTCCTGAGTGGTCCAGCTGCCCAAGAACTATACATCATAGGGGTTGGAAGAGACCTTCTTAGGGGTAGTGTTGACATTGAGGTAGGTATTTTAGGGTGATCCCCCAAACCTCAGAGCCTTCCTAGGGTCCCAGAGAATTTTCCAGAGGCCTTCAGGTATAATATTCAGGGACTTTAAGCAAGCAATTCTCCACCGCCTCCCTAGGCAGCCCCTTGGACTTTTTGCCAGCTCGTATCATTGGGAAGTGTCTCTAAATATTAAGTTTAAATCTACTTCCTTGCAAGGTGCATCCATTGTTCCCAGCTCTCACCCAGAGGCTCTTAATCTTTTCTGTGTCATGGAACCAACCTTTGGATAGCCTGCTGAAACCTTCTCACAATAATGTTTTAATTGTACAAAATAAAATACACAGTATTATAAAGGAAATCAATCATATAAAAATATAGTTGTTATCAAAATGTAAAATAAAATCTCAGAACCCAGACCTGCCTATTCCCTGCTCCATGTGACAGCCCTTCAAATCCTTGAAGAGAGCTGCTGTGTTCTCCCCTCCACCCCCAGTCTTTTCAAGTAAATCCATTCTCTATCCTGGTTCTTCTTTTGGAAATTCTCCAGCTTAGCAAAGCCCTTCCTACTCAAACTGTGGAGCCCAGAAATGAATAGAGCCCTCCAAATGTGGTCTGGCCAGGGAAGAGATATTTTCTAATCCAATTCATACAGACAGACAGACAGCCCATAATGCACTGGGAGTTTATTGAGGATCAGAAGAAAGAAAAGGTCACTGAACCTCCACATTGGCAGCAAATGTACCCAGACTCAAATATTGGCTTGGTTTTCAGCAGACAAGTGAATTGACCTTGAAGGAAAAGGAGTTTGGGGATCAATTTCCATTTGATGTTTTTTCCTGCAGGAGAGATGCTTCATTAAGTTAAAACAGAAGTCAAAACCGGCCTGACCCTGTGGTTGAATAAGCTTGGACCGTGAGCCGTCTGCTGGGAGGCTTGGTGACCCGTCAGCCGCTGGGACAAGCTCTAGCTGCCCTCAGCCCAACACTGAGATTCACTTTCTTCATGGAAGGCCTGATGGCAGACACTGCCAGGCCCGGAAACGACTCATTAATTCCACAGCAGCCTCAGAGGACGAGGAGATAATGCTGATTTCCAGGCAAACTCTCCGGCGGCACAAATGCATTTCTAATTATAGGGACCACAGAAAAGGCTATTTCTTTGCAGAACTTGTTTTGCTGACACAGGAGCTGGCTCTGGACCCAGAGCCCCATCCTAACTCTTTCCTGTGTGACCTTGACAAGTCTGACCCCTCTCTGAGACTGAATTTCCTCACTAGCAAAGTAAATAGGACAATTCTTGCCTTCCTCCCTCCCTCCCTCCCTCCCAGAACTTTAGAATTAAATGCTTCCTAGAAACCTCTTTTTTAACCATAAATTCAAGAATAGAAAAATGAATTAACTGCCTACTGTATACCATGCCTCGTGCAAGGCTCTGGTGAAATCAAATCAAAAATGAAAACAGTTGTCAGCTGGAGGAGTTTACATCCTACTGTAACGTAATTTGTATGAGCTCAATGGATGTCCATGTATGCAATAATTATTATTAAAGAAGAAGAATATAATATATATTAATTATACATAATATATGTAAGTATATAATTAATAATATATAATAATATTATATATTATTTAAAAATCTAGTTGTAGTTCAGAAAGGGGGAGGAGAATAAGGCAGCCACTGGCACCCTCTTGTTCTTGATATCCCTCTCCCCTTAGCTTCTCTGCCAGCCATGACTGGGACTGCCCTCCCTTTCCCCTTCCCAGTCTCCTTTTCTCATCTCAGAGCCAGGTTAGCCTAGAACGCTTCTGCCATGGCAGGACTGCTGGTATCGAGGAGAGCGGGGACAGGCAGATCACTCATCATCCTCATCCCTTCCACTAGCCCGGCCCCAGTATCCATCTTACACTGTCCAGATCATAGAAGCTCAGGGATCCGGGGGAGGGGCAGCTAGTCCAACTAATACCTGAACAGGACCATCTCTAAGCCACGCCCAACAAGGGGCTACCTGGCTCCCAGGGGATGAATTCTAGGGAGGGAAAACTCCCAGCTTCCACAAGTGGCTCAAATGTCAGGAACCGTGCTGAAAACCAAGAGGAGCCAAAAAAAAAAAGAGAGTTCCTACCTCCCAAAGGCTTCTGGGGGATAACACATCAAAGAAAGCTGAAAAGTAGAGTAGTTGGGAGTCAAACCCAGAATCAGGAGAGGAAAGGAAGGGTGGACGGCCACGCTTCTCACTGTTGGCAGCTGAACCCCAAATCTGTCTCTCTACACCATCAGTGCATATCTCTCTGTTCTGGACCTTCAGGACCCGAGTACGTCTTCCCCACGGGAGCTCCTCACACTTTATTTTGTTTCTTCCTCTCCCCATTCTCAATTGTTCTCTTCTGGGGAATAAGCATCCACATTTAGGTTCTCCTTCCTCTCCTAGGAAAAAAGTGGCTTCCATCCATCCCAAGCGTCACCCCCTTCTGACCAAGATTCGGGGTCCTGCCCTCCTCCTCCTCTGCCACGAGAGCCAGCACAATGTTAGAGAGTGTGACTGAAGTCAAACACCCAGTGCCCCAATCCAGCCTCTTCTCCTTAATCTCTATGGGACCTTGGTAAAGTAGTTTAATTGTTGAATGAGCAGCTGGACTCACTGGCCTTCCCATTCTGCCCCTAGGATGTCATTATTCTCTGACTTACATAAGGCCCAGTTGATGGAGAGCCTCTCCCCATTGTTGTGGGGGAACCTCCAGTGCCCTTTATTTCCCACACGAGGGTTCGAGGGAAGACAGGGAAGGTAAAGGAACAGAAGGAACCTCCTTGCCCGGTTCCTCCTTTGGGCATACACAAACAGGCAATCTCTGAGAGAGCCTCGAAGGTCAAGGCAGGAGTGGGGTCTGGGAGAAGCTGCCAGATCAGTGCTTCAGCCCAGGAAGAAAAGGGAGGGAAGGAGCAGACAGAACCCATCTTCTTCAAGGTTACCCCACAGGAAGCCCTTGCCCTCCCGGCCCTCTCAGACTTTTCTCCCCATTCCTCTTCCTGTGGGAATCTCTGCCTCTGACCACAGAAGTCATTAAGATTGGGGCTGGAGGAGTCTCTGATCTGGCTGGGGCAGGGAAGAAACTCAATGAATAATTTGACAATCAATGCTAAGGATGTACAAATTTCTAGGGTATAGTGAATAAAAGATGGCTTGGGTATCAGGACCTGGGTTAGCTCCTGCTAATATATAATCATAATATTTGAGGGAAGGGCCTCCAGAGATTAAACTTATATTAAGTCTAAATTTGCCTTTTCACAACTTCCTCCTAAGTTCCATCCTCAGTGTACCACCATGTAACATAGGCTCACATTGACTTGTTTGGCCACCATATAGAACTGCTGAATTGAATTCACAGAAACATCAAGATCTTTTTCAGATGAATGGATCTCTAGCCATTTTTTTAATATGGATGAGATATGGCATTTATTCTTGTTCAATTTCCCCTTAGCAAATTCTGCCCACTTTTCTATCCTTCCATGATCTTTCTGAGTCCTAGCTATGTCATCCAATGTGTCTTGTGACATTTGACAATTTAACAAGTATGCTGTCTGAGCTGTTTTCAGGTCATTGATAATAATGCAAAACAGCAAAGGTCTCACCTCAATCCTTGGTACGCTCTATTGGAGATCTCCTTTCCAGAAGACATGGAATGACTGATGAGCACTCTTAGGGTCTGCCCATGTGGCCAGACCCTAAGAGTGCTCATCACATTTCTCCATCATCTCACAAGAATTAAATTATCTAATATCAAAGCAAACTATAACTAAGGCATTCTCCTGATCCATAACTTTAGCAATTATGTCGGAAAAAGGAAATGAAGGTAGTCTGACATGATCTGTTCTTTGTGAAGAGATGCTGACTATGACTTTTGGGTTTTTTTAATTAATGTAATGGAGGGATAAACAAGGGAGCCCTCCTCATTGGCTGGCTCAAGATGGCCAAATTCACTAATCATCTCTTTAAAATGTTCTAGAATTTCACCAGAAATAGCTGTGCTACAAATGGTGTTTGTAGACTTCATTCTTTTCACTTCTTTGAAAGTTGGAACATTTGCCCTCTTCAGCTCCGCAGCATTCTGCCCATTCTCTGCCATCTTTCAAAGGTCACTGAATGGCTCAGCAATTTCACTGGCTTTTCTTCAGTACTTAAGGATGTCATTTGTCTGAGGCAATTGACTTACCTTCTTCAAGGATGGATAAATACTTTCTTGCTACTCATCTGGAAGGTCGACTAACTATTAGTCACTCATGCTCTGACCTTTGCAGTCCAGAAATAATTCCCCCTGACAGAGAAATAAAAATGGAAAAGTGAACTGAGTCATTCTGCCTCTTGGTGGTCATCAGCTACCATTGTCCATCGGCCATTAGCAGGAGTCCTGTTCTTTTTGTTTTCATTATAATTTCTAGAAGAACAAGCCCTTTTAAAAATTGGCTTCTCATCAATCTCATCTCATTCTGAATGTTGGCTTTCCTGATACTATTTTCACAGGACAATGCTACCCTTGTGTATTCATCCTGTTTTCTGTCCAATCTCCCACACGTATCTTTTTAAAATCAAAATTGGATAGTAGTCTGGTACCTCATGCATATACAATAGTTTCTGTAGACAGCTCTCCATTTTTAAATCTTCCGCTGCTCATCTTGATGACTTTAGAACACCATTCTTGATACCTTCTCATCTCTGACACAATAGCTGTGTGGTCCTGGGCAAGTTCCAATCTCTCCAAGCTTGATCTTGCTCATCTGTACAATGTGAGGCTCCAATTGTGGCGGATTATTGGCGTGAGACAATTGCCTGTTGTTTTCAGAGGAAGAAAGGGGAAATAAATAACTCTGAAATTATTCATCTCAGCCTACTGGCAAGCACTCACACAGCTACCACTTTTGTTCAGGCCCTGATCTCCTCTTGCCTAAATTATTGCAAGAGCCTCCTAATTAATCTCCTTGTCTCAGATCTCTCCCCATTCCAGTTCATGCAGGACTACTGCCAAATTTATTTTCCTTAAGCACATCTCTCCACTTCAGTGACTTCCTCTTGTCTGTAGGAATGTACAGACAATGTAGTAAGTCTTCTCCCTTACCTTTCCCATAAGGAGGCCAGATAGATATTCCCTTCAAGGACTTGAGAGGTTAGGATATCTAACTTTATCTACCTATCTATCTATCTATCTATCTATCTATCTATCTATCTATCTATCTATCTATCTATCCACACATGCATCTATCCATCCATCCATCTATCTATCCATCCATCTATCTATCTATCTATCTATCTATCTATCTATCTATCTATGGTATTTATATCAACTGAAGCTCTCACTGTTACCTGCCAATGATTACTGATAGTGACGGTGACAATGATAGTACTCTAGTTTCATTAAATCAATTCATATCAATTTTTACAAAGGGACATTAGCTTTGAAGATAAAGGAAGAAGTGGAATACAAATATCCTCCCTCCCACTTCCCACTCTCAGTTCCTGTCAGGCCAGATCTTGACAGCTGCTCCTTGTTTCTCAGCGTCTCAGCCCATTGTCTGCAAACCCTTCCAACGTTGTCTCTTTTCTCTGATTTGGACACCAGACACAAAGTCAAATCGTGAGAAAGAAGAGGGTCTGGGTGACCCACCAGTGTCCTTGGATTGTACACAATTCAATTCAAAAGACTTCTCTTCGCCAAATGGCCAAGAGACCAGAATCAGTTAGAATATCCACCCAGGTTTTAAGGAACTCTTGGGGATTGCTACAGATTGGGCTCCTTAGCCTCCCATTACCTAGAAACTTCATGATTTGGCTTTTAAACCCTTTCACAGCTTGACCCCAACTTGCTTTAATGCCCCTCCTGCATCCGATGATCCCACCAAACTGGCCTTCTCTCTCTCCATCTCACACATGACCCTCCATTGACCATCTCTACATCTTTGTCCTGTCTGGCTACCATTCCTGCAAGACCTCCCTCCTCACTTCCATGTCACAGAGTTCCTCCTTTCCTTTAAACTCAAGCACCGTCTTCCCTACAAAGCCTTTGATCTCCCCAAATCCTAGTGCCCCCCAAACTACTTTGTTCATTTTATATTTATTAACTTCATATGTATGATATATGCAAATGTATATTATACATCTACTTATGTGTATATGTGTGAATAATGCCCAGTGTTATGCAATAAGTATATTGTCTCCCACATTCAAATACAAGATCTTGGAAAGCAGTGATTGTTTCATTCTTTGTTCTGGGCTCCTCAAAGCCCTTCTTGCTGACATAATGCATACAGATAAGTTGGTATATATGCACATATATAAATATACACACATAGAAATGCACATATATGATGCATATTCAATTTTATTTATGGCTTTCATTCTCTTTATCACCTAACACATTTGGCCAAATCTATAATCCTTGAACCCCTTCTATGCCTCCATGTTTATCTAGTATCTCCGTGTTTATCTAGTTATTGTTCAAAACAAGGTCAATCAAAGGGAGGGAACATGCGGAGAGTGGACTTTTATCTGTAGCTCCAGCCCCGAGTGTCCCCAGTGTTAAAGTTCATTTATCACTATTTGTTCGTTCTCTTCCCTGGAAAGCAATCTTCTCACTAGCTGTTGGGAAGCACTTTCTGCTGCGACTGCATTTTAGGATGAGTGATCTCCCATCCCAGTGGGAATGTCCTTTGGAAAGTGACTCCCCTTTGACTATGGGTGTCATTGACTTAGCAGTCTTACATTCCCTAAATGCTTCTTTCTCTGCAGAGAAAATCACACATGAGCCCCGCCATATGGTCCTCTGTTGAGAGAAACAGGATGAGAGAGAGAGGCAGAGAGAGAAATAAAAAGAAAGAGACACACAGAGAATTTATTTAGTGCTTACTATGGGTCAGGCTCTGGGTTAAGCACTGGGGATTACAAACACAAACATAGTTCCTGCTCATAAACCACTTACACTCCAAGTGTAAATATAAAAGAGCCTGAGAGCAATGGGACTCAGTGATTTCCAAAGTCTTTTCCTTCTCTAAATCAATGACCTTATGGGAGCAATTGGAGGCACTCCAATAGTCACACAAAATAGTGCTGAGATGCCTTTGGGGGTGGAGAAAGCAGCAGCAGCAGCAGCAGACTGCTTAGGGATGAAATTTTCTGGGAAGTCCTGGGGAGAGAAAGAGGTGAAGATGGAATATGTTCCATACCTAGGGGACAACAAGTGCAAAGCCGGAGAGGAAGGATGCTATATTCCAGTGGATAACAGCAGAGAAGGGATAGGGAAGACTTCCTATAGCATCACAGGGGAGAATTCTCTCTCTTTTCTGCCCAGGTTGTGACTCCCTAGACCTCCTGGGATGCTTCTCCTGGCTGATGATGAGATGTCTTTGGAATAAGATCTAGTGATGACTCCCTCACTCTGTGGTGTTTGGACAGGATGTTCCCCAGAAACTCAATCCTTAGCTGGCTACAGGCCCTAGGACTCATCCTTCAAGAAGCCCCTAATTGAGACTTCACCTGTGCCCCTCTCTCTCCCTCATCTGCTCATCTCTTCCTGAGAAGATTGACATGCCCTCCCAATCCAGCCATGACGAGACAACCTGGGACACAAATTGCATTTATTAAATGAGTCATCAATATATTCGGGGAGACTATCATAGTGATCTGATAAACTGATTCATTCATGCTCATCTCAATAGAATCTCCATGTGAACCAGCCTGTTCAAGAGTATAATCTCTAATTTAAAATTTCAGGCATCTTGAGTGGGGAGAAAGTTTTAGGCAGAGGAGTCTTCCTGGTCTTTTCACAAACTAAACTGGATTACTTAGCTTGCCTTCCCCTCTGAATTTACTTCCCATATTCTCTGTGTCTGAATTCTGTTTCTTATATAATTTACGTACACTCATGGTCTATATAGTAATTATGTACGTAAATGTTTACCCATTGTCTCTCCCAACAGAATGTGAGCTCCTTGAGGAAAAGACTGTGGTTTTGTCTGTCTTCTTATTATTCCCATTGCTTACATATGTCTGGTACGTAATAAGCACTTAAATGCTCATCGATCTGTTCAATGATAGTCATGGAGGGAAAGAAGCTTCTCTATGTCCTCTTTTTCCTTCATGATGTCTGGACATCTGGTAGAAATCCCCTCCATTTCTGATACTCATTGGGTTTCTGCTAAGTTGAGACAGCCCAAGAGTAAGACCGAAGAAGTCTCACTTCCAGATACTTGGATTGTGATGAGATCCAGGGCTTTCCTCCTTCACCAACTTGTTGTGACAGGGTTTCCCCTCCTCCCTAGGAAGCCAATCCATATTTGAGATGCAGAAATAATGAGTACTTCCTTAAAATTAGAGTGGAATGGATTAATGGGATCTTGAGGGAGGGGAGGCATTAGGAAAGGCAGACCACTTAAGCCTGTGAAGGTGATTGCCCTCTGGTGCTCTGCCCTCGCCAGCCTACTTCTGAAGAGATAGGCTCAGTCCTGACTGCTACACGGTAGAAAGGACCTTGAACAGCTGGAAGATGTCCAGAGCAGGACAACCAAGAGAGGGAAAGACTTTGAACTTGCACCATATGAGTGAGCCAGGGAAAGCAGGATGTTTAGCTTGAAGAAGACAAGAAACATGACATGTTCTTAGGTACTTAAAGACTATCACGTGTAAGGGGGATTAAGATGACTTGGCTTGGGAAAACAGAAACTGGAAGGACATAAATTTTGGCTTTATATAAACACATAAATCCTTCTTAGTAATTGGGGGTCCAAAGTAGAATGGGTAAGCTGCCTCCTTGGAGAATATTCAACAGTATGGCTTGTTGGGCATGTTTTGCAATGGAGTTTGTTTTAATTAAAGCTTTTTATCATGAAAATATATACATGGATAATTTTCAATATTCACTCTTACAAAACCTTATGTTCTAATTTTTCCTCCCTTCTCCCACCCCCTCCCCTAGATAGCAAGTAATCCAATATATGTTAAACATGTGCAATTCTTCTATACGTATTTCCACAATTATCATGCTGCACAAGAAAAGTCAGATCAAAAAGGGAAAAAATGAGAAAAAACAAAATGCAAGCAAATAATAATAAAAAAGAGTGAAAATATTATGTTATGATCCACCTTCAGTTCCCATAGTCCTCTCTCTGAGGGCAGATGGCTCTCTCCATCCCAAGACCATTGGAACTGATCTGAATCATCTCAGTGTTGAAGAGAGCCACATCCATCAGAACTGATCCTCATATAGTCTTGTTGTTGCTGTGTATGATGATCTCCTGGTTCTGCTCACTTCCCTCAGCATCAGTTCATGCAAGTCTCTCCAGACCTCTCTGAAATCGTGCTGCTGGTTGTTTCTTACAGAACAATCATATTCCATAACATTCATATACCATAACTTATTCAGCCACTCTCCAATTGATGGGCATCCATTCAGTTTCCAGTTTCTAGCCACTATAAAAAGAGCTGCCACAAACATTCTTGCACATGTGGGGCCCTTTCCCTTCTCTAAGATCTCTTTGGGATATAAGCCCAATAGAAACACTGCTGGGTCAAAGGGTATGTCCAGTTTGATAGCCCTTTGGCTATCAGTGGAGTTTTGATTAGGTGTGAGCAGTTATAAGTAGGAATTAATGAGCTGCAAACAAGTCTCATCAAGCATGGTAGGGGGTAGTGGGAAAAGTACTCGCTCAGGAGTCAGGGCTCTGGATTCAAATCCTGATTGTGACTTTATGTAACTTTCCTTTAATCTCCATAGGCTTCAGTTGATTCCAGACAGTTGAGACAGGATCCCATCACTGCTCAGATTTCTTCCGGTTCTGAATCTATGAATCTGCAAGAATATCTGGTGCTTGGGGAGAGGATCCTGGAGGTAGAAATCTTTGCACCTTCTTGTGGAGACTCTCCAGGGGAAGCTGCCATGGCGGGCAGGTAAAATTTCTGATAGGCTTCCATTGGAACCATTTTTTCTTGCTATTTAGAGGGTAAGTTCTGTTGTTGCTTTGCAATTTTTGGCAGTGCCTGATGACCAAGCCCTACTCACTCTTCCCTAGTTATAGCTCTGAATCTAGGTGGAACCAAATGACTTCTAATATATTTATTTTTGTGTGTTTCTTTCTTTTCCCAATGGAATGGGAATGAAGTAGATGAGAATGAAAGAGAAAATAGATCCCTGCAAACTAAAAAAAAGTTTTAAAGAAGACAGCCATTATGTACAACTGCTAAACATTTGTGAGTATAATTAGATATTTCAAAGTCAAGGAAAGCGCAGGTCCACTGCCAATTCAAATATAACTGACCCTTGATACTCTGTTTTCTTCTTCTCCTAATTGTTTCCTTCTCCCTGACCAATTCTAGAAAGCACTTACTGTGGTGAACTTTAGACCAGACAAAAACATGGATAATTTAATTTTTAACATGGCTCATGATGCTTCTCTCTGGCTACAAGTTAAAACACTCAGCCTGGCCTTCTTTATTTTGGGGGGCCCAGCCAAAGATTGTCTTCACATTGGAGCCCTTTTGAGTTGGATCCATCCAAGATCCCTCAACTGCTTTGCCTCCCTGGGCAAGCTGACCTACAGAAAATGGCTCATTCCCTCTGTGATGGTCTTTGGGTAGACACATTTCTGAAGGGCCGTACTCTACTACCCAGAAGGCTTTAAAGTTTCCCCAATGTCTTTGTTCAGAGAGAAGAACTCTATTTTTTTATTGTTACTGTTTAGGACATCAAATTTGTAAATGGCACCTGGCTTTCCATGGCTCTATTTCCCTGTTGGAAAGGGCATCTCATCGCTGGGGCATTCCCTCCAATGCCGCAGATTGCAAACCCTTTTTGTCCAGTTCATTAGTACTACTCTTGTACGTGTCCAGAATTTCAGCACACAGGGAATGGGACAGTAAGCAGAAGATCAGCCTTGAAGCCTTGGGTCAAGTCCCTCTCCCGAATACTAGTTTCATGACTTCAAGTCAGACAAGTTCTTTAATTTCTTGGTGTCCTAAGCAGGTCTTTAAAATTCTCTGCTTAACTAGAAAAAATAACAACAAAATTCATCTGGAAAAACAAAAGGTCAAGAATTTCAAGGGAATTGATGAAAAAAAATGCAAATGAGGGTGGCCTAGCTGCACCAGATCTAAAACTATATAATAAAGCAGTGGTCACCAAAACCATTTGGTATTGGATAAGAAACAGAGTAGTGGATCAGTGGAATAGGTTAGGTTCACAGAACAAAATACTCAATGACAATTGTAATCTACTGTTTGATAAACCCAAAGACCCCAGTTTTTGGGATAAAAACTCACTATTTGACAAAAACTGCTGGGATAATTGGAAACTAGTCTGGAAGAAATTAGGCATTGACCCACACCTAACACCATATACCAAGATAAGGTCAAAATGGATTCATGATCTAGGCATAAAGAATGATATTATAAACAAATTAGAACAATGTAGGATGGTTTACCTCTCAGACCTGTGGAGGGGGAAGGAATTTGTGACCAAAGAAGAACTAGAGGTCATCATTAATCACAAAATAGATAAGTTTGACTATATCAAGTTAAAAAGTTTTTGTACAAACAAAATGAATGCAGACAAGATTAGAAGGGTAGCAGTAAACTGGGAAAATATTTTTGCATCCAAAGGTTCTGACAAAGGCCTCATTTCTAAAATATATCGAGAATTGACTCAAATATATAAGAATTCAGGCCATTCTCCAGTGGATAAATGGTCAAAAGATATGAACAGACAATTTTCAGATGAAGAAATTGAAACTATTTCCGGTCACATGAAAAGGTGCTCCAAGTCACTATTGATCAGAGAAATGCAAATTAAGACAACTCTGAGATACCACTACACACCTGTCAGATTGGCTAAAATGACAGGAAATGATAATGATAACTGTTGGAGGGGATGTGGGAAAACTGGGACACTGATACATTGTTGGTGGAACTGTGAACGGATCCAACCATTCTGGAGAGCAATTTGGAACTATGCTCAAAAAGTTATCAAACAGTGCATACCCTTTGACCCAGCAGTGTTTCTACTGGGCCTATATCCCAAAGAGATTTTAAAGGAGGGAAAGGGACCCACATGTGCAAAAATGTTTGTGGCAGCCCTTTTTGTAGTGGCAAGAAACTGGAAATTGAAAGGATGCCCATCAATTGGAGAATGGCTGAATAAATGATGGTATATGAATGTTATGGAATATTATTGTTCTGTAAGAAACGACCAGCAGGACGATTTCAGAGAGGATTGGAGAGACTTGCATGAACTGATGCTGAGTGAAATCAGCAGAACCAGGAGAACATTATACACAGCAACAAGACTATACGATGATCAATTTTGATGGACGTGGTTCTCTTCAACAATGATGTGATTCAAACCAGTTGTGCTGCGATGAAGATAGTCATATACATCCAGAGAGAGGCCTGTGGGAACTGAGAGTGAACCACCACACAGCATTTTAACGCTTTCTGTGAATATTTCCATGCATTTTGTTTTCCTTCTTAGGTTGTTTTTTTCTTCTTCTCTTTCTAGATCTGATGTTTCTTGTGCAGTAAGATAACAGTATAGATATGTATACATGTATTTGTCATATAATTTATCCTATCTAGCATGTATTAGATTACCTGTCATCTAGGGATGGGGGGTGGGGGGAAGGAAGGAAAAGCTTGGGGAAAAAAAGTTTTTTTGCAAAGGTCCATGTTGAAAGGTCACTCATATGTTTTGTAAATAAAAAGCTTTATAAAAAAAAAAAAAAGCTAAGGTCTTCAACAGATCTCAGTTGGACGGAGGCCTCACCTATTCAGTGATTAAGGCTAAGTAGCAATTGAAGCAAAGAATTTCCTCATTCACCTAGTCCAAAGAATGTTTGGGATAGGATAACCAGCCCCTTCCATCCCAGCAAGCCCCATAAACCAGGAGCCGCAATCAAGACAAAAGCAGGAACTCAACACAAAAATTCTATAATTCTTTCTTACAACTTTGTAGTTATTAATACAAGAAAGAAATAATAATTTCTCTTAACTCTATTGTCTCCAAAAGATGAGGATGTCTCTCTTGCTACTTGTTTTAGTCATATTTTTTGGTCTTATCTCAAGACATAAAACTCAAGTAAAAAATTTCTGGTTGCAAAAAAACAAAACAAAACAAAACAAAACCTCTCTGCTTCCAAGTCTGTACCATTAGAGGAAATTTCCACATTGGAAGCTATACATATGGATGAAATGCTAAGTCCAGATGGATTATGTGGCCTTTAAGATTGCCTCAATATGTGTTTCTTAGGAAATCAGGGCTGATCCATTACTGGCCAAGTCACTTAAATGATCCTCAGTTTCCCCATCTGTAAAAAGCCATGTTTGGAAGAGATGAGCTCTAAGGTCCTTCCATGTCTTGATATGTGACCCTTAGGAACTCATAACTGCCCCTTCTCTCTGTGTGACCTTGGGGGTTATTCAACCTTTCTTACCCCCAGTTTCTCCATTTGAGGCTCCGTGGCTTAGAAGTAAGAACCTTCCCATCTCTTAATTTACAGCAAGTCCAGTAGCTCTAGATCCATCCCTGGTCCTATAGCCCTTCTGTGGCTTTCTCCCCTGGGTCCTCCAAAGCAAAGCTGCTCAGGAGTCATTCGATAAGCATTGTTGGACCGGAACAAAGTCTAGACCAGGCTAGACTGCCAGTGGGGACTTGTACAGCATTTCCCAAGAAGTTTCCCTGCGGCCCAAAGACTCATCTCTGGGAGCCCAACATGTCATCAGGGGATGCTCTCTGGCTGGGAACGTGGGAATAAGGAGTCAGCATCCCCCTCTCCTTGACTTAAGCTTTTTGTCTTTATAACCCCCTCCTGGCTAAGCCCTCCCCATGCTCAGTTCTAAGTGTGCTCCCATGTATACATGTCCTTCTAGGAGGAATAAACCCATGGTTACATCCAAAGTCTGTTTGTCTTTCTTAGACTGAACTCTGTGAAAAGGTTGACAAGGAATGAAATTAAATCAGACAGGGCATTTCCTGGGTTGATTTTAAAGCCTCTGGCAATTTCCTGAAGGGTTTTGGGTAGAGGCTCTGATTGATTTGTTAGTCACACTACTGACTAACCCCAAGGTTCTTTGTGGAAGGGTTGAGGGGTGCAAATTTTCAGATTTGCCACAGGACTTCCCTCACTGATGATCAACAATCATGGGTAATGCTGATTTGTTTCTTCATGCCTCTGTTCATTCATTCATTCGACAAGCATTTATTAAGCACCCATTGTATGCCGAGCAGCACATTGGATACCAGGGTTGATGCAAAGTTAATGGGCTACCCCAAGACTGTGTTCATGAGGCTTCCATCTAAAGAGTTACTCTACTCAATGTCACATGACTAAGAGAGCAGAGTACCTCACTAGCACTGGGTTCAGAGAACCTGATTTCAAATTCTACCACCTGTCACCACCTGAGTGGTCTTGGCCCAATCACTTAAGTCCTCAAGGTCTCATTTTTCTCATCTATGAAATAAGAAGCTTGGGCTAGAAGGCTTCAGAACATCCTTTCATCCCCAGATCTACAATCTTAAGATCACTTTTTTCTTTATTAAAGCTTTTTATTTTTCGAAACATATGCATAGATAATTCTTCAACATTAACCCTTGCAGAACCTTATGCTCCAATTTCCCCCCTTTCCCTCATCCCTTCCCCCAGATGGCAAGTAGTCCAAAATATGTTAAACATGGTAGAAATATAAGTTAAATCCAATATATGCAGACATATTTATACAATTATAAGATCACTTTTTTGACTTTAGTTTCCTTGTCCATAAAATGAAAGGTTAGAGGAAGAAGAAGAAGAAGATGGGGAGGGGGGGAGAATTTAGAACTAAAAATAAACCAAAATGGAATTTTCAAATGAAATTAAATGAACTAGTTAGCCTAGACTTCTGATTCCATGATGTTAATCTGGGCCTCCATTTCCTTCTCATAAATGAGGAGGTTGGAGGGGCTAGTTGACTTCTAAGGACCTAAAATATGGCACTCTGTGAAACTGAGTCAGGGGAGGAGTTGACATTCATGGTAGCAAAGGCTTCTTGGAGAAGGTACCATTTGAGTCAAGTATCAGATCATAAAATCCCAGGATTCAGAGGAACCTGAAGTGTTCTCACTCAATCCCGCCATTTTACAGGGAGGAAGCTGTGGCTCAGAAAGGGCAGAGGATTTGCCTGAAGTTGCCCAGCCACTATGGCTCCTAGCCTTAGAAAACCCCCAGACCAGCAGGGTCTTTCCAGTCCAACTCCATCAGTGACTCAACAGAGAGAGCCTGAGGTCTCGAGATGGAGCCAGCCTCCCACGAGGTCTTGCAAATAGTATTGAGTTGTTGATAGATAGGAACTGGCTGAAAAACAAAACAAACCAAAAATAATGTTTGTGTTTCTCCTTTGTCAGCCAGCAGGGGAAGGATGGGTGAGGGGGCAGTGAAGATGAAAGTCAAACTCTGCCCTAGCATTTGCCCAGAATGCCAGTCACTCTTCCAGGGTGAAAGCTCATTTTGGAAACGCCAGGAAATCCCACCCCCACCTGAGCCGGGAGGCTGGGCAGGAGGGGCTTGACTCGGAATAAAAGGAAGAGAAAAGCAAGGGAAGAAGGGAAGTGGAGAAGGTGAGAGCTGCAGCCAGGACCCTTGCAGACCCTCCAGCAGCAGCCGGCGGCTCCAGAGGTGAGTGCTGAGCCAAATCCTCCGGAGTGGGAGCCAGAGCCAGCCCTGCCAGGATGCCCAGGGCTGCAGACTTCTGGGACTGGTGCCCGAGCCTGGCCAGAGGGACGATGGACAGCCCAGAGCAGGGCTTCGGCCCCCAGCAGGGGCTTGATTTTTATCTCATCATTGCTCCCATAGAAAGTCTTGAACTTGAGGTCAGAAGGACCTGAATTGGAATCCCAATTGGACAAGACACTGAGCTTGCCTCAGTTTCCACGTGGAAATGGGAGCATTACCTGTAGAACTTACCTTGGGAGGGCTGTGGTAAAGATCAGTCGGGATAATGCTTGTAAAGAGCTTTGCATTGAAACACTAAAGAGAAATGGGAGGGAGAGCCTCCCAGCCCCCCTCCATCAATCACCATAAGGGCAGGATGCAGGTTAATGGCACAGACATGGTCTTCCACATCCCTCCCCCCAAGATCTGCTACAATCCCTTTATGAACTTCTTTGATTGGGTGAAGAACTAACCCCAAGGCTTCTTTGGGGAAGGCTTGAGGGGTGAGCCACCAGCTTCCCTGCCATGCTCTGCCCCCAAGAAGGCTCACAATCCAAACTTCCCAAGGAGATAACCTTCCCCAAGCTTATTTCCGCAGCAGCAACTGCTTGAGGGATACAGCCCAGCACCACTGCCCCCATTTTATGAAGGGGGAAACTCAGATGGATGGAAAATGAATTTATATCACTTGTCCTCAGGTCCCATGAGAAAGAATGAAGGAAATAATGAGAAAAGGCAGGGCTGCTTAAATCTAGACTGATACCTTCCCCTCCAAATCCCTTTTCCTTCTCTTCCCTTGATGCTCCTCCCCTTTTCTTTAATTCTCTCTTATTTCTCCCTCTTAGCTCCTCCCCTTTTCTTTACTTCTCTCTTATTTCTCCTTCTTCACTGCTCCCCTCTTCTTTCTCTTTTTCTTCTCTTTCCTTCTGTCTTCTCATCCTTCAAGCCTCATATCCTGGTCCACCCACCCCTTCCAGGAAATAAACCTGGAGACACAAGAATCATACCTGTAAGGGTATGGAAGGCTCACTAGAGAGGGACCAGGATGTAAGAATCTCCTGCACATCCAGCCTGGGCCAGCTGGGGAGACCCATTCTTAACAAAAGATCCAGTGAGACCCCCTTATTTGTGATTCTTTAGCATTATCTTGAAGGGCAGCTAGGGGACACAATGGATAGAATGCTGGCTTAGGAGTTAGAAAAACCTGAGTTCAAATGTGGTCTTACTGGCTGTATGACTTCAACCTGTTTGCCTCAGTTTCCCCATCTGGAAAACGAACTGGAAAAGGAAATGGCAAAGCACTCCTGTATCTTTGCCAAGAAAACCCCAAATGGGGTCACAGAGAGTCAGCCACAACCGAACAAAAGCTTGCCGTTGAGTTTTCCACACCAGTTTTGAAATTTAGCAGTTGGCACTGCCCTTTCCCCCATTGCCTCTATTTAAAAGACATATGCCCATAAAGTTTATTAAGCATTTACTGTTCACCAGGCATTGTGCTAAGTAGCGAGGACACTTGGGTTTCTTTCTGCTAGAAAATGCTCCTGGAAGGACAGTGGACCCCAGAGAAAGGGCCCCTTCTTTAGAGGGACCCTGCCCTTTCTATGAATTGTGTCTGTCCCTGGGTGGAAGGCAGAGGGGCATCCTGGAGCCAGTGTGGAAGCCATCTTCCCTGGCCTTCATATTCCTTCTCTGTGAAGAAGGATGGGGACAAGAAATGGCTCCTGAGATAGGACGACTTCCTTTAGGGGCTTTAGGGAGCAGCCCGAACTCACCTATCTGGTGGGGACTAAACAGAAGAGGGGGCTGCAGAGAACAGCAGATGGAATAAAGGGGTAAAGGAACTTCCTTGGGGTCATCTGAGTCCGACCTCCTTTGGCCGGGGATGGGGATGGAGGCGAGGACCGAGATTTAGCTGGTGTGAGCAAGTCCCACAGTGAAGTGTCCTGCAAAGGATGCATATCCATTGGACGCTGGGACACTGATGGAGCAGGTGATTGGCCCAGAGTCACGCAGCCAGCATGTGTGACTAATCTAGGTTCCCTCCACCCTGAGGATGCTTTTGCCCACTCCGTCATCCGGTCCCCAGCATGTAATAGACACGCATCTCCCCATCCCGTCTCCCTAGGCAACAAGCCCTGGCTTAGCTCTTGTCCGGGGTTCTCAGGCAGCTGCAGGGGGAGAGATGAAGAGCTGGACTGGGAATCAGGAAGGTCTGATTCAATTCTAGGGCAGACACTTACTAGCTGTCGCTCTACACAAGTCCCTTTGCTGCCGTTTCCATCGGCTTCCCCCTCCTTAAGATAATACCTCACGTCCCAGGGTTGTTGCGGCCCCTCTGAGATGCTCTATGGGAAGTGCTTTGGCAACTGTAAGGGACCATATATATGTGAGCTCTTTATTTACCACCAAGTCTGGAAAAAAATGAGGAAAGAGGCTTTATTTTTACTCCTTGGAGCCCTCGGGAGAGAACGAAGGGATGATGTGTTGGAAGAGTCTGGCTTTTGCTTTTGACAGCATTCTCTCCCATCCTGTCCCTTGTCTCTCCCATCCTGTCCCTCATCTCTCTAAGGATCAGCTGCAATGGAGGTGGGCTCCCAGCTCACGGTCATCAGAAGCAATCGGGTGGTGATCAATGATGCCGTTATCCCAGCAGAAATCGTCATCACTGGCGGCCAGATCACCGAGATCCTACCCATTGGAAGCCGAGTCCAGAGCCAGGGGGAAAAGGCAAGTAGGAGGCCAGCCCCAGGAAGTCCTGGGGGGCACGGGGGCCGGTGCAGGGGGGGCACACGGACAAGTCTGTGCAACGGCAACATTTGCAGGCAACCAGTGACAGAGGCAGCCCCCCGGCTTTGTCAAACGGACCAAGAGATGAAACATTTGTGAGGGTCCAGCCTTACGTGCCGGCCAGAACGCTTTATTCAGACGTGCCGGCCTGAAGTGCCAGGTTACTCCCTAAGATTTCACCCTCCACTTTGCCCAAGCAGCTCTGAGCTGACCTATCTGTCCATCTCCACAACTCCCCGAGAGCTTCCTCTTCCCTTCAAGTCCGACATTTATCTATATGTATATGTAGGTCTATATCTATATGTATATCTATATCATCTATATTCTGTATCTATATATGTGTATATACACACGCATATATATGCACATATACAATATTATGTTTATATATAATATTGTATATTACAATACATATAAACACACATGTATAATATATAGCATATGTATATGTCTGTCCATATCTATATATGTATATATA
>JAJPUD010001057.1:263679-276965 GCA_023553655.1 Myrmecobius fasciatus
AGAGAGAGAGAGAGAGAGAGAGAGAGAGAGAGAGAGAGAGAGAGAGATTTGTGTTTAATGGTAGACATCTTGAAGTTTGGGGAGAAAAGGGGAAAAATTATATGATAATTGTTGTATCTTTGAAAGGAATAGCTAGTTGTATATAATGAATCTGCAATTTCTGTTTTTCTATTCCATTTTGTTATGGAAATGCCACCTAGCTGCCCCTATAGTTGCCTTCTTCAAGAATCTGAAGGATTGTCTTGTGATATGAAAGAAGACCAGTAAAAAATGAGCTTGCTCTACTTGGAGAGAGAGGGAGGTAGAGAGAGACAAAAAGAGACAGAGAGAGGCAAAGAGAAGGAGAAACAAAGATTAGAGTACAGAAAGACAGGTGAATTGTAGATAGACAGAGGGATAGACATAAAATTAGTGTATGAATGGATAGTATGAGTGGATAAATAGATCCATAGAATGAGTGGATGGATAGATAGACAGAAAGACAGATAGATAAAATTACTGGATAGATAGATGATAGATAGAATGAGGAGAGAAAGAGAGAGAGAGAGAGAACTCATTAAATGCTTTCTATGTACCAAGCACTGTGCAAATACAAGAAAATAAGACAGTCTCTGCCTTCTAAAAGCACACAATCTAATGAGAGAAGACAAAACAGAATGGTGAGATGGAAAACAGAGGAGGGGGAGGTTGGACACACAGTGAGAAAGCTGTCTTGATGCCCGAACCCTGACAAGATAAAGCAAAGGCTCTTCTGTCAAGGGGGGAAGATGCAGGGTTCTCAAGTCTAAGATTACAGTGGGAGACACTTAACACTTCCTAGCAGACATTGCCATCTCAGGCAGTTAGCACGGACCCAAGGAAATGGGTTTTGCTAGGTGATCTTCTCTAAGCTTCTTGGTACTTTCTTCTCCCGATAATGATGTTCTACTTCTCCAACTGGCTAGAATGAGTGATTCAGGCCAGCAGATCTCTTGATTACTGTAGCCAAATCAGGGCTGATCATTTTACTAAACAGGTTCTAATCCTTACACCTCTAAGCACATCTCTTCCAACCCATCTCCTAAAGATGAGTTAACTAGGACAGGCAACTGGAATCTCGTCCCAGGCTGCTAACAACAGCACTAGTTCTCCTTTGGCAGGTAGAAATTAGTGGGTTTAGCATTTAGTCAGTAGGCAGAATTAATTAAAATGCAACTCTCCACTCTGGCAACTTCTGGCCCCTCACCTCCCACCAGTGCACAGCTCAGGTAAGCTCTTCTCTCTTCAGCCCATTCTCTCCTCTGGCTAAAGTCTCCCCAGAATTAGCCTTGGGAATCTGCTTCCTCAGGGAAGTGAGCTTAGGGTTTGCTGAGAGAACACATGGGGGAAGTATTGAGAAAAGGGGCACTGGAGCGGGGTGAGATGTCTGTCACCCAGAATACATTGCTGTTCCGGTTCCCCCTTCCAATCTTTTCCCATATGTAAAGTAAACGTTTCGTAAATTATTGGCTGACCAACAAGGTTCTGTGTTCCTAGTGGTAGACAATGCATTACCTTCCCAGGAGGCCATTCCCCTCAAAGACAGATGGAATCATGAAGGATTCACAAAAATCCAACCTAAGTTATCTTTCAGGAACTTCTGCCCAATGCTCTGCTTCTGTCCTTTGGAGCTAAGCAACCCAAGGCTGGTTCTCCCTCTGTATGTTTCCTTCAAAAACTTGGGGATACAACTAGCTCTTCTCCAAACTAAGCATCTCTTGTTTCTTCATCCACTCTCTAAGGGGCATTGCTTTCAGTCTTCTGCCCTAATTAAAGACTAATTAATATTCCAGAAGTCATCATTATCTTTGTTTTGCCAACAGGAATAAATCACCAACCAATTCTTAGATATGGACTAGTCTAATCCAGTCCGACAATCTTCATTAATCACCTACTATGTGCAATTTTAACAGTGGGTGTTAAAGTTCACAAAGGGCAGTGATATGAAGGTGAGCATGATCAAGGAGTTGAAGGGCTTGAAATCTTTGTTGAAGAGTCTGTTTCATATAAGAGGTAGCCATTGAAGGTTCTTGAGCAGAGCAGTCCTGATCAGATCGCTCAACTCTCTGATTTTATGGAGGAGGACACCAAGGAGGGGAAAGTAGCACAAGCAGCAACAAAGCCAGCCAGCTCAGCATTACTGAAGGTCTTGGATATTTAAACCCTGAAGCCATGACAGAGCCTTGGCCCTCCCCACCTGCTAACTCTATGGGTTTGCCCTTTGCAAAATCCTGATTCCCCTCACATGGCAGAGTAGATCTGAGAAGAGGGTTCTCTTTACTCAGTGACAAAATAAATAGGTGAAAACTGGAGGGAATGGAGAGAGCTCCCAAGAAAGACAAAACCAAAGCACAGATTAGTTGTTTGATGAAATGGACTTGAAACCCAATCCAACCAAGCTTATTCCTGGGTTCTTTCTACCGATTGTTTCTTGGTGCACACGTTCTCAACTGACTTCAAGTCTATCCAGTTGGACTGAACCTAAGTGTCTATATCTGTCTGGTCACTTATTTTAGCAAAGATTTGAATCTAATTCAGCCCAGAGAACTTTCAAGTACTCGGTTTTTGTACTTATATTACTGAAATTTGGAAAGGACAAGTGAAAGACATGATGCAATCAAAGCAGTACTCAGCAGCAGATTTCTATCCCTCAATGCTTACATAAAAAGGAAGGAGAAATAAAAAACTCATGAATTTAGTTTATAGTTGAAGAAGCTGGAAAATGAACAAGCAAATACACCAAAAGTAAACTCAAAATGGGAAATAATTAAAATAAGGGGAAAAATAAACAAAATAGGAATTCAAACAACAACTAAATTGATACATCGTTTAAAGTTTATTTTTTATGAAGACCAAAACAAATGATGAAACAATAGCAAATTTTGTTTTAAAAAAGATTGTAGAGGAAGATCAAATTGCCAAAATAGAAATAATAGAATAAATCAAGAAGGAATAAAGAAAACTATCAGGATCTCTCGCACACAGCTAGATGTCAACAGAATTGACAGTAACAAAGAAATGTTTGGATATTTACAGAAATATACAGTGGGCAAAATAGGAAAGAGCCTAAATAAACCAACTTCAGAAGAAGGAAATAAACAAACCATTAATAGTCTCCCATGTATAAAGGCCCCCAAAGTAGATGGCTTCACAAATGAATTCTATTGAACATTCAAAGAACAAACAACCTCCATAGTTTGGACAGGGAAGGCTGAGGGGGGAGAGGCTTGGGTCTCCTTATCTCACTCACCCGGGCTGAAAGTACAAAAGCTACTCACAGACTCAACCACAAAACTGATCATCATAGAAACTTTGACCTGCTTCATCGATCCAACCTGGGCCATTCCCCACCTCTCTTTAGGCAGTCTCATAGTCCTCCATTTATAAAGGATTCTGAACTCAAGAAATCTAGCAGCCTCTCAACATGCCCAGAAGTGGGGATTTCAGGCATGGCGTTCCACACCTGGCCCCCTATACTTTGTAATCATGGTCTAGTTCCCTTAATTCTGGACTACAATCAGCAGCAGCATTGTTATTATTTTTATCATCATCATCACCATCATGGACACCAGGTCTCCCTGTATCACCCAATTCAGTGGGTGCTCTAATCACCATGGTGATCAGTATGGAAACTTGGATCTGCTATTTTTTGCTTTTTGTTTTAACGTAGACCAGTTAACCTTTCCTTGGGCAGTCTGCTGGCTCCCCATTTTCAGGCACCCACCATATTGATGCCAGACTTTGAGAATATTTGATTGGCTTATCTCCAGGCAGCTCAGATCTTCTGGGAATAAGAGATCCTCCAGCATTCGTCCCAATAACTATGACTGGATGACCATTGCATTGTGGGTGCTAGAATGTCTAGCCCATAGCTCTCCACTTTTTCTGAAAGAATAGCATGTTTCTTTATCAAATATTTTACCGAACTCTAGGCCAACTATGTTCAGCCTATGTTATATAGATCCCTGATCTATCATTCTACTAATTCAATTTAAAAAGCAAAAAAGGAAGGTAGCCAGGTTTAATAAAGGCATATGACTTCATTTCTAGGGAATAACCCATCATCCCTTTCCTGCTGTAGAAGGGATTCTGTTGAGGATTCTGTTTATGGTTGACCTTTGAGGGCCCTTCTAATTGAACTTCTGTGTTTCTCCATTCTCCTTCTATTAGAATGGGAACTCCTTAAAAGAAGCTTGTGTCTGTCTGTCTGTCTGTCTCTCTCTATGTATATATATATATATATATATATTGATAATTTCAATATAATTGGTTTTCTTATACTCCTATGTGTTTTATTTTGTGCATTTAAAAATATCATTTTGAGAAGGTATCTGGAAGATTTTATATCTGTATCTCTCTCTCTCTCTAATATACATATATATATATATTATTTTATTTTATTTATATTTATTTTTTAATTATTTTTTATATATTTATATTTAATTTTATATATATATATATATATATATATATATAGAGAGAGAGAGAGAGAGAGAGAGAGAGAGAGAGAGAGAGAGAGAGAATATTACCAGGGTTTAGAATAGTACTCTGTATAGGAAATGCCAAATAAAAATGTTAAATAAACATTTTTTCATCTATTCCTGTCTCTTCTTGCTTCTTCCCTCTCTCCTTCCCCTTTCCCTTTCTTCTTTTCTCCCTTACTTTCTCTCTTCCTTTCTTTTCCCTTCTCTTCCTCCCTCCTTTCTTCCCGTCCTTTCTTCCTCCCTCTCTTCCATTATTTTGTTCCTTCTTTTCTCCCTTCCTCCTTTCTTTTCTTTCTCTCTTTCTTTCCCTTCCTCTCTTTCTCCCTCTTTTCCTGATTCCCTCATTTTATATTTATTTATATTTATATTTATTTAAAGAAGATTGAGGCCCCCAAAATAGGAAATCATACCAGCTGCTCAGAGAGTGATGGGCAGATCTGAACCCTGACACAAAATCCAACATCCTTTCTCTTCCATTCCCATCTGAGAGATTTCTGCCTAAAGCTTTAGTTTCAGCCCTCCCTCCATGGGCGTGTGGGACATCCCACAGTCATGGGATCCTCCTAGGGTCCTAAGAATTCCTCTGTTGATGAAGTGTCTGCAATCACACAAGATATTTCCTTGTAAAAAACGTTCATGCTGAAGCTGGAAATAATATTGGTGGCACAGAGACAGGTTCCATTGTGTAGAACACATGGGAAAAGTTCTAGTTTTGCATTCAGAGAACTTGGGTTTAAGTCCTGCCTCTGAGCTTGCTCCCTGGGCCTCAGCTTCCCCATTTGTCAAAGGAGAGATCTGGGCTAAGTTGTGACCCCAGTTATATGAACCTATGATGTTTGGGTCTCAGTTTCATCTTCTTGAAAATGAAACCATTGGTGGGGTGCTCTCTTAAATCCTTTCCAGGTTTAAGACCTTTCCAGGGATCTTTCTGAACCTTAAGTGAAAGATTACTTGTTGCTGTTTTTTTTTTATCATAACCCCAGAGAACCAGGGCTGATTTCAATTTTGGTTTTGTCCACCAGCTAGAACAAGGTTTGATCCCTGGAAAGCGGTTAGGAAATGTTTGTTGATTGACAACAACTTGAAACTTCTAAAGCACTTTGCTTCTGACAAACCTAGAATGTGGATTGGGTATCACCCCCATTTTATAAATGATTAACCTGGAGCCCTGAGTGCTGTAAGGACTTGTCCTGGCCATAGAGCTTGGTGGCAGCTGAGCTGAGCTTTGGATGCTGGGCTCTTGTCTGGGAATCCAAGAGGCTGGCAAGGACATGGGCCACCTTTGAAATGAACCGAAAGGGTTTCTTCAGCCTCCAAAAGTCATATCAATGTCACATGCTAGTGATGAAAATCACATTTATTTTATCTCATGATTTTCCTTTCTTTTTGAATCCCCATCTAAGAGCTCCTGCTCTTATTTTTCACATCGTTTCCCTTTCTTTTTTTTTTATTTTATTTGCATAACATATGTGTGGGTAATTCTTCAACAATAACCCTTACATAGCTTTCTGTTACAAATTTTTCCCCCCAACTCCCCACCCCTCCCCTAGATGGCAGGATATCCACTACATGTTGATTATGTTAAAATATTGGCAAATCAAATATATGTATACATATTTCATATATGTATACATATTTCTCGTTTCCCTTTCTTTAAACAGACAATGAAAGTCTGCAAAAGTCAGGGAAATAAATCTTGCCCTTCTGATTCTGAAAGGCTCATAATTCAATCTTGAAGGAATATTGGGGGAGAAATGGCAGGAAACATGAACAGAGCTGGTTGGCTCTTCCTGAGAAATACCCATTCCTTGAAAGAAGTAGTCAAGCAGAGATAGGGGGAGATAATTGGAGATCGAAAGTCATGGGCTTTCTTTAGGAGACTTAAGTAGACTAAGAGGTTCTTTTTTACTTTTACCTCAAGATCAGCAGCAAGAAAAAGATTGGAAAGGGAGGTAATAACAGAAAGCTTGAGACCAGGTTGTTTTGTTGATCTGAGAAAGAGCAACTCACTTCCACCCTTAAAGAGGTTTGAGTAGCCTTTCAAAGTCAGGTTCTGTCACTGCAAGATAAGTAGGGCCAAGTGTAAGAAATAGAGAGACAGACAGAGAAAGAGAGAGAGACAGAGAGACAAAGTGAGAGACAAAGACACACATACACAGAAAGAGAGAGAGACAGAGAGAGGGAGGGAAGGAGAGAGACAGAGACAGAGACAGAGAGACAGAGAAAGACAGAGACAGAGACAGAGAGACACAGAAAGAGAGAGAGACAGAGAGAGACAGAGAGAAAGGGGGAGGGGAGGGAGCGCTTATTCCAGGTTTAAAGGGACGGTCTATTGATTCTTGGTTCTCTGTTAATAAAAAGCTTGTTGAAAGCAGCAGCCCAATCAGTGCTTGTCAGCACTGCTGGGAGATGCAGAGGTTCATCCCAAGCAGTGTCTTCCTGGCTTCCCAGGCAGCAGGTTGGGTCCAGCCGCACCTCCCTGTCCTGGCAGCTCCCCAGAGCAGGACCATGGCCAGCCACTCATTGATTGTGGCTCCCCCGGCCTCACTGAGGAAGCCCCTGAAGATCCCCGATAGACTTCTCTTGGGGCCTGGACCTTCCAATCTTTCTTCACGGATCATGCAGGCAGGGAGCCTCCAAATGATTGGACACATGCATGAGGAAATGTTTCAGGTAAGTGGTAGGAAAACTGGCTTGGCTGGCCCTCTCTAAAACTCTCTGGGAACTATGAACTTCAGGATAGCAGAAGGTTGGAGTCTGCGGCCATGTTGAACCAGAGGCAGGAGAGAACCGGCTTTGAGTCTTAGTTCTGGCACTTACCATCTTGGGGAGTAATTTGACATCATTAAGTCTCAGTTTTCTCATTTTTAAGATGGAGAGAACAATCCCTGGAGTGCGTCTACTTACAGGGTTGCTTGGGGTATATTCAAATAAAATTAAAAAATAAAATGTACATTAAAAATGAGCTATGAGCAGCTCATGTAAGTTTCACAACACTGGGAGAGCCACGGGTGCCTAGAGCTAAAGGAACGTAGAGAGCAGTCAATCCAATCACCTCCCTTACCCTAAGGTCTAATAATCATGGAATCAGAGAATTTTAGATTTAGAGCTATCGGTACTTAAAAGTGCTTTGCAGACTTTAAGGTACTATATAAATTTCAATTATTTTGATCAATCAATCCAAAAGCATTTATTAAGTACCTACTATGTGGCAGGAACTTGTTGGGGGTACAAATCAATTAATCATTATTATTATTCAATCAATTATTATACATCTCCTCTATATCAGACACTCTCTCGGGTGCTGAAGATATAAAGCCCAAAATGATAAAATGGTTTTCTACAGGGAGCTAACATTCCCTCAAGAGAGATGACACGCACATGTACACAGAGCCACAGATTCAAGGTGATTTTAGTGGGAGGCTGAGCAATTGAAGGATCAGGAGAGGACTCATGTAAAAAGTGGCATGTGAGTCTTTAAGAAAACTTGATGTCGGGGCAGCTCAGTGGCACAGTGGATAGAGCACTACCCCTGAAGTCAGGAAGACCTGAGTTCAAATCTGGTCTCAGACACTAGCTATGTGACTCTGGGCAAGTCACTTAATCCCAATTGCCTCAGCAAAAAGAAAGGAAAAAAAAAAGAAAACTTGACCTCTTAAGAGGCAGGGATGAGAAAGAAGCACATTTCAGGCAGGAGGGGTAACTTGTGAGAAGCAGAGAGATGGGAAATTAAAGGTCATTTATGAGGAACAACTGAGACTGATGATGATGGTGGTAGTGATGATGATGATGAGAGTGATGGCATTAATGGTGGTGATGCTGCTGAGGAGGAGGAGGATGGTGGTGGTGGTGATGATGATGATGATGATGAGGGGTAATGATCAGTGCTGGTGACGGTGGCCATGAGGGAGTGATGGTGGTGACATTAGTGGTTGTAATGGTGGTGATGATGATAAGGGTCATGGTGATAAGGGCCATGGTGATGGTGGTGGTGATGGTGTTGATGATAAAAGTGATTGTAGTGACATTTAATGGTGGTGAGGGAGGTGATGAGGATGGTGGTGGTCATATGAAGAAGAAGAGATTTGGATGCCCGTTAAACCAAAAGCTATCCAAGATCTCTTCCAACTCAGAGATTCTACAATTCTGTAAAATGAAATAACAGTTGTAAAAGCTCTATATCGGGGCAATTAGTTGGTGCAGTGGATAGAGCACCAGCCCTGAAGTCAGGAGGACCTGAGTTCAAATCTGATCTCAGACATTTAACACTTCCTAGCTGTGTGACCCTGGGCAAGTGACAACCCCAATTGCCCCAGCAAAAAATAAATAAACAAATAAAAACTCTATATCAAAAAGCCTGTTGACTTTGGGCAACTCACTTAACCCCAACTGCCTTAGCAAAAAAAAAGAAAGAAAGAAAGAAAAAGAAACATAAACTAACTTCTGCTTATAACTAAATAAATCACATGGCACAACTTACATTTGCTCTCTGGACCTCAGTTATCTCAGACTAGATGATCTCTCAGGTTATTTCCAGTTACTTAATAAATGTCATTTCAATTGAACTAAATGAAATTCCTTCTAACAGAGAGAGTTCCATCTAGTAAATACTTATTGGGTATTTAATGAGTGACTTGTCAGAATAGGTGAGAGTCGACCAGCCTCCCTCTGTTTCCATCCCTCCAGGAAGGCCAAAAAAGAACTCTTTTGCCTTTCAATGTTTCATTGGTGATTCTCCTTTAATTTTCTCTGTTTCCAGTTCTCAGGAAAGTGAAGGTTTAACCATCAACCCTGTGATTTAAGATGTGTAACCTTCTAGTCATGATAGCATCTTAATCTCTTTACTTTGGCTCAAAAGCTAATGTCTAAAGTCCAATCTTTTCATTTTCCAGAAATGGAAATAGAGACCCAAAGCAAGAAGGTTCACAGTGTGAGTCATTAACAATTTGGAATTAACCCAAATTTAGTGTTCTTTCCACTCCGATTTTCCTGAGAGGAGTTATGGGGAGCCCTAAAATTAGAGATGGAAAGTACTTCAGAGCTTATCTAGTCCCTCCTTTGGCCAATTAAGAAACTGAGACCCAGAAGAGTTACCTGATTTGCCTGAGATGGCACAGGTAACGTGCATCAGAGGTCAAATTTAAACACTGAACCTTCAATTCCAGAGCCAGGAATCTCTCTCCTCCACCACACTTATGGATTCACAGCTTGGACTCCATCCAATTCAACACTTTCATTTGAAGATAAGGAAACTGAAGTCCAGAAGTGAAATGATTTTGTTAAGATCACATGTTTTCAATATTCAAATACTTTCTGGGTAAACACAAAATTCGAATTCTTTCCCACTTACTTGTTCTAAAGTCATCAACAGAAAACAAGTTAAAACATCTCTATTGTCTAACAAGACCCTTGCTTACAGTTAGAAGAAAGAAAGGAAACAGCTATTTGTCCAACTGAGGAATCGTCTTCAGGAAAGTTCAAATTCTTTGGTCACTGACCAAAGTAATGGGTGGGGGAAATATATGACTAGATAGGAAACTAAGGTTGATAGAAATTAAGGAACAGGATTATGCAGCTAAAGCAGAATTTGAACTCAGGATCTCCTATCTCTAAGATCAGTAGTCTTTTCATTATGTCACCTACCTGCCAGAGACCAAAAAAAGAGAAAGATAAGAATGGAGGTCAGGAAAGGTCTCTTTTGGATTCAGAATACATAAAAGAAAGTAGAGTGAAACGAGGATGGAAAGGGAGATTGTTGAGAACCATGACTCCATTATTAATTAGTAACATCAGAATCTTCATTACGGTAATAAGAGGGAGGCAAGGACTTTGGTCCATAGGACACTTTTCTGGTATTCTTCAAATCTCATCAAGACATAATGTTGTCTCTGTCTGCTTTCATGATATGATTTCTTATTTTTCCTATTTCCCTGGTAGTACTCATACTCATGTGCCCATTTTATGGCTGAAAAACTGAGACTCAAATACCTTAGGTGGTTTGACCACGGTTACACATCTATTTAAACGCAAAGCCAGGATTTGAACCCAAGTCTTCTAACTCTAAGTCCAATTTATGCCATAATTATCATTGCCTTCTTAAATTTCTCACCACACTTCTGCTAGATCTCTCTTACTTTCTGTGCCTTTGGGGAAATAACTTCATCTCTCTGAGCCTTGGTTTCTTCATGAGGAGGCTCTTCAAAGCTCTAGAGCGATGATTTCATGGGCTGTAATCACACTCATGTCATGTACTTTTTCTCATCTTTTTGTTGGTGAGATACTTCTTCCAAAGTAGAGACATCAAAGAGAGTCAAAGAATGGAAAAAACAGAGATAGATAGATGGATGAGGAGGAGAAGGAGAAGAAAATGAAAAAATCAGAAAGAGTAAGAAAAATGTGAACAGAGAAAAAAAAAGGAAAGATAGAGAGGGCATTCGAGTCCTTCCCTTGAGGTCAAGGCAACAGTCATGTCTGTATTCACTGCCTTACACATAGTACGTATTTAATAAAACATTTATCTTTGAACATTTGTCTGTTCAAATTAAAAAATACCCCAGTTAGAGTAATTCCCAGCTGGTGGTCACAGGGCATTTGTTGCCTTTTTTTTTTTTTTGCAAAGGAGGGTTTTACCCATAACCTTCCTTTTTTTTCAGATCATGGATGAGATCAAAGACGGCATCCAGTATGCTTTCCAAACACAGAACAAGATCACCCTGGCCATCAGTGGCTCTGGACACACAGCTATGGAAGCTGCCCTGTTCAATGTGGTTGAACCAGGGGAGTCTGTCCTGGTGGGGGTGAATGGCATCTGGGGAAAGCGGATAGCAGACATGGCTGAGAGGATGGGTAAGTGGATCAACCCTGGCTTTTTTTTGGGGGGGGCAGTCCCCTAATGCCAAGAATTTCCCCAACTTCCAGAGCTTTCCAGAATGAGCCAAGACCAGGTCTTGGGTAAGTCCTTCCACAAGACTAATGCCGCATCCAAATTTCCTATCTTGACCCAGCAACAATGGCACAAAAGAGATGGAGGAGTGTGGATCTCACCAGGCTTAATGATTGATCGGACTGTTTACAGACATTTCACCAATAGAGTTTCCAGGGTGATTTCTTAGGAGGTCATTTCAAAAAAGATAGATCATGTTCCAAGTTCTCGTTAATGGACAACCTAATATAGCTACAAAGGGAGCTACAGGATTTGTTATGACAGGAAGATTTCATGAAAAAGTGCCCAGCCTCAGTGTCATACTATCCTTAAGCCCCCATGAAATATGGAAGAAATGTCCATTAGGATACCGAAGTCACCTAAAATAGTTCCTAAGAATTGAAAACATGGCCTCTCAGTCCTAAATCACAGTCACAATACACTCGAGCATATTGAGATAATATAATAGATATAATATTTATAATGTTGTATTGTATTTATATATTATTTATCATATTTATAATGACATCAAGTTTGCAAAGGAATTTTCTCAAAAGCATTCTGGGAAGTAAGCAGTGCACATACTATTATCCCACTTTACAGAGGAGAAAACTGAGGCTCCAAAAAAGGAAATGATTTGCCCAATGTAACACAGCTGTTAACTATGAAAGCTGGCAAATGAACCTGTGTCTCTCAAGACTCTTGGGCCCCGGCTTTTTCCATTAGTCTCAATTAGAGTGTCAAAAGGATATACAGATTGACTCTCTGCTCTCAGTACAGCAAACTCCACCATGCTGTCAAAGATAGAAAGAAATCACTGAATTGTGCCTGATGACTTTTCCTTGCTTTCCCTCTGATCCTCTGCCTCCTATATTCTTTATCCCATCAGGAGCCAAAGTGCACCAAATGGTGAAGGTTCCTGGAGAGTATTGTACACTGCAAGATGTGGAGAAGGTAAGTCCCAGGCTTGCATTGAGCCATCCCATACTCATCTTTCTGCCCTGATACTGATTGCAGCTTAATCTGATACAGAAAAGGTGGATGGGGTAATAAGAAGAGCACCAGATTAGGAGTTTGGGGTCCAGCTGTGCCCATGATCCCAATGAACAATGGGACCCAGAAAATCTGAGCCAATTTAATTTAGCTCAATTCAGCAAACATTGTGAAACACCTGTATATACAGCACAGTACTGGACACTAGGGGCAGATATGCTGCTGAGATGTCAAGCATCGAGAGGACACAATGTTGGACATGATCAGTATTGAGCCTAGGGGTTGCCAAGATCAACGATCAAATAATTCTTCAGGCACTTTCTATCTGTGTGACTATGAGCAAACAGTTAGCTTTTCTCATTCTCACTTTCTTCATCTATAAAATGGAATAAAAATAGCTCCTCCTTCACAAAGCTGTTGTGAAGATCAAATGAGATAACATGTAAAACACTTTGAAAACCATAATGTTCTACATAAAAATTAACTATCATCATCTCATCATCTATATTGTCCCTGCCCTCTTGTAACTTAATGGTTTTGCACCAGCCCTGAGTTCAAATCTGGCCTCAGACACTTAATACTTCCTAGCTAAGTGATCCTTAATTAACTTAACCCAAATTGCCTCAGCAAAAAGAGAAAGAAAGAAAGAAAAAAGGAAAGAAAGAAAGAAAGAAAGAAGAAAGGAAGAAAGGAAAAAAGAAAGGAAGGAAGGAAGAAAGAAAAAAGGAAAGAAAGAAAGAAAGAAGAAAGGAAGAGAAGAAAAAAGAAAGAAAGAAAGAAAGAAAGAAAAGAAAGAAAGAAAGAAAGAAAGAAAGAAAGAAAGAAAGAAAGAAAGAAAGAAAGAAGAAAGGAAGAAAGGAAAAAAGAAA
>JAJPUD010001057.1:277065-287686 GCA_023553655.1 Myrmecobius fasciatus
AGGAAGGAAGGAAGGAAGGAAGGAAGGAAGGAAGGAAGGAAGGAAGGAAGGAAGAAAAAAGAAACAATGATTTTGTATTAGAATATGTCAAATAAAGTTTGACTAATTAATGAAAGGTGCAGAAGAGGAGTGCCAACAAAGACAGGGTAAGGAGCTGTTCATTGTCAGAGGAGGTGAGAATCAGGAAAGGATAAATAGAGAAGGTAATCTTTGAAATGGATTTCAAAAGGTGAGTGGAAACTCAATAAAAATTGCTGAAGAAAGAAAGGGGAAGATATTTCAGACACAGCATGAGCAAACACCAAGAGAATACTAAGGAAGGTCATGGCCAGCGTTTTAGGAAACATCTACTTTCAAAAGTTGTTTTTATATGTAACTAAGGAAAAATAAAATATTATTTTAGAAGTGTAAAAAAATGTTCCTTTCACCTCTCTAGAGCTGATGGAAAATACATGTTCCATTGCTTTCTGCAGTTATTGTATTAGACAAGGTAGAGGAATTCAATTCACACTCTTTGGAAAGTCTAAAATGATGATTTTCATCATCATTATCCTTAGAAAAAAATGGGCTTTTCATTACCTGAAGCTGGACTTGGAGTCATGAAGGTGTGAATTCCAATTCTGCCTTTGACACACTGGCCATGTGACCCAGGAAAGTCATTTATCTGAGTTTCACTTTCCTCCCTGATCATACCACAGAATTTAAGAGTTAGCAGGATTATTTTTGCTTTTTCTTTGTATGCTCAGCGTTTAGCCCAGGATCTGGCACAGAATAAGTAATAATGGTTTGTTTGTTGCTTGACTCTTTAAACTCAGCTAACCTATGAACAACCTCAGTTAATATGAATGAAAACCTCTGTTATAATGTACCCAGCTAGTGGCTGCCCAGTGTTTGCTTGGAGACTTACAAGGAGAACTTGTCACCTCCCAAGACAGCCCATTCCAATTCTGGACAGTTGGAGTTCTTCAAACTCCCCCTTTTCTTTGGCCTCTTTGCAGCTCCCCCCCCCCCGAGTTCTGCCCACTAGGGCCAAGCAGAGCAAAGCCAAGCTTACCTAAAAGAGATGGTGGCGTGAGAGCCACAGTGCTGACTTCACATGGCTGTCATGAGGACCAAATGAGAGTGTGTGTAAATTGCTAAAAAACCTGAAGGCGCCAAGGGAACGTCAGTGATTATAATTGTGATAAAGACAATCGTGATAATAGCGATGGTGGTAGTGATGTTGAAGAAGAACTGGTATAGACAGAGGGTCTGTGAATCAGCAGAGCAAATGCTTGGAGGGACTTCAAGACCTGGCCTGTGCATGCTGGGAGCTGAGACGATACACTTCCATTGTGTAAATTTAATTCAACTAGTATATACTGAGTGTGTGCCATGAAGAGCTGTGAGAGGCACCCAAAGCACAAGCAGGACTCAGGTCCTGCCCATAGCGCTTACATTCTACCAGGGGAATCAGCAAGCACACAAATGTGCATCGTACAAGGGAGGCAGAGCACGAGGAGCATGGGCAAAGTGCTCAGAGAAAACTAAGGAGGAAGAACAATTTCAGGTGAAGATTGAGTGGAAGACTCTAGGAATGTGGGTGTAGAGCTCTAAGTGGAAGCCATTGTCTCCCTGAATAACCCTCTGATACCGATGGGGAAACTCATTCTCTCTCTCTCTGTCTCTCTGTCTCTCTCATTCTCTCACTGTCTCTGTCTCTGTCTCTCTCTTTCTGTCTGTTTCTTGTCTGTGTATGTGTTTGGTCTCTGGCTGTCTCTTTGTCTCTGTGTTTCTATCTCTGTCTATGGCTATCTATGTATCACTTTCTCTTGCCCTCCCATCTTTCTATCTCTCTCTGTCTCTTTATCTCTATCTCTCTTTTTGTCTCTCTGTCTCTGTCCATGTCTTCCTGTCTATCTCTCTGTCTATCTATCTAGGGTCTGACTCAACATAAACCTGTGCTGCTCTTTCTCACTCATGGAGAGTCCTCCAGTGGAGTAGTCCAGCCCTTGGATGGATATGGTGATCTTTGCCACAGGTTAGTCCTGTAGCCCCACTAGGAAAGGTGTCAAGAGTGACCACCAGCTTCCCAGATTCTTGACCTTAGCTTGAAATCCACTTAGCTCTCACAATCTATCCCTCATCCCACCCAGGAGCATTGTCTTGGTGAGTTTGGGGAACCTTCTCCTGGCAGAATTTCCAAACGCTTTCCAAAAAGTTATTTGAGGGACACTTTGTGGTTCACAATGTGTACCCCCAGTGATACATGGTCTAGTTCCTTGGAGCCCAGTAAACCTTGCAATCTGATTTGATCAGAGAAGGGGTTTCCCAGGGAATTTGATGTGCTGATTGGAAAAGGATAAATCTACCCACTACACCCAGATCACCCATTTTCTAAGAGTTTAAGAGCTATTTTGGTACATGCATATATGATATGTGCCAATTTTTTTTAATATTGTCTTATTCGATCCTCACAACAACTCTATGAGATATTATCCCCATTATACAGTTGAAGAAACTGAGGCAGAGGCTAAATGACTTGCCCAGCTAGAATGAGTCTGAAGCCAAATTTGAACTCAAGACCCAGAGCTCTGTCTACTTCACCATTTAGTTGTTTATGGACAAGTCACTTTATGCCTTAGTTTCCTTATCTGTACATTAGAATTGAATATAGTCAATCCCCATAATAACTACCTTACTGGTCTATGAGATCCAATGGGATAAGGGATACACAATACTTTGTGCTAGAATGGTCGGCTAGTCTTACCTTCTTCCATAGAATTTGCTCTCTTCCTTTTTTAGACACAATTGTTTACTCCTAGTGGACGCCGTAGCCTCATTAGGGGGAACTCCAATTTACATGGACAAGCAAGGTAAGAGCCACTTGGGGTCCCTTTTAATTTCTACTGTAATGAGCCTCCATTGGGCTTCCAAACTCTGCCAAATGGGCTGGGGTTTCGAGATTAGTTTGTACCATATAGAAAGACACCTGACTCATTCGATTTAAGCCCTCCATCTCCCATAAAGACTGAAATACCCTCATGGGCAACACAAGTTTGATTGTGGCTCCTTTTAAATACAAATTTCTAACATAAGGCAGGGAAGGCTTCCGTTAGCACCCCTGTCCCACTAACACAAATGAGACTAGATAACTAAATTCTTGGAAAGCAAGTCTCTGGGGAACTAGGACCTGGGACAGGTCACTCCTAATGGAGGAGAGAGTCTAGAGCACAGACATCACCCAACAGGAACAGAGCTGGTGAGTTTCCAAGGTGGGGGGCCTTGGAGAACCAGATGTTGGAATGAGACAAATGGACCCTAAATGAGCCAGCCTGTCACCAGTTATCATTAAGGAAGAAAACTACATTTGAACAGATCAAAAAATAATCACCAACACTTGGCTTTGTCCCACCAATAATATTGTTTGAAGGCATTGAAAAGGAATTTTGGAAAGGCTCTCCCCAGGTGCCCAAAGCCTGGCTCCTAAGGGAGAGAGTTCTGAAGAACACCAAGTCCCATTCTTACAGGCAACGAACAGATATCACTCAGTCTCCTCTCTGTTCACACAGGCATTGACATCTTGTACTCTGGCTCTCAGAAAGTCTTAAATGCCCCTCCCGGAGTTTCCCTGATTTCCTTCAGTGAAAAAGCCAGGTGAGCTTCCCCTTCCATCATCTCTTTCTCATTTTTCTCCTCATCTCATTGATTTCCCGACACACTTATCACCCTTGTGAATTCTTCCTAAAAACCGACAGAGCAAAATAGTCTGACAAAGCAAACCTGTCTGCCCATACATGCACCATGCTCCCCCTGTAGTCCTCCATCTTCCTCCCAAAAACAATATATTTCATTCTGTCTTCTTGGAAACCAAGATTGCTTATTGCAATTGGTCTGAGTTCAGTTGTCTTCCTTTATATGACTGCAAGCACTAGGTGTGTTCTGATTTCCTCTGTCTTCATGACCATGTAAATCTTCCACCTTTTCTTCAGATTTTTCATAGACATCATTTTTTTGAGTCACTATACACTTGGATTACCTTAGCATCAAGTTACCACATTGATTTAGCTCTTTCTTTGTTGCATATACTAATCACCTGTATTGCACACACTAATTTCACGTGCTACAATTTCTTTAGCCACTTCAAATAGTGGTTACAAAAATATCATAAACAAAATAAGTGTTTCCTTTGTTTATAATATTTTTGTAACCACAACAAGTAATGCTATGAATATTTTGTTATGTCTGCAACCTTTGGTTCTGTCATTGACTTCTTTGGGGGGCTCTTCCTAATTCCAAGTTCACTGGCTAAGAGTAAATCGATGGCTTTTCTCAACCTGAGTCCCAATTATGTTTGTTGTCAAGAATGGAAAGACCAGTTCTTAGCTCCATCCCGATAGCCATAGCCCCTCCAACATTGGCTTCCTGGTTTGGAGTTTTATTACCATTACTATTTTCTGAGATTCTGAGATTCACCTCAGAGTTAATTTACTTTTCTCTTATTAGTATCTTAGAGCATTTTTTTCTGCAAACAGTGAACATTTGAATTTCTTCTTCTCAAAATTGTTTAAAATTTGAACACTCCAGCCCCCATTATCTTGTCACACAGCTAAATGTCTTCTCCACTTTGGAACAGTCCCTTGCCTACCCCAGCTGCTGGCCTCAAAGTGAGTCAGTCTCTGGTTGGTAGCCCAAGTCAGCATTCAAATCTGGGTGTCCTACGAATATCTTGTAATTATGCTTAGAGAGTTTTAAAAATCCATGAAAGGCCATAAATATCTAAAGAAAAGAAAATATTTGTTTTGGTAACCCAGCTCTTTTGCTCACTTCCTCGTGAATGGGACCATTCATTTGGATGGATTATAAAATTACTTGGGCATCCAAGAATTGGATCAATGTGCAAATGACCTATTATGAACCTTTGAACATTTAATTAGACTCAGCAGGAGAGGGCTGTTAAATTTTTAGTCACTTCCATGCTATATTCCTTCAAAGGGCTACTCGGAAATGGCAAAACTCATTAATTTGGGGCTTAATGGGTGTGTGTGACATTCTGGGAACTCGTGGGCATTCAGGACACCTTACGAAAATCCTACCACCCAGTTTCTCCATCCTGGGCCCTTGCTCAACATCATCGTACCAAATGGTAACCCTTATTTAGACAGGGCAACCCAAAGTCAACCATTGGTCAAGGTTGACAAGGGTACATGATGGAGATTTTAATGATAGGTCTTCCTACTCAGAGGATAAGTATCCTGGAATACACACAGTACAGTTGAGAATAGGATGATCCCTCTTTGACAGGGGATGAATGAGGGTCCTCAGCAGTGACACTATCCTGAGTGGGAAGGATTGGGTCTTGGTTGGTGGTGGGTCTCAAAGCTGTGCTCTTAGTTTTCTGGAGAGAACCAAGAAGATTGAAGCTGAGGGATAAAGACATCAGGAGAACAAGAGGTTCTGAATGGGATCCAGAGAGGGGAAGCCTGCTCATTTGGGGTGATTCCCCACAGCATTATGGGGTCCTAGGTGAAGAGGATGCCAGGGATGGCAAAAGCTGAAGGAAGAAGGAAAGGAGGGAAATTCATGGCCAAGATGGGAGGTGCAGAGGGTACCTGGAAAAAAAGAAAAAGTCTGGCACCCAGATGGCTGAATGAGCACAGAAAAGGGTGCTCTAGGCCAGTCTGCATTTCCTGGACCAAGTTCTGTGTCCTGTCTCCCTGGAGTCTCTGTACTCCAGTATGGTACCTAAGGCAGTCAGTAGCTGACCCATATCTCATATTATGGCCTATTTTAAATGGTAGCTAATTAACTGAGCAGGCAACTGACTACTGGATGGTGGGGCTAGCCTGCCTCTCTCATTCTGGGGACCCGAGGAGGTCCCACCATGTTGAGAAGCTCACTCCTTTTAGCAGCCACAGGGTCCTTTTCCTAACTAGCTTACCCAATACCTGAACAAGTGGCTAGAATTTCCCTCTGATGGGGGAGCCTTACCATCCAAGGGAGCCCGGCAATAGGGAGAACAAAGGGAGCTTGAGGTTTCCAGAGCCTGGGACACCTGGGCTTGGGTGTCTCCTGCCAGAGAGACAGAAATGTTCTCTAGATCAGCTTTTCCTGGAAATTGCAGGAAAGCAACTTTTTCTGACAGCATCTCCACTTCACACACACACACACACACACACACACACACACACACACACACACACACACACCAGCTGATTCTCCAATAGAAATTGTGTAAACAAAAAAATCATGGTTCTTGTAAGTAGCTTTTCATCTACCCCAGTGACTGCCAAGCGGCAGAATCAAGAGTAGACGTCCCATCCAGTGTCTCAGCTCTTCTGGTCCTAAGTTTATTCGCTGATAGCACCAAACTCCCTTCTCATATCCGGGTCGTAAGGTCTCCCTTCTGGTACCCTAGGCCGTAAGGTCTCCCTTCTCATATTCTAGGCCGTAAGGTCTCCCTTCTGGTATCCTAGGCCGTAAGGTCTCCCTTCTCATATCCGGGTCATAAGGTCTCCCTTCTCGTATCCTAGGCCGCAAGGTCCATTGCTGGCCAAGAACAGTTAGCCAAGCCATCTTTTTCAAAGGGAAGGCCCGCCGACAGATACATGTTCGCTTGGGACTTTCCTGTGCTTCTGGGCAAAGGGTGAATGCTGAATTCTCTTTTCTCTTTTCTTTTCTCTAGAAGTAAGATTTTTAATCGAAAGACAAAACCTTATTCTTTTAATCTGGATCTGAAGTTCCTGGCCAACATTTGGGGTTGTGACGGCAATCCCAGGGTGTGAGTATCTGGAGTTTCTGAGCTCCCGTCCCCGTGTATCCATAGCAAGAACATGCACTTAGGAGTCCGTCCCTTCCCATGCTGCCCAAAAGTAAAAGATCTGTCAGATTTCGATCTGGAGAAGACCTTGGAGACCCAGGGTTTACGGATGAGCGAACAAGGTCACACGGCTACTGGTTAGCTTTGATTTTTTACAGGCTTCTGAAGAGGAGCCTGATCTAACCTCATGCCTTTCCAAATGATGGCCTGAATAGGCTGCCCCCCAAATTTGGGTTATACCCTTAAAATGAGATCTTATTGAAAAGAGACAGAGACAGAGAGAAAGGGAGAGACACACACAGAGAGAGAGGGAGGGAGGAAAGAAGAAAAGGAAGGGAGGATGGCAGAGTGGGAGGAAGGGAGGAGGAGGGAGAGGGGAAGAAGGAAAGAGGGAAGGAGAGGGGAGGGGAGGAAGAATAAGGGAGGGGGAAAGGAGGGAGGAGGGAGGGGGAGAGAGAGAAAGGAAGAAGAGACAAGAGATAGAGAGGGGGAAAGAGGTAGGGAGGAGGGAGAGAGGAAGAGAAAGAGAGAGAGGAGAGGAAGGAAGAGAGAAAAGGAGAGAGAAGGGAAGAGAGACAGAGACAGAGACAGAGAGAAAGACAGAGAAAGAGAAACAGAGAGAAAGAGAAAGAGAGAGAAGGAGGAAGGGAGGGAAGGAGAGAAAAGGAGAGAGAGAGAAAGAGAGAGAGAGAAAGAGAGAGAGAGAGAATGAAAAAACCTACTGTTTAAAAGCCACATTTAAGGTATACACATATCACATTTGAGGGGCAATCATGGCCCATGTAGCATTCTGTGGGTCAGTCATTCTCAAACTTTTGGACACCTTTTTGTTCTTAAAAATGATCAAGAACCCTGAAGAACTTTAATATAAGTACGTTATATCTCGATATTTACCATATTATGGAAATCTGTTTCAAAGAATTGCATGTATTTAACCCATATCCCTTACTGTCTTGGGGAGGGGGAAAGGGAGAAAAATTTGGAAGACAAAGTCTTACACACATTAATGCATGGATTTTGAAAAAAGAAAATGTTTCTGAGGAAAAAAGACACTTGTCCTATTAGAAACCCAAAATAATGACATTTTAAAACATTGTTATTCATTAAAAATTTCAGTAAGCCCTAATAACATTTTCATGATGAAAAAATGGCTCCTTCAGCTTGGAGAAGAGAAGACTTGGGAGGGTATGAGGTTGTCTGTGAGCACACGAAAGACTGTCGGCTGGAAGAGAGATTTTGCCTCGTCCCTTTGGGGCCCAAGTGGTGCAACAGGAAGCAACGAGTGGGTCATGGAGGCCCAGAGGGACACAGCTGGCACAGCCTCCCTGAGCTGTACGGGAGAAGCCGGTGTAGGTTTGACATCAGCAAAGGTCTCCTAAGAGGCAGAGCTGTTTAAGAGGGAGTGGGCCCCTCACTAGGCCATGGGAAGGTTTCTCCTCATTGGGGGTCTTCAGGCAAAGGTTGGATGGCCACTCGTGGGCCACATTGTAGAGAAGCTTCCCTGGGCACCGGCTGGAGCTTCCTCGGACACCGGCTGGCGCTCTGAGGCTCTTCCCCGGGTACCGGCTGGAGCTTCCCCGGGCACCGGCTGGCGCTCTGAAGTGCTTCCCTGGGCACCGGCTGGAGCTCCCCCAGGCACCAGCTGGCGCTCCAAAGTGCTTCCCCAGGCACTGGCTGCAGCTCCAAGGGGCTTCCCTGGGCACTGGCTTGAGCTTCAAGGATCTTCCCCGGGCACCGGCTGGCGCTCTGGGGTCCCTTTCAGCCCCCAGTTTCTGTGTTTCTGTGGATCCTGCACAGCCTCTGAGGCTGGGAGGGTCCTACTGCCATCTCCTAGCCAGCCACCGAACTCCATGTCCCCTGCTGTCTTTCAGGTACCATCACACCACCCCAGTGATCGGCCTCTTTGGCCTCCGAGAGGGCTTGGCCATGCTAGCTGAAGAGGTGAGCGCTTCCTCAGTAGCCCGACTCGGCTGAGGAGGGAAGGCTGAGAGAGTGGAGGAGCAAAGCCTTTCTCCTTCTGCAGATGTGTTTCTCTGGAGCCTTGCTGGGGGAATTGGATGCTGGATAAGCAGACGAGCCAGTGGCGTGGGTGGAAGGGAGAGAGAAGGGTGGGGAGCTGGTGACAAGGAATCGGAGACGGTCACTCTCCTGGGTCCCCATAGAGTAGCTCAGGCTGCTGGTGAGGTGACAGGGAATGACTGGGTCCCTCTCTCCCACAGACTACCCCAGAGGGCTGCCTTGATTAGAAGGGGAAGTTGGGAGGGAAGTAGCCAGCCGACCCCATCTTCTCTTGTCTGGGCGGAGCGTGTGCAGAATTCAAAGGGCCTAGCCATGAATCCACTTCTTTCACTCTCTCTTCCTTTCACTTCACTTTTCGGGGCCTCAGTTTACTCATTTGTAAAGTGAGTTCATTGGGACTAGAAGGCCTCTGGGGGTCCCTTTCTCTCATTCTTTGCTTTTCCTCCATTCCTCTCTCCTTTTTCTCAATGTTGAACCCAGAAGGATCCTGGGTCCACTGTGACCCCAGGATCTCCAACTATTACACAGGGAGGACCTCATCTTTCCTCATCACATTTCTCTGGGGGTTTCCTTCTCCTCTGGCCTGGCAGCACTCCTTCTCTGCAGCCATAGACATTCAGGGTCTCCCTTTTCTTCTTTCAGGGCCTGGAAGAGAGCTGGAAGAAGCACCAAGAGGCCACAAACCACCTGTACCAAGGGCTGCAGCAGCTGGGCCTCCAGCTCTTTGTAAAGGATCCGGTAAGGCCGGAGGGCTGGGGAGGCTGGGGGGGGCAGAGCCCCTGCACCCAGGGAAAGAGCTCCCACCTGATGCAGCTCTGCAGCCACGGATCAAGTGGGGCCTGAGCTCCAGGCTTGGGAAAGAAAAGAAGGCAGCGTCTCTAGTGGCTCAGATCCCACTCCCCAAGCTCTTCTCTGGAGATAGCCTGCAGGCAGGAAGCTCTGGGTTCAAATCCTGCTTCTGACAGGGGGAGTCTGGGTCAGTCCCCTGACCTCAAAGGCCCTTAGGGGTTTGATCCGCCTCAGCTGTGACAAAATCATAGACCCTCCCCATCAAGTTCCAGATGTGGTCACTGCTACACTGACAGTCTGTGACAGTGACCTCCTGTCCTTGCAAAGGGCCAGACTGGCAATAACCCCTGCCTCCGGGGCAATGGCTCAATGAATCTTGGGGATTCTGGGCTGTGGGCAGCTAGGCTGACCACATGGCTGCACCATTTGGCCTTCGTACGGAAAAGGCTTCGGGCCGTAGCCGGGGATGGACGGAGGGGATGGGGACATCCTGCAGAAGGCACAAACCCGACCCAGTCTGGAATGGAGAAGGGGAAGCTCCCATGCACTTCAGGCCCTGGAAGATGGGGTCACCCAGTCTTGGAAAAGCAAAAGAAAAGGGAAAAAAATTCTGTAACTACGAAAAAGTAACCTTTGCAACCTTAAAAGGCCATCTACATACTTGTTATTAGCAGCAGCAGCTATAGCAGAGTATATAGGGAGGTCGGGCACATCCTTTAACCCCAAGTGTCAAACACGGAAATTGGAGGTCACAAATTTGCCCCTAAGGGTCCTTGGGGGCTGCAGACTAGCTCACTTTTCAGATAGAATCTTATCAGTTTTACTGTAATTTTAAAATATATTTTTACGAGCTCTCTCCCACTTATATTTTAATCTTGAAAAGTCTCAGGAGTATCACATAGGGCCTTGTGACTGGCGCATTTCTTCCAGCATCCATCAGGTGTGTGACCCCTGGGGGTTGCCCGTAGCAGAGGTCCTACTGTCTCATGACTGAGACCTTTGTTCCAGCATCCA
>JAJPUD010001057.1:294945-309301 GCA_023553655.1 Myrmecobius fasciatus
AAAGAAAGAAAGAAAGAAAGAAAGAAAGAAAGAAAGAAAGAAAGAAAAGCAATTTCAGAGAATTCTGGGAAGAATTGTATGAACTGATGCAGAATAAATTGAGAGGAACCAAGAAGATAATTTAAACAATAACAATAATATGATAAAGCAACTTTGAAAGCCCGAAGACTCTGGTCCAAGGCAGGACCCCTCACAATTATAGAGGACCCATGATGAAGAATCCCACCCATTTCTGGGTGCCAAGTGATGGACTTGAAGTGCAAGAGGACACATTTTTAGAATTAGATTTGTTTTGTTTGACTAAGCTAATTTATTAAAAAGCAATCAGACAACATTAACTCAGGAAGGCCTTAAAGTGCTACATACATATGAGGCTAGCTAAATCCATTCTTACTTATTTCAACAACTGTTTTTAAAGCGGGGAAAGGCTTAAGGGAGAGGAACTAACAGTGGGAAAAGCAAAAAGAAAAGAAAATATGAAGGCCGGTGAAACTTGTTTTCAGCACGCAGAAGAGAGCAGAAGTTCAGAAGACATAGCCAAGCAGGGTTGCTTTGAAAGTTGTGTGTTGAATTAGTAAAAGAGCAATCCATCTGCAATAAAGATTCAAGGATTCATGGCAATCTGTTTTTTATGTTCTATATTGAATATTAAAATGCTATTTTTATGTTTGTTAAATTTGTTTGCTTTTAAAATTAAGATAGCAGTGAAAAATCTTTGGGGGAATGAGGATTTCAGAGGATTTTCCACTACCTAACACTAGTGTTATAGGACTTTATAAAAAGAGACCTTCAATGTCTCTCATTTAAAATATATTTATGAGGGCTTTTATGTGCCAGGGCATGATACTAGGAACTGGGAATATAAAGAAAGCTCAGGTGAGTCTCCCTTGCTCTCCATGTTGGCGGGCATGGGGGCGGGTTCCTACCTTATCCAAGAGGACATCAAAATAGGCAGTATCCCAGTAGCTCTGGTTGTTGGCAGGGAGCTGCAGGAACGCCTTGATGCCATTGTCTATCCTCGGGGAGCTGGAGAACAGATGGGTCACGTGGATCTTGAGGAACTGCTCCGGCTGGCCGGCAAACTTTTCAACTTGTTGGTACAAAGAGTTCAGGTCAAGACATTGGCCTTGGAAGAGATTGTGCTGGGGGAAGAGGAAGTGGGGAAGTGTTTTGGTGGCCAGGCAGCAGAGCAAGATCACCAGCAACCGGTACACAGAACTTTCCAGGTCACTCCAGTCTTCTGGGGATGGGAAGAGTTCGGTGGCCCATAAGAGCACCATCTGTAGGAAACAGAGCATCCATTCAGGGCTCAAAGTCAAGGGCAGGAGGTGAGTAGGGAAAGATGTTATAGATCTCAAAAAAACACACTGCAATCCAGAACCCCCAAACTGGATTTACTGCTCAGCTTAACTAAGGGAGGGAGGAAACACTGGGCTTTGGGGACTAGGTCACAAATGTGAAATGTATATAGTGGAGCTTAACATCATGAGGCTCCTCATTCAGCCTCTCTTACATTCATGGCCTTCTCTCTACATCGAGTCACCTCGTTCCAACTATTATCCTCTCATCTGGATTTCTGGAATAGCCTTTCCATTCATTCCCCTCCTCACTCCAAAGCATCCTCTCCAGAGCTGCCCAAGGGCTCTTTCCTAAAGCTTCAGCCTACTCATGTCATTTTCTTCCTCAATAAACTCCAGTGGTTCTTATTGGAAGAAAAAGAATAATTCATATTGGAATAATAATAATTCCAATAAATTTTTCTTGCCTATAGGATCAAATATAAATTCTTCCACCTTCATAACTGGTCCTCCCCTGTCTTTCCAGGCTCATATTTTCTTCCCTCCATATATGCTATAATCCAGATTTCTTATTAACTCTCTCAAATATAGTTTTTCCCATCCCCAGGCCTTTGCACTGACTGGCCCCCATGGCTGAAATCTCTCTCCTCACTTTGATTTCTGGGTGTCCCTGGATTCTGGATTCAGCTCCAATCCCACTTTCTGCCAAAGACCTTTCCAAACTCCCAGGTGGTTTTAAAGCCCTTTATAACATTGCCCTCTAGTAATCTTTACAGCCTTATCATCTATTATTCTCATTCATACACCAGCACCACCAAACTGGCTGCACCTTCACACCCATCACTCCATCTCCCATCTCAATCTTTGCCTGGTTATTGCTCGTGCATGGGCTGCACTCTCCCATGAGTCAACAAGCACCTATTAAGCGCTTACTACGTAGCAGGCAATCAAAGAAAGGCAAGATTCTTCCCTTGCCTTAAGGATCTTACAATCTAATGGAGAGACGACATGTCAACAACTAGATATATAAAGAACTATTTGGTGAAAACTGGAGTGATCTCAAAGGAAAGCAAGGGGCATATGGTTGGACAGAGGTCTCCTGCACATAGTGGGACTGGAGCTGTCTTGAAGAAAGCCAGGAAAAGCCCTCATGAAAGTCTTTTCTTGCTTCGATCCCATCCTTCCTCTGAATCTTGTGTTTATATTTTATTTATTCTCTCTATTGACTTGCATATTGTCTCCCCAAGAGAACGGAAGCTCTTTAACAACATGACCCTCATGCTTGTCTTTGTCTTCTAGAATCAGGTACATAATTGCATTTGATAAATGGTTGTTAATTGGTTATTGGTCAACTGGTCTTCCTGTCATTACTTGGGTTTTTTGGGTTTTTACAAAGCTGGCCTTGGATCTCTACTCTAGCCCAGAGTCATCTTGTTCATCAGTCTAGAGCTAAAGGGGGCTTCAGAGGAAGTGAATAGGGAATCCAGACACATAGTCCATACCTCAAAAGTGCATGATGACCCCAACCACTGACCTTCAAGTGGTCAAATGTGAGACCGGCCTTCTTGCCCCCCTCACGCCAGCCTTCATTGTTGACCCTGTCCAAGATGGAGAGGCTGTCCAGACGATAGCCCTTGAGGGAACCCACAATGCTGAGGAGTTTGGTAATGAGGTTGTCAGTGGAGATCCTAAAGACAAAGCAACATGGAAATAAACAAACAAGCAAAATGCAAAGTGTTCTAGTAGCTGTGAATCTTGGGAAACATCCAAGTAAAGGGCCTTGAAATTCTATTTTATTTCCATCAGTATTACAAATCACCTGGATATGTACATGAGGGCTCAGAGAAATAAGACAGAAGAGACTGAACACAATGGATGAAAGTGGTTATATTAGATCAGTTAGGTAGGCATGCCTGACTAGGTCATGGATTCAGAAGTAAAGTTTCCAAATTAATTTGATGTGACTTTAGAGGGAAAAACCCCTACATTCTGTTTTTAAAAGATAGGCACAGACAGTGTGTATAGGAGAAGGCTTCATAGAAACATTTCTGAAATCTGGGAAAGAAAGGATGGGTGCTTTTTGTTAACTCTTCTCAACAGAGACACCAAAGGAACCAGATTCACAAACCCAGCAAGACTTGGCTTCAAGCACTGCCTCTTGGAGCCACTAGGTGGCACTGCAGTGGATAGAGCACCAACTCTGGAGGACCTGAGTTCAAATCCAACTTCAGACGATTGACACTAGCTTTGTGACTCTGGACAAATCTCTTAATCTTGACTGCCTCACAACAACAACAACAACAAATATCCAATGACAACAACAACCCAATAACAACAAAAAAGAATCACCTTTGATACTTATTGACTGTATGACTCTGGACAAGTCACTTGATGTCTCAATGCCCCAGCTGGCTCCCTGAGGCCGTAAGCTACAGGAAAGTTAAAAACTTGCATCAAAGAGAGAACACAACTGTGGAGGAAAAGTCATAATGATTGATAGATAGCTCCCCTGTTGCATTCTAGTTCATTACAATATTTAATTTTTTGACCAATGCTCTCTTGCCAATTCACAAGGTACTGAGTAATGTACAGAGGATAAGGCTAACGGACCCATAAATCCAGTCCTAATATACCTCAGCATCTCCAACTCCATCTCTGATATTGAACTCAGAGATGTCTCAGAGACATCTTTTTATTGTCTGCTTGCCTGAAACTAAATATGTCCTAAACAGATCTTAAGATCTTTCCCCTAAACTTTCTTATGACTGTAGAGGGCACCAGCACCCTCCAGCCTCCCAGACCTGAAACATGGATCTCTTTCTCTACTCCTTACGGGCTCTCAGTTCACAGAAATAACAAATCATCAAGGCTTAGCATTTCTATTCACATTATCTCCATTTGAAATGTCACCACACTAGCTCAAGCCCCCAGCCCCACTCCCCTAGGTTACTACAAGTCATCTTAGTGGTCTGGCAGCCTCACGGCTCTCCTCACTCATTTATCCTCCATGCAGCTGCCAAATCCCAGATCTGTCCCTGTCAACCCCTCTCTCTACACGGGGTTGACTCTTCCAAAGGTTCCCTCTTCCTTCCAGGATTGAATATTTATTCCTCTCTTTGGCTATACAACTCTTCACAAGCTGGTCCTGTTTTTTTTTCTTTTTATGCTCCATACTAGCATAGTCCATTCAACATACATGTATGTTGACTGACTGATAAACTATAAGGTCCTTTGTTATGCTTTGAAAGTCCCTGCCCCAATCCAACATCTTTAAGTCACTGTACATCTCTCTCTTTCCTGCACTTTGAGATCCACTCATTTGGACCCACTCTCTTGCTCTCACACCTGATACTCTATCTCAAGCCTCCACACCTTTCCCAGCCTATCCCCCATGCCTTTTATGCACACCTGCCTCACTTCTGCCTCAGATAGCCATCTTCTTCTTGAAGTTGCAGATCAATTCCCACCTTCTTAGTGTCACTTTTCTAGACTGAGCCCCAGTTCTGAAGTTCTCTTTCTCAAACTTGTTTAGTCATTTCGGTCATGACTTCATTTGGGATTTTCTTGACAAAGATACTGGAGTGTTTTCCATTTCCTTTTCCAACTCATTTTACAGATGAGGAAACTGAGGCAAACAGGCCTGAATGCTTTGCCCAAGGTCACCCAGCTGTTAAGTGTCTGAGACCATATTTGAACTCATGAAGAGGAGTCTTCTTGAATCGAAGCCCAGTGATTTATGCACTGTGCCCATTTAGCTGCCCACCTCACAAACTACCTTGTTTTTAATTATTTTATATATATCATATTTATCATTCGATTTGCCCAAGGCCACACAGCTAATAGCAAAGCAAGGCTTTGAACTCAGGTTCTGTGACATTGAACTCATCCCTCCTTCTAGTGCACACTGATCATTTCCAGTTCCTTTAATGGGTTCTTGGATGATGTGATTTATATAATCTTCCAAGTCACTATTATTAAATCACTGTCATTAACAAGAAACAGTCTGCCATTTTATAAATGGCAGTCATATATCTCTCAGATCTCACAGGCTGGGGGTTGGAAATGACCGTTGAGGTCATCTAATCCCCCATCCTCCTCACATTTCTCCCTTTTGGTCTCAGGACAGTAGATCTGCTCAATCTCTCCCTTCTGTCACTGCCTACAGTTTCCTATCCCTCCTTAACCCCCCAGAAGTGTTACTCATCAAGGACCATAAATCCTGTTCGCGGGAAGAACACCCACTGGGAATCAGCTAAGAGAGGAAATTCTTGGCTGCAGCATCCTTTGATGCAGCTCGGAGCACACAGGGATGGGCAGATCTAAAAAGGCCTGAGAGTGAGAAAGGAGAAGGCAGAACAGGTATTTCTGACTTCTGGGATGGTGAGGGGGGACGGGAATTAAGACTTAAAGGAAGAGCCACCTGAAAACCCATCTCTGGCTGGCCCCTCTCCTTCTCAAGGCAGCTCATCCCACTTGGGCACCTCGAAGGCCAGGAAACTTTTTTTCCTGACATCTGGCCAAATGGGCATCTTTTCAGTGACCATCCAGAACCATCCAAGCTCTGCCAAAGCAGACCTTTGTTTATGTGTTCTTCCCATAGAAATAAGATCCACTCCCCCACCTCTTCCACTTGAGTCTTCATGCTAAAGGAATCTTGTCCCCCCAGTGCCCTTCACATGGCAGGTCTTTCATGTTTTGTCTGCCTTTCTCTTGGTCATTTCCATCTTATCAATGCCCTCCCTAAACTCCGGCAGTCACTCGATGGGTCAGCAGACATTGAGGAAGCACCAACTATGTACTGAGCAAATGCTGTGTCCAGAACTGAATAGAGTCCTCCAGATGGACTCTAGAAGGGCAGCAGAGGACCATGGGGCTGTCACTTCCCCAAGACTGGAAGCTACATTTCCCTGAGCAGATCCTGAAATCCTGAAATCTGCCTCTGGTTACTTTGTGACCTGGTACAAGATAGATAAGACTCCCTTATCTGGGCTTCCTCATCTGGTAAAGAGAATAATGGGGATCTGGCTCTCAGGGGTGTGGCCAGTTTAATGAATATTTTTGAAGTGCTGGGAGAACTTCAAATGAAAGGGGTCACAGGCATGCAAATGATAATTATGGGAATATCCTGGAATGGGACTTAATCATCGCCTAGCCCCAAGAAGCCCTCCATGTCCCTAGGAGCACAGATGCATCTTCTGCTGGTTAACATGGTCTCTGAGAGTCTTACTCCATACCTCCAGCAACTTTGCAAAGAGCCGGCACTAAGGGCCACAACCCCCGCTGACCACAGTGCTGAATTTGATCTTTTGGTCAAGCAGCCCCAGATTGGACAGAGCCTAAATGATTATTTGCATCCATGATAAATTAGCTGCTTCTCTCAGGGAAAATAAGGGTAGATAACATTTCTCTAGAGATTTGAAGTTGCAAAGTACTTTATTGTCTCATGTGATATTCACAACCACCCTGGAAGGTAGGTGCTATTATTATTACACATGAGGAAACTGAGGCAGATAGAAATTAAGTGACTTGCCAGTTTTACACAATTAATAAAAGTCTGAGGCCACATTTGAACTCAAGTCTTTTGGATCCCAAGACCAGTGTTCTATCCACTACATCTATTTTAAGATACAGACTAGTAAGATGTGGGGCTCCCCTGAGCCTCCTTCCAGGATGTCACTGTGCCCCGGGGGAGATAGGGGAAGGGAGGGACAGAAAGCTAGTAGAACTGTATTTACCGCCAATGATGGGGACTTGAGGGTATAAGATCAGCTCCTTGGCGCTGAATTTTCTCCAAGCTATCATCTGGGAATCCTCGGGCCAGCTGCTTCCTTTGAAGGTGAAGAATCTTGTGGTTCTTCTTCAGCACAGGGATGATGTTGAACCGGATCATTCTCCAACCACTGGACACCAGCAAGGACATGTGGAGATCTTCTTCCTTTAAATTCCCTGCATTCAGGGAACCTGAAACAAAGGCCAGAAATGAACAATAGTGGGTATCCCTAAATGTAAATAATTCTCTTTTACATACATACATACATACACACACATGTGCACTCATTTTATTGATACCTTGTATATATCATTGTCATTTCTACATATACTTTTTCATCTCCCAAACTTAACTTCCTTAAAACAAAGAATAATAATCACAGAAACACAAAAGCAATTTAAAGAGTGATTTCTGGCAATGTGTGAAAGATTCAGTATCTGTAGCCTCTCACTTTTCTTCTGAGAAGAGACAGCCATGTTTTATTTTCTCTTCTCTGGAACCAGAAATTGTTTCTTGTTTGTTTGTTTGTTTGTTTTGCAGAAATTGTTTATTTATTTAAAATTTGGCTTCCTTTTTTCTTTCTACTATTTTCTTTTCTTTTTTCTTTCTTTCCTCCTTCCTTACTTCCTCTTCTTTCTTTCTTCTTTCTCCCTCCATCTCCCTTTATTTCCTCCTTCCTTTTCTCCTTTCTTTCTCTCTTCTCCTTCTCTTTCTTCCTTTCTTTCTTTCCTACTTGTCCAGTTTCACATCCAACCACCCTTTAGGTTCAGTTCTCTTCCAATTTTCTACAATCATTCCCCTATTTTTTTCTCATACAAAAGTTTATTTCTCTTTTCTAAAAATAGATTTTATTGATATTTTCTACACTTTTCCTTGTAGCCCTTCTCCTTGACAGAAACTGATCCTTTGTCATAAAGTATATTTTTAAAGGAGTAGAAAGGAGGAAAGTCAGCAAAATCAAAACACACCAAAAAAAGATTGGGTGCAAAGGCAGCAGGAGAAAGCTCTTCTTACCTCTCTCATTTGGGCCCCAACTTGGTCTTTATGATTTCATAACATTGAATTTCAATTGTTTTGTGATTTATTCTCTCCCTTTCTGTTAAGCCATTGTGCATAAGGCTTTCCTGAGTGTTCTAAAATCACTTTCCCTCAGGCCAAAGAAGTCTTTCCATGCATCTCAGTATTCACCATACTAATCATTTCTTATAACACAATAAAATTCATGTATCACAAATTTGAATAACCCCTTTTTACCAAGATCCAATTCATGGGTATCTATTTTGTTTGCTCTTTCTCTCTCGCTCTCTCTCTCTCTTTCTCTTTCACACACACACACACACACAGGCTGCTATCAATATTTTAATGTACAAAGAGCCTTCCTCATAGTCTCTGAACTCCTTGGGATACATACCTAGCAGTGGAACCTCTGGGTCAAAGAGTATGGCCATTTTAGCTACTTCATTTAAATAATCCCAAGTTGTTTTCCTAAATGGTTGGGCCAATTGACAGTTTCACTAACAATGCATTAGTTTGCCCCTCTTTCTACAACTCCTCTCACAGTACTATTTCCATCTTTTCTCATCTTTGCCAATATACTGAACATAAGGTGAAATATTAATATTATTTTGATTTGTGTTCTTTTCTTATTAGTGCCTTAGAGCATTCTTTCAGTTGACTGCCAATAATTTATAATTCTTTTGAGAACTAGTGGTTCATCTCCTTTGGCCATTTCTCTATTAGAAGGTTAGTTAATCTTTTCTTAATGAAGCTAACCCTGCCCTTATGACAACCAGTCTTGACCTCTAACATCCTCTGGGTTATCATCCATTCAGAGTGTCAACATCATGGTATACAGCTCTGGGAATTATACATCAGGCCAAACTGATGAGTTGAACCAGAACCATGATGGTGCTCTCTTGAGCTCACTGTAGGCAAGATGTTATTAGTAGGATTAGTAGTAAGAAGCTTTATGATTCTTGTGGCTATTACTCATAAAGCACTACCATGATCTCAGAAGAATCAGCAAGGGAGGTCACCCAAAGGGCAATAGATAAGTCCACAGTGGCCGTAAGTTGGCTATGGAATATTACTAATAATGAAAGAGAAAATCAGTGAGTGAATAAATAAAATAAAACAATGAACAAATGAAAAAGTATTTGTTAAGTGCTTACTAAGTATTGGAGATAAAGATATTTTTCAAAAATAGACATACTATGCTCTCATGGAACTTACATTTTAATAGGGGAAGATAGGGAGGGGAGCGATAAACTGGGAGGGATATTTATAACATATAGGACATATCTATGGCATAAATGAATGGACAAAAAGGTGGATCCGTCTTGGAAGGAGCATAAGGGGCAACAGATTAACAGACTGAAGCCTCATGGGTACCCATGTATTATTAAAAGAACTTGAGGCAGGTTCCCAAATCATTGGATAGCTTTTTAATGGAGAAGTCATAGAAGGCAATAGACAATAAACATGAAGGAAGAAAAGGCACAGATCGGATAAGGTCTGTACCAAAGGAAGGAAAACCCAAATGGTAGAGATTTCATTCAATTACAACAAATGTTTATCAAGTGCCTACTGTGTTCCAGGACCTATGCTGAGTTCTGGGAATCATGAAACCATGCTGTATAAAAGTATGATTTGGACGGTAATTATTAACAGCCGTGATGATGAAGATGAGTGTCAGTTTCTCCTTGGCCTTAAACCAAAGCCAACTCGTCCAGTTCCCTTGAACAGCCTTTTTAGCCTTGTTTTTCTCTGGGGTTGAAACTTCCCCGAGTTCCTTTTTTAGGTGTTGTTTTTTCTGAACTCATTAGTTTACCTTTCTTGTCCTGTTAGTCACGGAATGTTCCCAGTGGAGCCTGGGTATCCTTCCTCCCAATTAATTAATGGATTTGTTTTCTGGTGGTGACTAAATGAAAACATTCTTCCTCTGTGTGTTGGCCACAATCCCACCCACACCCTTTTGGGGAGAGCCTCGCACACAGTAGGCACTTAATAAAGGTTTGTTCAGTTGAACTGGAGTGGGTCCAAAGAAACAGGGTAGCTGGTTAGGGTTTGGCACATGAAGAACAGAATTTGCTTTAGAGTGGGGAGCTTTCCCAGGGTAGGGGCTGATTTTGTTCTATGGATCCCCAGTGCCCAGCACGGAGTGTCTGATACATAAGGTGCTTATTAATTTCTGTTGATTGACTGATGGATCTTTCCTCGATGAACCACTAGAAGGCACAGAGTTGCCCTTTCACATTTGAATCCCTGCCTTAGATACTTTGCCAGCTGTGTGAGCTGGCAAAATGACTTTGCCCCCTCTGTTCCCCAGTTTTCTCATCTGTGAAATAGAAATAATCCCACCTGCTCCTCTCACCTCACAGAGTTTTTGTAACAATCAAATGAGATAATCGATACAAAGGCGGATACCCATGTAGTTGCTATTGTTCTTATCATTCATTTAGAACCATCTGAATCTATTGTTGCTCTTTCTTTATCCTTTCCCCATCTGCTAGTGCTTTCCCACCCATCCCCTAATTATCTTGAGTTTGTGTGTGTGTGCACACGCGTGTGTGTAACTTGAATCCCAAAGGCCATTGGGATGGGACTTTCTACTCTTTGATAGAGATGAATACTTTACACCTGGGGAAGGAAGGAAGGGAGATAGAAGGTATTTATTAAGCACCTACTGAGCCAGCCACCAGATAAGCACCTTGACAATTCTCTTATTTGTTCCTCGAAACAAACCTGTGTGGCAGGTATTGTTTAACTGATGAGAAAAATGAGGAAGCCAAGATTCAGTGACTTGCCCAGGATCACACAGACAACACATCCCAGCTTCAGAGCCAGCTTCCTAACCACCAGTCTACCACACTGCCTGCCCTGATTGATGCCCGGATAAACAGAAAATTAATAGGCTATTGTTAGATGCAGCAAATCTTGGCTGAGGATGTAAGGTACGTCATCTACCAGGCATTGGGGGAAATGCTCAACAACATTCCCAGAAATGGGGCTCCCAAATAATTCCTGTTCTGGGTTTTATTCCAGCAAACAAACCTGAAAATGCTCAAGGTTCTATAGCTCTTCAAGGTTCACAAAGGTTTTTGTTCACTTCCCAGCAGTCCTGAGGATCTGTGATGTGTTCTTGTCACCGTTTGACAAATGGGGAAACTGAGACTCAAAGGGGTGACATCCAGAATCACCCAGCTAATAAGCATGAGAGGTGGAAGCCAAAGCCAGGGCTTCCTATGTTCAGCGCTCTATGTACCCCCTCCATGCTGGTGTCTGATGCTAGCAGCAAGCTCTCCCCAATCTGCTGCCGCCCTTCCTTTGAAGTCTTGCTTTGCACCCCTCCCTTCTACATACTAGACACTCCAGCCAAAGTAAACAGTGTTCTCTCTTCTCTCCATGTCCCTACTCTTTTTGCAGCCTCCCATCATGATTTAGCTTTTCCATACCCTGAAAGGATGCTCTCCTCCCAATTCCACCTGGTGGATACCAATCTCTTCTTCAGAGCCTGATTTAGAGATTTCTCCCGTCAAGAGTTCTGTGATTCCCCTTATTAGACACTAAACTCTTCCCTACAATTGTAACTAAGTCTAAGTGACCAAGGCTATGTCTCAGGGACCCAAAATTTAAGGCACACAGAGATCATTACTTTCTCTCCACCAGTGGCCAAATCCTTCTCCCTGCCTCCAGTCTGTCCTTAGCAATGGCCCATTGAACAGAGGCGAAGAAAACTCAAAGTGTCTTGGAGAATGATCCTCCGGTAGCCATGGCTACTCAACACCTCCCCCTTTCCCTACTTTCTTCCCTCTTTGCCTCAGAAAGGCAAATATTCACAGCTATACCTCCAGTCTTTCACCCAATGATGCACATAGAGGGATGTATACAACAGGTGCTTACTACTAGATTGTACAGGATGGTTTCTGATGGCCCCTCCAACCCTCTCGAGTCTGCAGTCTGACATAAAACTGAGCTGAATACATTGGGTATTTTAATCTGCTCTCTTTCCTGGGTTTTCCAGATCTTGATCTTCTTGTCAACAGCTTTGTTGAGTGTCTTGGTGCGCCATATTGATCTGCTGATCACCATGTCCCTCAGATAGATATATATGTATGTGTGTGTGTGTATATGTTTCTTTGCACTTCCCTGGAGAGTTGCCAATACAATACAATAGTTGCCCACGTTTTCTAGCAGGATAGCAGGTAAATTGGGGCACATGGAAGTAGAAGGGAGTGCCCAGGCTACTGCCCACAGGAGATGCCCTCAGATTGGGTTCTTTAACAACACACTTGAAGGAGGGCACCGATTTCTACCAGGACTCCCCCCTGGGTATTTGTGGGCACCACCTCATGGGAGGGGATCTGGTAGATCCAGTCTATACTTGAAGGGGCAGTGGACACACTCTCAATGCATGATTGTCCTGATCTAGGGGCCAAATCAGGTGCCCTGGCTCACCCGAGCCTGAGGATTCAGGTAAACAATTCCTTTCATAAAAATATACACAGGAAGCCCCAGGTAAAAGCTATCCACAGGGCATTAGAAGCAAATAAAAGCCCCCAGAAAGGAGATGAGAGCTAGAAAGCTCTCTGGAGTCTCAAGAACACCCTCCACAGTCAAAGAAAAAAACAACCAAATAGGGTCTATGTCCAAAGGGCTCCTAGCTGGAGCCCGGATGGGCACATGGGCTCAAAGGTCACACTATCCCAGGTCTGCTGCACAGAGTCTTGGCTTAGAGCCTCCGTTTGTGCTATGGAAGGGGGCTTGATGAGAGGCTCCCCATTTCCCATAGCATTGCCCCTGTTCCATCACGGTGGTAAGGGGGTACCTCATACCAGGCTGGGTTTGCCCAGGGTCCTCATGCATCCTGCACCCACACTAGGAAGATATTTGGTAAGGAAAGCTATAGCTAGGAGGTATGGTGGGTTGAAGGACTGGGGGTTCTCCTAATGTCAGCTATAATGACTGAGCTCAGAGCCCACCCACACCTAGCTGAGATTCCCCTTCCTTTTCTACCCCTAGAGACTCCTGGTCAGGGGTGAGCCCCTGGGCCATTTGTGCCAGGGATTAATAGAAGCTCACATTGGACAGGGCTGTATGAGACACCCCTGCATCCATCCCAGGCCCTGCTGTCGGGGTCCAGGCTCAGCGGGAACACCCCCTGCCCTGCCAGCCCCTCCCAGCCTTGGCTTTCCATCCTGGGGCTGGCTCCTGGCTCCTGGGCTCGTGGGAGGGGACGCCAGCTTTCTGGAGCAGTGCAGTGTCAGCAAGCCTTCACAAACCCAGCTTTGCTACTGATCCCACCCCTTTGTTATTGGGAAACTGAGAGGAGGCAGTGTCTGGGATGGGACGGAGGAAAGACTCCAGCTGGGACTAGAGAGTAGAAGTGTCTTGAAGTCGAGTCCAGATCAGATCTGGGTTCCCAGCTAGGACCCGTCATATCCTGGTTTCTAGGCCTGTGTCCGGCACTAAGCAAGCAAGTACTGCCCACATATAGTAAGGAGTTCTGCACTGGGGCTGGAGGAGGAGACAAGAGGACCCACCTGAACCTGAGAGTTCAGAGTCTTGGGCTAGAATCCCATATTCACCTCTCACTTGCTATCTGGATGGGAATGAATCACTTCCCTTTCCTTCCCTGACCCCCAGGACCCTCCTGTCCCAGAGTGACTTAATGAATGCGTATCTCAAACCTGAAATCACGTTTCACCTTCCCTTCCCATCTGGCCATCCAGCTGTCCACCCAATCCATCCAACATCTGCCCATCCACCCCCTCAACCTGCCATCACACACATCTCCAACCCCCACCCACACATGCTGCCTTTCTTCTTCTGTGCTCAGTAATCAGTCAATGGTACCATTACTTATAAAAATGGCATGTCAGATAGATAGATAGATAGATAGATAGATAGATAGATAGATAGATAGATAGATAGATAGATAGATAGATAGATAGATGATGGATGGAAAGAGATAGATGGATGGATAGATAGATAGACAGACAGACAGATAGAAAGATAGATAGATGGATGGATAGATAGACAGACAGACAGACAGACCGACAGACAGACAGACAGACAGACAGACAGATAGATAGATAGATAGATAGATAGATAGATAGATAGATAGATGTATTATAGATGGAGAGAGAGGGAGAGAAATAGAAATATCTATCTATATCCATCCCCCTGTCTCATTAGACCCAAACTCCCTTCTCTGACCTCTGACACCTTGGATATGTCACGTTTCCTAATATATTGGGAAGAAAGCTCTTTGAGGGCAGGAACTGTC
>JAJPUD010001057.1:309401-323764 GCA_023553655.1 Myrmecobius fasciatus
TTGTCTATATATATATATATATATATATATATATATATATATATATATATATATATATGTACCCCCAGCACTTAGCCCAGTGCCTTATTCATAGTAAGCACTTAGTAAATCCTTTTTATTTCATTCAATGAGCTAAGAGCCGCAAAAGGACTAATGAGAACAAAAAGGAGATAACAAAAGCCAAATTTCAGAAAGGAGGAGGACCAAAAATGGGACAGGATCTGAGCTTGAAAACTGCTGCTCCATTATTATGCTTCCATTTTCATACCAAGAATGCCCTTTTACCCTGAAAACAATCAAACTAAAATGGGCGGCACAGGATTGATACCAAGAGAAGAGGTGCTTGGAGGCCTTTGAGGAACTCAAGTGGGTCGGTCCAGATGAATGAGTCCATGTTGGCTAAAAGAACTGGTCATCGTCAATTCTGGGCCATTTGTGAGATTTGAAAGATCATAGCAAACAAGAAGGTCCGTAGGAGGAGTAATAGCCAATGTCATTGAGATTTCCTCAAAAGGAAGGGATGGAACTGTGAGCTAGTGGGTTCTACTTCTCTTCTGAGAATACTCTAGAACCAAGCACTCAAGAGATGGTCTGTGAGCATCTAGAAAAGCAGCAAGGACAAAGAAGCCCTGAGCTCTCCCAAGGACAGCTCCCCTAATGGCTCCCTATTATGTCTAGGAATAATTGGTCTCTATGAGGTCCTAGTCCTGTGTCTGCCACTGAAAGGCTTTCCTCACCTAGCTCCAGCTGCCCTGGAGGCCCATGACATACTACTGTCCTTCACCTGCTCGACGTTCCAGCTGAATGGATCTGCCCACTCCTCAGATGCAACATTCCAACTCCTAATTGCAGGGGTTGCCTGCAAGCATGGATTGCACTGGCTCCTCATTGCTTCTCCCTAGATTGCCCAGTTCCCTCCCGAGCCAGGGAGAGCGCCCCGTGGGAGACCTTTCCTGACCTCCCAGCTTGCTCATCTTGCACCAGCACCACCAGCACCTCTGAAAAAAGAACTGACGTGTAACTCCTGTTATTTCCTCTGATCAAATGTAAACACCTTAGGATTCTTATCTTTGTATCTCCAAACAACTAATCAGTCTACTGAAAGCATTCATTTCTTTGGTACAGGTGAATTAATTTAAATTTAAAAAAAAATTAGTACTTATACTACACAACTTATTGTAAAAGAGAAAAAGAAACAAACAAACAGAGAAAGAGAAAAAGGAAGGAAGGAAGAAGGGGGGAAGGGAGAGGGGGGAAGGAAGAAGGGGAGAAGGAAGGAAGTGGGGAAGGAAGGAAGGAAGGAAGAAAAAGAAAGAAAGAAGGGAAGGAAGAAAGGAAGAAAGGAAGGAAGGAAGGAAGGAAGGAAGGAAGGAAGGAAGGAAGGAAGGAAGGAAGGAAGGAAGGAAGGAAAAGGAATCATGTAATTAAATAAATATAGTCCTGATACCCAAGCCAGGGAAGTATAAACCATAAAAGGAGTACTACAGACCAACATCATTAATGAACATTGGTTCAAAACTTTTAAATAAAATCTGGACAAAAAGATTGCCACAACATATCCAAAATATTGTTTCACTGGGATCAATTTTCTTTTCCATTATACATCAGGCATTGTGCTGGGTGCTGAGGATACAAAGTAAAATACTCCCTGTCCTTAAGGAGCTTCCATTCAATTGGGGGAGAGGGAAGAGGGAAAGCATCATCTTGTTGGGAACTAACAGAGTCTATGGCATAAGGTAAGCAGTTAATACTTGTTCTTTGGTGAATTCTTCCTTCCCAAAATAGTGACTTCCTATTCATGCAGATCATCATACAGAGGCTGGATGGTCATTTGTTGAGTTGCATTAGAGGGATAATTATTTTTTGTTCAAGTTATTAAGCACCTACAATGTACCAAGTAATTGGTACTTCCTAGTCTAAGATTTTATGAGTCAACAATATGACTTGTCTTCCCTGCAAAGCTTTCTTGAATAGGATGACCAGGATCCTAATAAGAAAGATAGCATTCTACTATGGACTCATCTGGCCAGCTCCTCATTGGGACTGTATCCTATTCTGTTCCCTACATTTTAAGAAAGTGCAACTCCAGAAAATGAGGATCAAGCTAGCAAGAAGAGCTGAGGGAGAACCTCCAAGCTGTGCTATAGAACGACATGGAGGATCCTAGGGGGAAAAAAGAAGTCTTGAGAAAGGCACCTTAGCCTCCTTTCAAATGTCTGAAGTTTTCTTGTTGAAGAGCTTAGAGAGCTTCTGTTCACTTCCAGAAAGTAAGAACTTGAGCCAATGAGTGGAAGTTTCCTGGATGTGAATTTAAGGAAAACCTTTCTAACAATTAGAATTCGAATGGACTGTTTGTGAGAAGGTGAGCTCCCCATCACTGGAAATTGTCTCAAAAGGCAAAGTAAATATGGGACAAGGAGTCATCAAGAAGGTTTCCTCTGATGATAAGATTCCATGAAATTTGAGGGAGGCAGAAAGGTAACATGAAATTCTCTGGCTCCTCACTGAAGGCTCTTTAATCACTGCACTTCAGTCCCAGAGCACACCCCCCGTGCTCAGGCTGATCCATCCGCCCGATGCCTGGAAGCATCTCAGGGGTTTCGTGTCTGCTCTGACATGGAAAAAGCCGGAGATGTTTCTGATAGAGACGGAAGGTGAAGGCGGTGGGTGTGAGCCGGAGAGCAAAAAGCCAACCAGGGGAATAAATCATGCTCACTCCTAAGCCCAGGAGGGGCTTTGCTGGTCAGGACATATGTTCTGCCTGTTCCTGGAAGGCTCTCCCTTCTTCCCTTGGGTCTCCAGGTGCCCCCTCCTCCAGGAAGCCTCTCCTAATGACACTGATGGTTAGCATTCTCTCTTTCCGCTCCGGTTATCATCCATGGGCTTGCCTGGGCTAGTGGGATGGAGGAGAATGTCTTGTACCTCATCAACACTTAAGGGTTCGTTGAATTAATGGACTGGCAGGTTTATTATATCCCAGCAGGGGGATCATTGAAGGGAAAGAGCCATTTCTGTATCTCCAGCCAGTATTTATCACATGGTAGTTGCTCGATAAATGCTCATTGGTTTGGATGATAAATTCCAAAGAAAGGAAAATGCAGGGGAGAGGGACATTGCCACCATTTTGAAATGGTTTCTTCCAGTCAGAGAAAGGGGTGGAGGCAAGGAAGAGATCCAGCAGTGCATTTTATTTATAATTTTTGGTTGGGGGGAGGGCCTGAACCTGTGATGTCATCTGCTTAGGGGACTTCAGCTATGAAACTCCCTTCCCTGATCAGATCGGCAGCCTGGGAAGAAACACAAGAATAGCCATCAACAAGCCCTTCTCCTAGTACTTCTCCTGATGTTGGTTACCCATCCCCCAGGGGGTGGCCGAGCAATAGATGGCCTTCCCTTCATTTGATCCCTGAGTAGCCCAAATACCATGGGACACCCGTGAGACACAGCTAGCAAATATCGGAGATGATATTTGAATGGAGATGTCCCTGATTCTGGGTCCAATGCACCACCCACTGAGCCACCCAGATTAGCTAAATTTATTTCATTTCCTCAGCTTGTGCTATCTACCTATATGTCAGTGAAGAAACTCCTTGTTTGCTTAAAACATCATAGAAATAGGAGCTTTCTTCCTCACTTGTGAGTCCATTCAGCCATTCCTCTTCATAGCTCATGTTCTTGAGCGGGGACAATGTCACATCGGGGTAGATGATGGGAAATTCAGGTTTTCCCTGGCAGTGAGGAACAGCAGTACTCCTTGATCATCTGGGGAAAGTGTAAAGTCTACATCCCAGGGAGTTCAAGAACGGAACAGAAAGGGCGCCAAAATCCAGCAGGATCAGGCCAGCAGCAGGGGCACGTGGGCATATTACATTTAAGTAGGCTGCATCATGTACGCTGATACCGATGGCGATGCCGAAATAAGTAGAAGAGACAGAGATGTCCCATCCTGCCCACTCAGCCTCTGAATCTTCCAATCTGGTTCTTCCTGTTCGTTTCTTTTGCCATCACCCCTTCCCAAGAGCACCGTTCTCACCTGGATGGGCATCGAGCCGCCATTTTCTACATTCAGCGGAGAGTTTCCTTTTCCCAAAGCGTAGATCTGGCCGGGCCCTCCCCCTGTTTTAAGACTCTTCATGACTGATGCTGAATGAAGTGAACTGTCCGCAGTAACAGCACAAGTGTGTGATGATCCCTGTGATGGATTTGGTTCTCTCCACAATGTGGTGATCCAAGCCAATTCCAATAGACTTGGGACGGAAAGTGCCATCTGCATCCAGAGAGAGCCTGGATGTGGATTAAAGCATAGTATTTTCTCCTTTTTATTCTTTGATTTGCTTTTTCTTTCTCATGGATTTTCCCTTTGGTTCTGATTTTTCTTTCACAATATAAAAATATGAAAATATCTTTAAAATGATTGTACATGAATAATCTAGATCCAATTGCTTGCTGTCTTGGGGAAGAGGAGGGAGAAAATTTGGAACTCAAAATCTTACAAAAATGAATGTGGAAAACTGTCTTTACATGTAATTGGAAAAAATAAAACATGATTGTGAAAATAAACAAACAAAAATCCTCGTGGCTCTTCATTGGCCGACAAACTCGACCCAATTTAGCAACTATGTGTTAAAAGCCTATGGCTTTCTAAGAGGCAACAATAGAGAGAGTGTCAGGAGTGGAGTTAAGAAACTTCATCTTCCTGAGTTCCAATCTGGCCTCAGACACTTCCTAACTGTGTGATCCTGGGCTAGTCACTTTGCCTCAGTTTCCTTCTCTGCAAAATGAGATGGAGAAAGAAACGGCAAAGCACCTCAGTATCTCTACCAAGAAAACCTCAAATGGGGTCACAAAGGATTGTTCATGATAGAAATGACTCGAGAACCATGACCACAAGGCTGTTCCAGGCTCCGTGCTAGGTCCAAGAGCTGGCATTTGCAATTATACTGGAACATTTACAAGGCACTTCATAGACCTCATCTCATACAAGCACCATTAGAACCCATGAAGAAAGGGCCATTTTTAACATCTCCACTTTACAGATGAAAAAGCTGATAAGAAGCTCAGTGACCTTTCCTTGGGTACCCAGCCAGAATTCGCCACTCCACCTCGCTATTCAGAAAAACAAAGTGGCCCCTGCCCTGGAGGGGCTGATGGTCTGGAGACAGGATTACATCCAACCAAAGCCCAGACTTCTTTGTCTGGCATTCAAGACCCTCCATAAGTTGGCCACATCTGCCACTCATCCATTCCACATCCCCAACCCTCTCTTCTCCCAATTTGCCTGACACGTTCTGTCCTCTTCCTCCTTCAGCTTCAGAGCCGATGCAGGCCCAAGCCTGGAAGCACTGAGTCCATTTTATGAGCAGATATCATCATCTTATTGAAGTATCATGGATTCATGGACAGAGCACTGGGCTTGGAACCAAGAAGCCTTGAGTTCAAATCTTGCCTGACACTAGCTGCGTGACCTTGGGCATGTCACTTAACCTGTTTGCCTCAATTTCCTATAATTCTAGTACCTACCTTACAAGGTTGTGAGAATCAAATGAGATAATGTCTGTCTGTCAAGTGTTTGGTAAACCTTAAAGCTTTATAGCAAGATGAGCTATTATCTTATCAGGAGCAGTATCAAGGATTGCTTCAGCTATCTATGTGACATTAGTCATGTCAATCAAGCAGTCCGCCAGGATGTAAAGTACCCACAATCATAAAAACAATAACAACAACAGCAATTAGCATGTATTTACTACTTTAAAGTTTGCAGAGAGCTTTCTAAATGTCCTATTCTCTGATCTGGGAAGTATTACCTACTGTTCCCTTCATTTTTACAGTTAAGGAAACCGAGGCTGAGAGTTTCAGTGTCTTGCCCAAGATCTCATAGCTATTACCTGAGACAGAGCTCTCCCTACCTCCAACCCTGCTGTTCCATCCACTGGGCCATGCTGGTTGCTAAGAATACCCCCACACGCTGAGCTCTCCCTGTCTCGCGGTCTATCTGAGCACCAATGCCCATCTCCTTTCCCAGCAACTTTGGTCCAGAGAGGCAGGAAAAGGCCCGGGGCTGGCTGGGAGCCAGGGCTTCTCCCAACTACCACCTGAGTCTCACAAGCCCTGCCGGAGGAGAGACGTCAGACTGGTTGTTCCAGTCCCTGGGGAGGGAAGGAGGGGGCTGGCCCGGAGCCCTGAGCGGTAGGCGGCCTTGCCTTTTAAGGAAGGCTGCAGAAAACTATGCTGGGAATCTCTTCCCATGGTCCTTCTGCTTCCGCCGAGCCCCGGTGGGCTTGAAGCAGGTCTCCTTACAGCTCCTTGGGGCCGGTGCTCTTTGTTTGCTGGGTCCCGGGTGGGAGGTTTGAGACAAAGATGCTCCGGGCTTCCGTACTAGAGGGTGAGGCCGGAGAGACCATGGTGGGAGTTGGGGGAGAGAAGGGGGCATTAGGCTTGGAGTTAGGAGAGACATAAGAATGAATCTCGCCCCGTTGAGAGGCCAAAGGCCTGAGTTCCAGTGTCAGCCTGGCTATGACTTGCTGCCTGGGTGACTCTGAGCCGCTCACCTCTGGGCGCTTCAGTCACCTCTCGAATAAAGCAGGAATAAAGTCCACAATAGCTTCCTCACAATGGCTGGCCCATAGTAAACAGCACCTAATAAATGATTGTGGACTGACTCTACTGTGGCTGTTGCGAAGCACCAGGGAGATAATGTCTCTGAACCTGCCCTTATTAGCTCTTATTATTCCTCCAAGCTCAATAGCCCATAAAGGTAAGCCAGGCAGAAGGTCAAGTCCTCCCTCACCCCATTAAACTCATCTCTCTCCTTGGCAACACTGGCAGCCAAAGTACCACTAAGGGGGAGAGGCGGGTTCTAATCAAGTCGGTGGAACGAGCCGGCCGTCAAGGGAGGGAGTTCGGGACTTTGATGATTCATAAAAATTCATGGTGACTTATACGGACAAAGGGTGACAGGTCAGCAGGGTTGTCTTTCCTGACTGTGCGCAGGTTTGTGGTTTTTATAGAAGAACAAAGAGAAAAGAAGGGAGTTGTAGATGCTGGCGGAGACTCCTCTGAGCATGTGGGTGTTCGAGATGTGGCTCAGAACTTGGCCCCAAACCCAAGAGCCTGCTGGAGACCACTGGTGACACAAAGGTTGGTTTCCCATCATTCCCAAGGGACCGAAGGTCTCCTTCCCTCTTGGATTTCCCCAATGCGAAGGAGAAACCCAATTCCTCTTTCAAACCATGAACTTCCCCCTACACTTTCCTCCTTCTTTTCTAATCCCAACTGCAGGACAGTTTTCCCAGAGTGCATCCCTCTAATTGAAAGTTCTTAACCCTATTATTGTTTTGTTTGGGGGTCTGGGGAAACCTGGGGAACCCTTCTCACCATCGTGCCTTTCAATGAAGAAAACAAAAGGCTCGAAAAGAATTCAATCACAGAGAAATAAAGGTATCAAAAATAGCTACTCAAGTTCATGGAAGGGAAAGTGAAGGGAATAAGGATTTCTATAGCACCTACTGTGTGCCAGGTACTGTGGCAAGCTCTTTACAAATATTATTTCATTTGATCACCATGAAAACCCTGGGAGGTTGATGCTATTATCATCCCCCTTTTACAGATAGGGAAACTGAGGCAACAGGGAAAGTGACTATCCCCAAGATCGCACAGTTAGTTTGTGACTGCAGCCAGATTTCAACTTAAGTCTTCCTGACTCCAGTCCCTCAGGTTAAGAACCTGGAGCCATTGTCAGTTCTTGGCTTTTCTTACTGGTTTCCTGAAATGTCTCAGAGAAATGGAGATCGCAGATAGAAGTCAGCTTTGCTTAGATGCCCTCAGGAAGGGCTCAGTGGGGCTGGCAGAAGAGGAAGGTGTTAGAAGAAATGACAGACAAAAGTAAAGGGCAAGGAAGTGGAAATGGCCTGGATGCCCATCAGTTGGAGGATGGCTGAATAAGTGATGGTAGATGAATATTATGGAATATGATTGTTTGGTACGAAACAGCCAGCAGGACGATTTCAGAGAGGCCTGGAGAGACTTGCATGAACCGATGCTGAGGGAAATGAGCAGAACCAGGAGATCATTATACACGGCAACAACAAGATTATATGATGATCAATTCTGACGGTCAGGGCGCTTTTTAACAATGAAGTGATTCAGGCCAGTTCTAATAGACTTGTAATGGAGAGAGCCATCTGCACCCAGGGAGAGACTGTGGGAACTGAGTGTGGATCACAACGTAGCATTTTCACCTTTTGTTCTTGTTTACTTGCTTTTTTCTTTTCTTTCTCATTTTTTTCCTTTTTGATCTCATTTTTTCTTGTGCAGAATGATAAAAGTAGAAATCATATAGAATTGGATACACTTAATATATACTGAATTATTTGTAGCCCAGGAGAGGGGGTGGAGGAAAGGAGGGAGAAAAATCTGGAATACAAGATTTTTCCAGGGTGAATGTTGAAAACTATCTGCATATATTTCAAAAATAAAAAGCTATTGTTTTTTAAAAAGTAAAGGGAAATTTAAAGAACAAAAATTGGTTTCTTAGGGACTTGAGTGACGTGCTTTCTCTTTCCTTCATGACCTCCATTCTCCCTTCATTTAAGATCCCATACAGATCCCCAGTCGCCTCTTTTGGTACATCATTGTTCTCCATGACACTTGGTTCCTAAGCTCAAAACAACGCTGCTGAACCACAGCTAGATTACTTTGACACTTGGGAAGATCTGGGACTTTGTCTCCCTGGGACTCCCTTCAACGACCAAGATCAAAATCCCTGGCAGCCTCTTGTTAAGAGAGACACTCACCCTCAGTCCTGGCAAATCCTTCCTCAAGAATCTATCCCAGAAACTAGAGGCAAACGAGATCATGTTTATAAAGGCTAATAAATGGATTTATAAAGGTTAATGATGATATTATTGTGAATCTATTTAAGGATTATTTCACTACGATCATTTCTCTTTGTGTCCCCAGGGCACGCTTTGCCCTCAGTAAGAATTAAAAAATGCCTTTTAGTCATTATCACCATTATGATGGTTAGCCCCAGAGCCCTTGGTGTAAAGAAGCCAAATCCCAGAATCCTGGAGTTGGGAGGAACCTGAGAGACTGCCTTGTCCAGCCTGTGACGCTCAGAGAGATTGCCCTCTCCACCGTTGGACAAGGAGCTTTCCAGTGTTTCCACTCTCCTTTCTGGCAGCCCCCCCTGTTCATTTGCCTCTTTTCCAGCACCAATGGCTTGGCCCCCAGATCTCACTGGGACAAAGCCTCGCACCCAAAGCAAAAGCAAATGATATGGCTGAATGGAGTAAGTCTGGGTGGGCTTGAAGGAGGCGTCATTGGGATGACCATCGGTCAAACGCCAAAGCCCATCCTGGGAGCAGAGGTCCTTCCCCGGGGCTGGCTCCCTGCTCTAATGCTGCTAGTGCCCGTCTCATCGCCCGGGCTCCTGGCTGGGCTGCCTGGGCTGAGAGCTCTGAGTCTGAGAAGATCAAGTTCAAGGAGAGATTCAAGGAACGCTCAGGGAGAGAACGATGGTGGAGGAAAGCTCGGAGGAGCCGGGGTCACTGACGCCCACTGGGGCGCCGGGGTCGGCTGCTGGAGCTCCCCGGCTCTCGAGTTCCTGATCTATAATCAGAGAGAGGGAAGGGACCAGCTCTCCTCCAAAGCCCCAGTCAGCTCTGGTTAGGAAATGTCAAAACACTCACCCCAACTTCTGGACACACACACACACACACACTTGCATACACAGACACACACACACACACACTTGCACACACACACACTCACACACACACTCTCTCTCTCTCACACACACACACACACTTGCACACACACACTCACACACACTCTCTCTCTCACACACACACACACACTCTCACACACACACACACACACACTCACACACACACACTCTCTCACACACACAGACACACACACACACACACACTCTCTCTCACACACACAGACACACTCATACACACACACACACTCACACACACACTCACACACACACACACACACTCACTCACACACACTCACACCCACCCCCTTCACACTACCTGGCATGATGAGGCAGTGGTGTTTGCAGTGGACGATGGCAGCCACCAGAAGCTCCTTCAGCCTCCTGAGGACCTTGCTGGGCAGGATGTAGCCTTGGCACTCAGGACTCTCAGAGGGACTGAAGATGTCCTGGGTCATCCATCGCTCTAAGCCAGCTGCATCCCGAGGAATACCCAGACTGTAGGAAGCTGGGCCGGGCAGCTTTTCCTGGAGCCCCGTCTCCTCGAGCTGAGCGTCTGTGGCCTCCCGGACCAAAAGGGCATCGGAATCCACCCACAGGGGCACGTCCATGGTCAGGTCGTCCTCGGAGGTACGCAGGGCGAAGTGGAAGGCCTCCAGATCCCTGGAGTAATCCACCTGGAACCTGGAGTCCAGCTCCTGGACCCTCTCGAGGACGGTCAGCAGGACATTCTCAGCCCTCTGGTAGTCCTGGATCTTGGGGGTCTCCCGGGAGCGGATGGCGTGGAGGTAATGATGCCATAGGGAGATCTTCACCTCCATGGCCTCGGGTCTAGGGAGGGCTCAGGGGCCCAGGGAGCCGGGCGGCTGGGCTGGGCTCTCTCCGGGAGCCGAGGCTGAATGAGCACGGGAGGGAGAGAAGCAGGGAGCAGGTACGATGGGGCGGAGCCCCCAGCACCCAGCCGCCGAGAGCACCAGGGAGACAACCAGTCCCACTGTTTCCCTGTTAAATACTTGAACCCGGGCCAAGGTAGCACCTTTGAAAGGAACTGTTGTGTCAGGCAACTCACAATTACAGATACGGTGGCAGGAGGGCCGGGCCCAGAGGGGCCGGGCCGGCTTATCTCAGGGCAGCCGGGACTGGGTGTCTCAGAACACTCTGGCCATGCCCACTCCGGCTGGACCAGGGTGAAAGCCCTCCCCAGGGCACAGCAGACTAGCACCTGAGGAAGCCCGGGGAGAGGTTCCACACCCCCAGGTATCCCTGGGAAGCCCCCCTTCCTGAGCAGAGCGGGCTAGGAAGCTAAACCCAGAATTTGTGAAGTGCCTGCTAAGTCCCCGGGGAGGGATGGGGGCCCGGGGAGAGGCAAAAGCAGGCCCTGCCCGCCAGGAGCTTCCAGTCCAGTGGGAGAGACAGCGAGCTAAGAGCTCTGAGGGGGCTGGCAAAGGCTTCCGCCTGCCTCAGTTTCTTCATCTGTCTTATGAGATAATAACTTCCCAGATCTCTTGTGAGGATCAGATCTGTAATGTGCCCGCATTAGAAAGCCCAGCTCTTGCCCCCAGTATTCTAGGACTTGCTCAGTGTCTCCCCTAAGCCCATGAGCTTGCTCTCTACGCAGACCCAGACTGCTGCCTTCTCTTGAAATTATTTCACTTAGTAGCAAACCGCAGCTCACATGGCAGGGCCATAACTAATTTTGTGCCCTGGGCAAGAACTAGCATTGAGGGGCAGCTAGGTGGCGCTATAGTGGATAGAGCACCAGCCCTGAAGTCAGGAGGACCTGAGTTCAAATCTGGCCTCAGACACTTAACATTCCCTAGCTGTGTGACCCTGGGCAAGTCACTTAACCTCAATTGCCTCAGCAAAAAGCAAAAAAAAAAAAAAAAAAGAAGAAGAAGAAGAAGAAGAACTAGCCGGTTCACATGGCTAATGAGCAGGCAGACTGAGGATCAAGGAGCTTGATTCCTGATTCCTGATGCTTTTCTGTACAGCAGACACTTAATAGACACCAACTGTGTGCAAGACAGAGAGGAGATCCTGGAATCGGGAAAAACTTTGTCCAAGGCTCAGGACATCATCTAGGCTAATGATTTCAAACAGAAGTAGACCCAAGTATCTCTGCTGGTTGATTGATATGACCACTTTGCAAAGAGCTTTACAAATATTCTCTTGTTTTATCTTCCAACCACCCCGAGAGCTGCTTTACAGAGGAGGAAACTGAGGCAGCTGTGTTAAGTGACTTGCTCAGGATCATCTAGCTCATATTTTCAACTCAGATCTTCCTGACTCCAGGTTAAACCTTCCGTCCACCTCACCACCCAGCCCTCTCATCCTAACATCAAGACATCCTGGAGGTAGTAAATGAAGATTTTTCTGTGCCCGAGAAGAGGACCTCACTTATTCCTCCCTTGGTACACTTCTATCTGGCAACTGAACCAGCAGAGAGCATGTGGGGCTTGATGTGGCCAGCAGAAGTCTCTTGCTTACTTAAATTATCTTGTTTATTAAGCTGATCATATCTAGAAAGCTCCTTGGGTTTCTTAACAGACTGTGTGTGAGAAGCTAGAGCTCGTCGGACTATCTGACTTCCTCCAGGGGCAGGATGGGAGCTGGGAGTCAAGGTAGAAAGCACGTCCAGCAGGTCTCTGCATTGTCTCACCTGATAAGACCGAGGAAAATCTCAGCCCTGCCTGGCTCTTCTGCACCCACGGGTTGACTTCCCCTGCCTGGCCACCCCCAGGGACACCTGCCGGTTTCGACTTTAGTCTGAGTAGGTGTGGGAGCCCTTACTGGTCCTTGGTCCTGCTTGGCTTCAGGCTCTGGGGTGTGAGGAACCCCAGGAAGTCTCGAGTTCATTTCCCCTCTCACAGGTGGCCCTCTGGAGGGCACTGGCCTCATGGGAAATCTCCACCTAGAATCCCCTCCCCAGGATGTATGATTCAGGGCTCCATGGTGGAAGCCAAACCCCTTGTTTGTTCAACAGTCATTGAAGAGTCCCACAAACTTCATCTTCCTGGCCAGAAAGAAGCCTCTTGGTTTCTATTCATGTTTTATAGATGGTTAAAGATTTTGGGGATCATCTAATGCAGAAGCTGCATCTGCCAGAGGGGAAACTGAGGCTCCGGCTCACATGGCTAATGGGCAGGCAGATTAAGGATATGAGTTCAAGGGACTTGATTTCCAATTCCTGGTGCTTTTCTGTGCAGAAGACATTTAATAGACACCAGCTGTTTGCAAGACAGAAAGGAGATCCTGGAATCAGAAAAAACTTTGTTCAAGGCTTCAAAGCTAATGATTCCAAACAGAAATAGACTCAAGTATCTCTGTTGGCCACATATTAATTTACATTTTTATCTGTTTTTTATCATATTTTAATTTATTTTGATTAAATATTTCCCAACTTCCTCTTCATCTCATATTGGACAACCCAGTCTAGGCGATCAACCAAACCGAATTTGAGAGTGGGAAGGAGCCCCCCAGTCTGCCCCATACATAAAAGCAATCCCCACTTTAATATATCCAAAAAGGGGTCCTCCACAAGGACCTCTAAGAAGGGAGAAGTCACCATCCCCAAGCCCTGTGGAAGAAGTCTCAGTGTTAGCCACTTTATCCCGACATCCAGTACAAATGGGACTCTGTGTAACTTATTCCTGCTGCTCCTGGGGGCCAAACAGAACAAAGCTAATCCTTTTTTTTTTAAATAAGATTACCATTTATTCTCTTGAAAATAATGTTCCTACCCACTCCATTCCACTCCCCCCTTCTCTTTTCAGGCAGAGCATCCCTTATTCCTCCAATAGATGCTGCTAAACCTTGACCCAGAGAACTGTTTCCTAATAGAATTTCCATAAAGGGATAACAATAGTGATGGAAGATTTTCCAGGGAGAATTAAGGTTTGGAAGGGCTAACACACTCCTCAGGGAAGAATAGAAGGGCTTCCTTACCCAGCAAAAAGCCCGGGGCTAGTTTCCCTTCCTTAAAAAAAAAAAATCAACACTCATGTCAAGTTGGATTACCTACAAGTCACTCAGAACTACTTAGATCCAGAAAAGAAGGGCCATGAGCTTCCAGCAGCCTTTTCACCCCCAAACCACAGAGATGACCCAGAGCTCTGGGACTCGGCTCCAGAAATGGAAACTGGCACTGGAGAAACCAAAGACAGCTTAGCATCGTAGCAATAACATGAGTTTCCTTGCCAAATCAGCCAACATCTCCAATTCTATTTGCTGCTGTTATAACAACAAATGCGTTCTGTTGTTTGCTAAATGGCCTGGAAGCCTTTTAAGAACTGACTTCCCTAAAAATCTGGAATCATAGGCTGTCAGAGCAGGAAAAAACCTTAGGGGTCACCCAGGATTAAAGGGAATGTAAAGGACCTCACTGGATAATTAGTACCTCTGGGGCATGGCGTAAGAAGTCACTTAAACTTTTTGCTTCAGTTTCCTCAACTTTAAAATGGGGATAATAATTACCTCCCACAGATGCTGTCAAGATCAAATGAGAAATTTGTAAGTATTTAGCACAGTGCCTGACACATAATAGATGCTTAATAAATGTTTCCTTCCTTCCTTCCTTCCTTTCTTCCTTCCTTCCTTCCTTCCTTCTTTCCTTCCTTCCTTCCTTCCTTCTTTCCTTCCT
>JAJPUD010001057.1:351169-375394 GCA_023553655.1 Myrmecobius fasciatus
AGAAAGGAGAGAAAACTCAATTGTCTGACAGTATGTACGTCTTCCAAATCCATGATTCCCCTTTGCAGAAGGGAGATAATTGATTTTTATGGATGGATCATCTGGCAAGAACCCTCTTCTCTCTCCTCCTCCACCCACAATAGCAGGGACAGCGGGCCGGAGCAGCTTCCAAAGGGCCGATTTTGAGGTGCCAGGTGTGGGACTAGCAGAGAGAGGCTGTTTTTCCTCCCGGTGAGCCATAAGCCAAGAGTCCCTCCTCTGGGCTTTGGGTCCCTCACAGCCCCGCCAATTCGGGGAGTGCTTTGTAAGGGGGGAAGCAAACCCTTCCTGGCCGAACGTGGCCACAGGACCCAGAATGCCTTGAGAGGCTTTGAATGGGCACTAGAAGCGGGACTAAAAATAGTTCCCGGGAGGACAGGAAAGGCCTGTCGAGTTACACAACTCTGAAACTGGTAAGAATCCGGGTGTGTCTGCCTTGGGAGCGTGGAAAACTCAGGATGGGGGGTTGTCAGAAGCCAGAGTCGGAGTCCTCCAGGCTCCCCCCATAGACTCAGCTCTGCCTTTACCCAGAGAGCCACTCTCTGTGAGCCAATGGGGAGATACCTTGGGCTCCGGTCCAAGGAAAGCGGAGCCTTCTGACCGCCCACTGCAGGCAGGCTTCATGGTGGGGAGTATTCTACCCCAAAAATGAGCCCGGGCTTGATTCTCCAGCCCCAGAGTCCCCCTGGAAGCGCGTTCCTCTCAATGCACCCAGGCGAGAAGCTCTGGGCACGTGGCAAAGTGCAGGGGTCTGTCCTAGTCAAGGTGCGAACGAAGACCTCCCCACCCCAGCAGATGATAGGAAGTGCCAGTGAGGACAGAGCTGATGGGGGGACACCCGGCTGTCCTCAGCCAGCCCTTCTCTGCGCTCGAGAGCTCAGGCAGCCTCCAGCAAAGTCCAGGACACAAGACTATTTGCTGGTCAGTCACTGAGACCCGTAGACCTCGGCATGGGGGCTTTTCTTGGCAACGATATGGAAATGGTCACTTCCTCCTCCTGGATTAAGTGACTTACCCATGGTCACACAGCCAGGAAGTATCCGATGCTAAGTCTGAGTCGGATCTCCGGGCCCAGAGCTCTATCCACTGAGCAACCCAGCTGCACCTATGCCTTCCTCAGGGAGTCCTAGGGAAGCAAAGACAAATGAGGACAGCCATTCCCCAACCGATGGGCAGCATCAGTGTCCAGTCTCCTGAGAAGAGAGCTGCATAAATATTTTTGTACATTTAGGTCCTTTTCCTTTTAAAAAAAATCTCCTTTGGTCTTCATGCCTACGAACGGTATTTGTAGGTCAAAGGATCTACATGTCCCTTTGGGCACAGATCATATCTTTTGATCATTTATCCCCTGGAGTATGGCTCTTATTTTTCATACATTTGACTCAGTTTCTTTTATGTTTGAGAAATGAGGCCTTCTCAGAGAAACTTGCTTCAAAATCCCTTTTACAATGACTATTGCCCCCATTTATTCTATTCTTTCTCCTTTCATCCTGTCCTCCTCAAAAGGGATCACTCCCTTCCCAATGTGCTTTCTCTTCTATCACCCTCCCCCCTTCCTGTATCTCGTTCCCCTCCTAATTTGCTGTGGGATAAGATAGGTTTCCATATCCATATTGAGTGTATGTTATTTCCCCTTTGAGCCAATTCGGATGAGAGTAGTTCATTTACCCACACTGTCCTTTTCCTCTTCCCCTCCCCTGTAAAAGCCTTTTCCTCCCCTTTCTTATGGCAGATAATTTATACCATTCCACTTCTCCCTTTCCCTTTCTCCCAATACACTCCTCTCTCACCCCTGAATTTCACTCTTTAGCTATTATTCCTTCATCTTCAGCTCCAACCTGTGCCCTCTGTGTATAGATACTCCTCCTAACTGCCATGAGAAAGTTCTAATGAGTTCCAGGTCTCCTCCTCCCATGTGCAAACAGATAAACCTTATTTAACCCCTTAGGATATCTCTTTCCTGATTACATCCTTACGCTTTCCCAGAATCCTTTATTAGAAAATCAAATTTTCTATTCACCTCTGGTCTTTCCATCCCAAATGGAGACATGTTGGAACATCATTTGAAATATCCTTTAGATGAGGTGGGACTAAAGTTCTGGGGAGGAAAGCCTAGGGCTACTGGGTGATAGAAAGAAGAGCACTGGACTGGAAGTCGGGAAGCCCTCGGCTGCCCTCGAGTACCGGCCACATCACCCTGAACAAGTCACTTCTCTCAGTCTATTTCCTCCTATAAAAAATGAGTATTCTAATAGCAGCCACTGCCCACGGTGGTTGTGAGATGTGTAAAGTGCTTTGACAAACTTCTATTGCTGTAGAAATGTTCCTGATCATCACCATCACCATGGTTTAAATCTATGAGTTACTGTTGTCATTATTTAACCCACGGGAGATATTTGCCAGACAGAAGAGGAGCCTGGACCAAGCCCTTGGGAACACTGGAAATGAGAAGAAATGAGATGGATTAAGGAGACTGAAAGTGAGCCATCAGACGTGGAAAGAGAGGTATCGGCCGGGTGACAAATTCAGAAGACGGATAACGGAGGATTAAAGAGTCAGCAGAGAAGTGAAGGCAACAAGAGCATTGAGGGAGAAAGGGAGGAAAGATAGGGGAAGGTGACTTGAGGGGGTGAAAGTTTGTGGCTTGGGGTTTGTTTTGCTGCTTTGGAGGAGGATGTGGGTTTGGGAGTTTGGGGTGCTATTGGGGAGGACAGTTTTTGTTTGAGAGGGGAGACTTAGGCACGTTTTGAAGGCAATGGTTGATAGGGAGAGGTTGAAGGTCAGAGAGAGGGAAGGACTGATTAAGGATGGGATCAACCAAACAAGACAAAAGGCCATGGGATCACGGGCTGCCTCCGGTCAGAGAATGGAGAAAAGAGGGCAGTTTGGGGTATCGAGGGATCTGGGAAACAGGGGGCTCACATTGAATCGCCTCATTTCTCAGGTGTATTTACCTGAGATAAGGTAGCCATAAGGGGCTCAGTTGAGAGGAAGTCTGAGAAGAAGAGGTTTGTTGCAAGTAATTGAGGAGGGAGGAATAAAAGGACTTTGTTGCCGCAGCGAAAGCCCGGCTGGCGCTGGCTAATGGAAATTTATGATCTCCCGGCTGAGCAGTTGCCAGGTTTCCTCTGGCACCACTGGGCAGTGGGAAGGAGGAGTGGAGGGAGCAGATGGTCAGTCATCCAGGGATGGGTAAGGTGATAAGACAAGGGAGTGGGGGAATTTTACCAAGCACTGGCTTGGTTGAGATGGCGAACTATTGAGCGGAGATTGGCAAGGGAGGTAAATGAAGTCAGAGCAGGGGTAATGGAAGGATCGGAGGGCTCTCTGAGGACTGAGGATAGACTTGGGGTGGGGGAAGTGGAGCCTAGGAGCAGATAGAATGATAGCTTATTGTCAGCTAGGGGATTCTTACTGGTTTTTAACAAGGCTGTAGAAGATCTTTAGGTAATGGTGAGTCACTGGGTGGGTGCAGTAATGGGACTGATTAATGCCCCAAAGTGTGTCCTCCCAGATGCCTCAGTCCAGGGGGCTTCTTCACAACAGGGTCTGGACCATTACACTCTCTTCCATTTCTTCCAGTAACCCAAGGAGATGAGCAGGGATCATTGAGCCCGTTTTATAGGCGAGACAAAAACTGGCACTCAAAGCCAGGATGGGGCCCCGACTAACGGAAGGCCCTCACAGGCTGCCGGTCCGAGCTGTGCCATGCTGGCAGAGCCCTCCGGGGCCGAGGAGTTGCTGCTTCAGGTGGCCGCCCGCTGTACTTTGGACAGCTCTAGCTGTCAGGAAGTTTCTTCTCTTCAGCCCCAGCTGCCTCCCTGCCCTCTCCAGAGCCAAAGCAAATAAGGCTAACCCTCGCTCTCCAGATTATTTCCTCTCCCTTGCCCCATCCTCCCCAGTTCCTCCGAGATGAACACCAGGGCTGAGATGCCAAGCCCTGTGCCAGCCAAGCGGAGCCAATGCTTCTAATTAGGGGAAGGCTTTATGGGCACGTCCTCGGGCACCACAACTCCGGCTGCCTGGGAGCCGTCATGGACTACCTCCCCCCATGCCCTCAGTCCTCAACCCCAGACAAGCTACGGATCGGTGAAGAAAAGGTCCTTCCAAATCCCCCTCTCACCTGAGTGTGGTGGACGTCCTCTCTGGCTGCGTCCTGAGCCAAGCCGTCCCAGGGGGTGGTAGGAGGGAGGGAAGTACGGCCCAGGGGGCTTCCTTTTGCCAGGAGACTGCTATGGCATCACAGCCAAGCCAACCCAAGGGTCCCTTTCAGGCCACAGACTCCTGCCAGCTCTGAGGGCAAAGACTAGGCAAAATGTCAGCTCAGCCCCTCAGGTGGAGACAGGAGCAGTCTTCCCAGGTAACTGAGGGAGCAGCCCTAGAGATCTATAGACATAAGAGTATCAATGGCATATTATTTTTTTTTTTTTGGCTGAGGCAATTGGGGTTAAGTGACTTGGCCAGGGTCACACAGCTAGGAAGTGTCTGAGACCAGATTTGAACTCAGGTCCTCCTGACTCCAGGGCTGGTGCTCTATCCACTGCGCCACCTAGCTGCCCCTGACATATTATCTTTAAATAAGTTTTTGTGGGCATCCTCTTATATTTCCCAAGTGCCCCTCCTTCACTCTGTCATAGAAAGCCATTTCTTATGACGAGGAATAATCCAACAGGAAGAATCCAGGGAAGAGAACGGACATCTGGGAAAGGCTGCCACGTCCCTGTCCCCACCTGTGTGGAGAAGCCGCCTCCTCCTGCCTCTTCTCTGAGACTCGGTGTGACTCTTAGCTGGGTAGTCTCCCTCGTGGGGGAAGTAGGGACTCTCTCTCCATGTTCACGGCCGCAGTTGTCGAGGACATCGGCCCTGCCGATTGCTGTGTCTCTTGGTGGGAGCCTTGCCTTGGCTCTCTGCATTCGTGGTTGCTTACAGTGTAATCCTGCATAGCCACCGAGCTTATTTCTACGTCTTTCTGCCCCAGAAATCGCCGCTATCGACATTTTGGTACAAATGGAGTCTTTTGTCCCCGACCTCCTTGGGGTACCATCAAGCAGGGGGGTCTCTGGGTCAGTGGCTATACACACGAGCCCATCTTATGGAGGCTGGAGAAGGATTCGGGAGGGGGTGCTGACGGATCTGGGCCGACCCCCGTTTTCTTCAAGAACTGTGCTGGCTGTTCTCAAAGGGCCCCGTTCCTTTGGGGGCAAAGGGAAGATTTTCTGAGAGTAAAGCTTGCTCAAAATAAGGGAAGCCTGTGGATTCCCCTCCCGGGAGGTCTTCAGATAAGAGCTAGGTGCCCATGTGGAGTCTAGGGGGGATTCCTGTGTGGGGGCGAAGGTCCCTGCCACCCCAGGGAGATGGCAAAGCCACCAGACCCATTGCATGGGAACATCCGGGGCTTGGAGAACAGAGGCAGGAGAATTGATCCACGGATTCTGAATTTGTGCTTCCTGGATGGACACCTCCAGGAAAACCAGGGGAGAGAAAGGGAAAGGCCGATGGAGCAAGGCACATGGACCCAAGTAAAGCTGCCAGATCACAAGTGATCATTGTCTCTTTCAAATGTCCACAAGAGGGCAGTGGGATCTCAGAAATGTGCCCGGAGAGAGGGCAGGAAATCCCACACAACTGGAGAGAGGGGGTCTGGATGCACGGTGGACCCCTGAAGATGGACAGGAGGGGCTCAGATATCCCACCTGGGGCTTCTCAACAGGGAGTTCTGATCCTCTCAGCGGCTGGCACCTCTCCACTGAATCCCACCAATAATTTCTGAGTACTTAGGGGGGTGGGCTTTATACAGTATGTGCTGGCCACCCCCAAAATGTGGAAGCTCTCTGTATCCTTCTCATGGAGCATTCATTCCTTGTACACAGCAGGCACTTAATAAATGTTGATTCATTGACTAATGCAGTTTTACCAAGATGTGCTAGATCTAAGGGAACAACCTAGGGAGGCAGCCCAGGGAGGGAGACCTGGGGCTTCGTTCTCTCTCAACAGTTGCCTCTCTGGGCCCATCGCCATGTGACCATAAGGATGCCCTTTGACCCCCACTGATCTTTGTATAAAGAAACCTGAAGTTTACATGATGAAGCGATTAAGGTCACAGGGCAGAATATTTATGTATGTCCGTACACATATAGGCACAAATATGGGGGGGGGGAGGTATATGTATGTGTATATGGCAAGGAAGCTCCCAAGGCCACATGTTCCACATCTGAGTTCCCATGCTGCTCAAGGCTTTTATTTAGCTTTTATTGCAGGAGGGAGAATCCACAAGCTTCCATTCATAGGCAGCTCTCCTTGTGAGCAAGCTTAGAGAGCATTGAGTCTAGCCCACTCATTTTACAGATGAGGAAACTGAGGTCCGGGGAAATGAATCGACTTGCCCAGAGTCACGAGTAGTCAGAGAACAGGATTTGACTCAAGAAGACCTAGGCTGGACAGATGATCTGCTTCAGATACTTAGCAGCTATGGGACTCCGGGCAAGTCGATTCATTTCCCCGGACCTCAGTTTCCTCATCTGTAAAATGAATGGGCTAGACTCAATGATCTCCAAGATCTTGTCCAGTTCTAAACTTCCAATTCTCTGACATTTTATTAAAATTGCGTTTGTGGGGAAGACAGCGTCTGATTCAGTTGCACCCAATCCCAGTATCTAAGTAGAGACAGGTCGTTTGGAGGCTTAAAACTTCAGCCATAAGAGTTCAGCCTTGAAGCCCATGCCCGAGGGGACCTTGGGGAATGGTGAGCTCACTTTGTGCCTTCCCTGCTCTCCCCTTTGCTCCCCTCAAGTGGCTAGGACTCTGCCCCTCTGTAAGTTAGGGTTCCTGTTTACTGATCCCTGTGCATGTTATATCCCCACTGGATTGTGAGCACTCTTCAGGCTACTTTGTTTTTGTGTTTGTACCCCCAGCGACAGCAGCGACTGGCCCGTGATCGCCCTTCGGTCATTTTTCCGTCGTGTCCGACTCTCGGTGACCCCACTTGGGGTCTTCTTGGCAGAGACACTGGCGTGTTTCGCCATTTCTTTGTCCGGCTCATTTGGTAGATGGATAAACAGGCAAGCAGGATTAAGGGATTTGCTCAGGGTCAGTAGGTGTCCAAGATTTTAATTTGGATCTTCTCGGCTTCAGGTCCGGGACTCGCCCCACCTCGCTGCCCCCACTTTAAGGTTTACAGAGGACTTTAAACACATTCTCTCATTTGATCCTCCCAACAACCCCCTGAGACGGGTGCTACCGAATTACACCTGGGGAAACTGAGGCACAGAGGTGAAAAGGCCTGCCAGGATGGCCTAGTCAGAAAGAGTCCGAAGCAGGATTTGAAATCCAGCGTTCCTGGCTCCGTCTCTAGCACCCCATCCACCGTGTCACCCAGTTTGTGGAGGGACTGGTTAAGCGGTGTGAAAAGACTGGATAATTCACCAATCTTTTCTGTGACTCGAGGCTTCCTCCCTAGCGCTACATGACGAAGTGGTTCCCACCTTGGAACTGGCCTCGGAGGCCATGGCCTGCTGGGAAGCTCGGGGTCCCTCCCCACAGGACAGCAGCCCCTTTACCAGCCCAGCACCGCCCTGGCACGGAGCTCTGGCTCCCCAGCTTGAGAAGGCTCGAGGTCATCGGGGCTGACCAGCAGTGGGTCAGGCCTTTGCCAGAACTGGCCCCTGAGCCCCGAGCCCCGAGTCCCGAGCCCAGAGCCAGGAGCTGGCAGCCGGCCTTCTGGCTCAGGCCGCTCTTCCCTTCCTAGCGTGGGGTTTCTGGGAATCGGACTCTTGGCTGCCGACGGCTCAGGGCCCCAGAGACCCCCAAAATTGGCATGTCTGCATGCTCGTTTCTCTGTCACAAGCAGGAGCGTGCCCCAGTCTCAGGGGTCAGCAGCGTGGAGCAAAGCGCCATTTTGTTTTTTCCTGTAGAAGGTAGCCGGGCTGGGGGGGAGACTTTGCTGGACGGAGGTTTCTGCTCCGAGGAATACTAAGGGAGGGAAGATTCCAATCGAATCCTCCCCAGGAAGTCCCAGAGCACCTACTCTGGGCCAGAAGCAGCACTGCTGCCAGCCAGGAAGGGCTCGCTTCGGCTTCAGACGTGTCCTGATGGTGTGCCCACGGACCCCCGGGCGCCCCGGGCAGCTCTCTGAAATTATGGTTCCTGTATTAGGAAGGGAATTCTCCACGCCAAGAGATGGCAGGTCCAGTGCCCGTTCTTCTCTCTGCGTGCCAGGCTCTGTGCCAGGCGGGCTCTCGGGAACCAGGACAGAACAAGATGGTCCCTACCCTTCAAGGGTCTTACGTGTATAAGAAGGAGGGCACAGGAAGGGGAACAACTTGTAAACTGGTGAGTAAATACAGGGGATTTAAAAGGAAGGAAGGAAGGAAGGCATGGAGTCCCAAATCCTTCCCTTACAAAAGAAGAAACTGAGGTCCAGGGACATAAGTAATGTCAAGGGCACACAGGCAGGAAGCAGCCGAGGCTGGATTCAAACTCGGCTCCCTGAATCCCAATCCAGGGCTAAGAAGCTCAGCTGCGGGGTGACCTCCCTCAGGAGGAGGAAGCCTTCGGTTCTCTGTTTGGTCCTCAGAGGGGAGTCCTGGGCTCAGTGAGGAAGTTCCCTAGAGACAAATTTCGAGTTTCCACAAAGAAAACCGTTCTCAAAACCAGAGGCGTCCAAACACGGCACGGATGGTCTCGAGAAATGGCTACTTCTTGGGCATGGCAACGGAGGGAGGATTCTGACTTGGCTCTGGGTATTATTCTCCATGGTGCAGCAGAGGATGAGAGAAAGACTGGCTTTTCTTCATTGAAAAACAATAAACTGGGGGCAGCTAGGTGGCGCTGTAGTGGATAGAGCCCCAGCCCTGAATCAGGAGGACCTGAGTTCAAATCTGATCTCAGACACTTAACATTCCCTGGCTGTGTGACCCTGGGCAAGTCACTTAACCCCAATTGCCTCAGGGGAAAAAAGAAAGAAAAAAAACAATAAACTAACCCTCAATATTATTTGAAAGAAATCATTTTAAGTCTCTGGGCACAGGGCAGCTGATCTCCTATCTGTCATGCCATAGTAAGGAAGACTGAATGAGGGGTGACTGGGTAACCGATCCCACAAAGTGACTGCAGAGACCAATGATTTCTGGACTCGGCAACTCAGTGTCATTTAGGGAGAGAGGAGAAGGGATCACCCACAAGCATTTATTAATCAACAAAAATCTATTAAGCACCTACTATGTGTCACGACCTATGTTAGCACTAGGGATACAGAATAAAAAGATAATCCTGCTAATGGTGGAAAAGCAAAATATGAAAGGAAGCTGAAAGTTTTGGGGGTGGGGAAGGGTCAGCTTTTAGAGAGCCTGCTAAAAAAAAGGCACAAAGAATTCAAAAAGCAGCGCCGCTGATGGGGAAAGGGAAACGGGGCACTGATAACGGGGTGAAGGGGTCAAGAAACACCTTATTTAAGAGGTAGCACCTGAGGTGAGGTCTGAAAAAGGTCAGGAAGCTAAGAAGCGGCAGTGAGAAGAGCATTGTGGACATGGAAGAAAGCCTGGACAAAGGCCTGGAGGGGAGAGATGGGATACGATCGGGACCATTTTGGGGTCCTCATCTCCACACAGATCAAGTGAATAAGGCTCAGAGAGGGTCCCACAGGAAGGAAGAGTTGGGCTCAGCCTTCTTGACTCCAGGCCTCCTCTCCCCCAGCTCCCTCTCCCCCAGCTCCCTCTCCCCCAGCTCCCTCTCCCCCAGCTCCTCTGTTTCTCTTGTCTACTTGCTGATGTTCAGGGAGCAAAGTCAAGAGTCAGCAGACATCCTGCCCTCAGAGAACTGAATAACCTAGAAATCAGCCCACCATGGCTAGAGGAGCCAACCCTGTGCCATCTGCTGGTGGATGAAAAAGAAACAAAGCCCTGCCTCTATTCCTGGGAGATCCCAGGCTGGAGGGAGAGGCAAGACCAGGGAGAGCAATCCTTGAGAATAGCCTCAAGAGCCCTGGGCAGATGGCCCAAAGGGAAGAGGGACTGGGGCAGCTTTGGCAGGGAAGTCAGGAGAGGCTCTGCCCCATGGGACATGAGGTGCCCCAGAGCACCTCACTCTATGCTCTATGGCTCTGATCAGTGTGTGTGTGTGTGTGTGTGTGTGTGTGTGTGTTCATGGGTGCACCATCTCCCCTAGACATAATGAATTACTTTAGGGCTGAACATCTGCCTTGCATGTCCATGTAGCTCTCTCAGTGGATGGAGGACCTGAATTCCAATCCTGCTGGCAAGCCACTTTGACGCTGTCTGCCTCAGTTTCCCCTTCTATAGAATGGACCTAATGATATCTACCACTCCGGTTTGTTGTAAGGATCAAATGAGATAATATTTGAATTTTTTCTTTTATAAAATTGAATTTATTTAATATTTTATTTTTTCCAGTTACATGTAAAACCAATTTTTAACATTCATTTTTAGAACTTTGAGTTCCACAATCTCTCCCTCCATCGATCCCTTCACTGAGAAGGCAAGCAATTCAATATGGGTTACACATGTGTGGTCATGCAAAACATTTGCATGATAATTATGTTGTGAGAGAAAACATAGACAAAAAAAAACCAATTCCAGAAAAATAAGCAAGCTTAAAAAGTAAGCTTCGATCTGTACTCAGACGCCGTCGGCTCTTTTTCTGTGCATGGATAACATTTTTCATCTTAAGTCCTTCAGAGTTGTCTTGGAACATTGTATTGCTGAGAATAGCTAAGCCGTTCATGGCTGATCATCTTATAATATTGCCATTACTTGGGAAACAGTCTTTGCATCAGTTCATGAAAATCTTTCAAGGCTTTTCTGAGAACGTTCGGCTCAACATTTCATTTTTCGAATTTATTTATTTTATTTAAAAAATTGAAAAACAGAAAAGTAAAATAAAACAGCATTGTCATGTGCTGTGTGGAAGGTCAAGGAGGATTCAAAATATCACCAGTTCAAGAAAGGATATATAATAGAAGAAGAAATTATATTCATAGTGTCCATCTTTTATTTGTTTCCTTGTAGGTTGTTCTTTTGTTCTGTGCTGTGCATTTTTTTTTACTTTATTCTTTTTTTTTTATCCCCTCCACCTCTCTCAAGCAGGCTATAGTTGAGCACAGATATAGATATAGATATAGATATAGATATAGATATAGATATAGATATAGATATAGATATAGATATATAGTTGAACACAGATAGAGATATAGATATAGATATAGATATATCTGTGCTCAACTATATATGTGTGTGTATATGTAAATATCCATATACTTTTACACCTACCTACAGACCCACAAATACATATATCTATATATATATACATATAGAGAGCAATATGTATACATATCTACATACGCTTAGACACGTATATCCCCACACATTTACCCATGTGAAATATGCATCTAAAATAATATTGCTATGGCTGACACATATCATGTAGATTTCTCTCTTGATTGACTCTTTGATTTTGTCTAACATCAATGATTACGAGCCCCACTTTTTTTTCTAATACATTCTGCTCCTGATCCCTGTTGTAATGTTTTTATAGATCTTGTTCTTTCCTCTCCCTGGGAACTCTTCTCCTTTCATTCTGCTCCTTCATTCGCCTTGTTATCACTTAACCTACCCCCATGGATCCCTCCTTTATCTTCTTCCCACACCCTTTGCTTCCCCTCTACCCACTCCTCCCCTTTATTTATAGATTTTGGAGGGTGCCATATCCTTCATGGTATATATGTGTTTTCCCTATTGGACCCATGTAAGTTTACAGAACGATGAGCCCTCCTCGCCCCTCTAAGGCTTCTGAGTCTATTCTTCCTCTGCACCTCATTTGTACAACATAATTGCTCTTTTTACCTTTTCCTCGGCAATTTTGCTTTTTTATTGCTCAGCATTTCTTACAGAACAGGAATATTCCAGCATACTCACATCCCCCAATTCATTCAGCCATTCCCCACTTGATGGACATCCCCTCAGTTTCCAGTTCTTTCCCCCTAGAAAAGAGATGTTAGAAATATTGTTGTCCTTTTCCCTTTTGTTTGGAATATAGACCTCGGGGTGGTACTGCTGGGTCAGAGGGCGTGCAGGGTTTTATCGCCCTTTGGGCATCGTTCCAAATTGCTCTCCAGAATGGTTGCGCCAGTTCATAACTCCACCAACAGCACATTAATGTCCAAATGAGATAATAGTTGTAAAGTGCTCGGCACAGTGCCTTCCTTGTGCACACGCAGTGGACATTTACTGGGTACTTGGAGGAAGGACCCAGGTTTCCCAGTGGCTAAGTGTCTACATCTGGCTGGTTATCTCCAAACTGTCATTATTTCAGGGACAGTTCCCGGTTCATAGCAACAAAAACCTTACTTATCTCCTAACACCAGAGACTGACGAGCGACCAGCTGAGAGCAGGAAGAGGGGAGGAAAAGGCCTGGGAATCCCAGGGGCTGCAGAGAGATGGAGAGGAGCCAAGGAGAGCTTTTCTCACTTTTCTAGGTGCTGCTCCCACTCTTGCAAAGAAAAAGAAAATCCTTCCATTACTGGAAAGTTTGCCTGGCCACACTCCCACCATTTAGCTCGCACATAGTAGGCATTCACAGATGCTTCTGATTGAGGGACGCCCAGGTGGAGGTGCCGGGCTGAATCTCCGGGTGAGGCTGTGGAGCCATGGAAAGCATCCCGCCTCACTTTACCCCACCAGAAAGCTCAAGTCCAGTTAAGCAGGACCGTCCCAAATAGGACCCCAAGGACATGACTGAAGCAAGTCAACAACAAGCTCAGTTGTTGGCACGCATTTCAGAGAGAATATTGATCACTTGGAGAAGACTCAGAAAAAGGGGAACAAAATGTGATGGACCTGAAGATCAGGACAAATGGGGATTCTTTAAAGGAACTGGGCTTGTTTAATCTGAAGAAGAGAAGACCCAAGGGGCTCCCAAAAGATCTGTTCTAGAGGAAGGATAATTAGACTTATTCCATCTGGTCCTAAAGGGGAAAACCAGAAGCCCTGCATGAAGCAGGGGAAGAAGTGCTGGATTCTGAGGCAGAGAATCTGGGCTCAAATCCCCATTCACCCCCTTTCTGACCTTAGACAAGTGGAAGAGACTCTCTGAACCTTGGTTTCCCCATCTATAAAATCAGGGAATTGGGCCAGATGACCTCTCAAGTCCCTTCCAACTCTTAATTGTGATCCTGCAAAATTGCAGATTTAGTTTTGAGGTAAGGAGAAAGTACCCCACAAAAGGAAGCTGTCTCTGAGTGGAAGGAAGTCTCCTCCAGAAGTCTTGGGTACCTCTCTTGAGGAAGGTATGGAATAGAGGAAGTTCTTGTTCAGCTGTGGGCTGTTGATGGCCACTGGGGTCCCTTCCAACTTTGGGGTTCTGTCATCCACACGCTTTGCCTCCATTCCTGCTCTCACCAGGAGTAACGTGCCATCCAGTTCTGAATTTGTGTTTCTCATGGACCAACTCCTGACCAAGAGTCTCTGGCCCATCCATGAACCAAGAGAAGTGAGCCACTTTTCCACCGTCCTTAGCTGGGTTTGCAATCTTGTCCCTACCTTGTGGCCCATCCTTTCTAGGGTCCAGAAAACCCCAAGTTGCAGCAGAACCCCAGAATGCCAAAGGTGGAAGGGTTTCCACAGGACTTGTAGCCTAACCTGCACACAACGGAACCTGCCACCATGATACACACTGCCAGTGGTTCTCCAAGAAGAGGTGGACTCACTCCATCTGGGGATGGCTCTAACTGGCGGGAAGCTCTTCCCAATATCCAACCTAAAATGGCCCCTTTTGTCACTTCCTCCCTTTGGCCCTGGTTCTGCCCTCCAGGGAACCTTCTTCCATATGACAGCCCTTCAAGCCTCTGAAAAAAACTTCCACATTGCTCCAATCAGTCCAGAATTTGTGAAGCACCTACTATGTGCCACCTCCTGTGATATGAAGACAAAAAAAAAAAGCAGAGTCTGCCCTTAGTGCTCGGGATCTCCAGGGGGATGGGCCATTAGACAGAGAAGATACACACCCAAAAATATTAATAAGCACATACAATACAGCCTCCTGGTTAGCAGCAGCCCCCTCAACGACAAAGGGGCCATTGAGTTTCTGCTCCATCTCACGCCTTAGGAGCACAAGAAAAAAAAGAAATGGCTTATGGGGTGGGAGGGGAGGGGAAAGGCTGTGTGTGAAACTTCCAAATAGATTTTACAGATCTAGATTGCTGTATCTGAGGTTAAGTCAACTTTGCAAAGGTCACAGTTGCTGTCCCATTGAATGCTGAGCTTTTCTAAACTCAGGAGGCAAAAAGGGCTGGAGACTGGGGGGGGAAGGGATTGGGTCCCTAAAGCCTCATGCTTCCCTTCTCCAGAGCTCCCTGGAGCTCAGCCCTTTTTCCTGGCTCTACCCCAGATGATATTCTCCGAAGGTGGGAACAGTTGGTCACCTCTGGGTCTCTTGAAATGTAGCTGGGGCGTCTTTCTCAGAACTTGGGGAACCCCAACATTGGACCTTTTCCAGTCCAGCAGACTTAATAGTATGGACTGGTCCTCTACGGCTAGAGAGGCGAGGATTCCCAAGGAAGAAGGCAGAGGCTCTTCAATTCCCCAATCCCACACCCCCTTTCCCAATGTCACTAATGCTTTGGCTGCAAAACCATCCCGAGGAGAGTCCTACGGCATCAGCGTCAGCATAAATATTTCCAAAATGCTGGAAGGTTTCAAAGGCCCCTGGGCTTGACAGTAACTCTGAGAGGGTATTCGTGTCCCCATTTTACAGATGAAGAAACTGAGGTTCCAAGAAGTATTGTCTGGTCATACAGCTAGGAATTGAAACCTCAGTTTTTCCCAGCTCCACGTCCAGCAGGGCACCCTCATTAGCTTCTCTCCATCAAGTCAAACTCTCACCCCTAGAGATTGTTTCCCATGTGCTTCCTCAAGTTCAGATTCTTCCCTGATGCTAAATAGTCTAAAATATTCTAATTCCTAAAAAAAAAAAAAACTCTAACTCCTCTCCCTCAAAAACAGTCCATGATTCCCCGTTACTTTTAGATAAAAAATCAAAGTCGGAGAATAAGATTTAAAGTGCTCTGAGATCAGCTCCCACCTCCCCTTAGCATCTTATGCTATTCCCTGGGGCAGCTAGGAGGTGCTGTAGTGCACAGGGCCCTGGAGTCGGGTTGACTCATCTTCATGGGTTCAAATCCAGCCTCAGACACTCATTAGCTGTGTGTCCCCGGCAAGCACTTCAGCCTGTTTGCCTCAGTTCCTCATTTGTTAAATGAGCTGGAGAAAGAAATGGCAAACCGCTCCAGAATCTTGGCCAAGAAAGCCTCAACTGTGGCCAGGGAGAGTCGGTCACAAGGGAAACGACTTAACAATAAAAGTCATCCCTTGGATGCGTTCATCTGATTCCAGCCTCCATTCCTGGAGAGCTCCCAGAGGCCCAGCCAGGAGAAGTAGATAGTTACTTCAGGACCATGGAGGGACTTCACAGGGAGGACATCCCTCAGCCTTTGCTCTCTCTGGTCCATGACAAGTTAGAGTTGCCCTCTCCATGGCCAGGAGGCTTGACAAACTCCTCTTGGCCTCTGGTAACAATTGGAGGAAACAATGAAGACTGGGAGTGGAATTGTGGGTCTCTTGAAGAAGTGACTGGGCCATATAAATCTAAATGGAATTGGGGACATTTAGCCAGAAGGAAACTTAACCAGAACCCAGCAGGACTGGGAAAGGTCCAATGTCGGGTCCAGGGAAGGTTCTTGGTTGAGAGCCATTATTGCTGATGGGCAGGAAGTCACTGTGGTAGCAATGGTGGTCAATACCGGGTTTATGGGCCACGTGGTCAACTTTTGGGGGCATCTTCTCAGTAGCATGGGGAAAACAAGAGAAAATATAGAATAATCACACACACACACACACACACACACACACACACACACCACTAGGATGTCTTGCTCAGACCATTAATTGTCACTAAAACGATGAAAACAGAATCCATCAGGAGCAGGCACCGTGAGCTGCTCTTTCTTAAAAGAATCAATGGAACAGCAGAATTGCTGATCAGCTGTGGGGGTGGTCATCTCCAAGTACCCATCAGCCCCGGGGGAAACAGAGAGGAGCACATAAGACAAATGGGTAAAGGATCACATGTTACCGATTTAGAGCCAGGGAGGTCCCCCTCATTTACAGATGAGGACCCCAAGAAGGAAAGTGGCCTCAGTTACAGAGCTAATGAGAAGCAGAGCCAGGATTCGAATGCATGTCCCCCAACTTTAATCCAGTTCTCTTCCCATGGTACCACACTGCCTTTGGGCAAGATAGGAAACCAGAAAATTTGACACAGCTTATGTGACTTCTCCAGGGTCACACAGCTATCAAGTATCTGGATTTCCTGACTCCATGCCCAGCCCTAGCTGCCCCAAGCATAGGGCTACATTTCTGTTGTGACGAAGCACAGAATCCCAGAATTGGAAGGGATCTCACTGGGTCCTGACAACAACTAAACTGGAACAGGGATAGACATGAGAGCTAGTGGGGTACCGGACCTGGTTTCAAATCCTGCCTTAGACACTTACCGTGTGCCCCGAGTTTGCTGCCATGAACAACTTTTATGTTCCCAGTTAAAAATCATAATCTTTGAGAAAAATAACAGAAGTAAGAAGGAATTAAGTGGCTCTGCTCTTGGCCAACTCCCTCCATGATCTTCTGCACACTTGGCTCCTGCTCTCGTCAAGCCCTCTTCTTCCTGTTTTTCATCCATCACCAGGCTAAGCTCTTGGGCATTTTGGCCCTAGTTCTTCCCAAATCATATTGCTCTTTGTGTTATTCTCTCTTGCCTGCCTTGGCTCCTGTCTGCCCTACATTAGGTTTTTTTCAAATCCAAGTTGGGGTTCTTCAAACAAACCCCTTGGTCTCTTTAGACACCTCCCCCTTTCCTTACTCAGCAGCATCCTGAATGTTTTGTCCAAATCCTCCTTGAGACAACTGCCCTGGAGACTTTTTGGCCATTGGATCCTACCCATCCTTTGTCTTTGAGTGTATTTCTGACTGTTCCAAACTTTCCCCTTTCATGTCTCCCAAATGCTAATGGCCATTCTCCCAAAGTTCACGTCATTCCTACTTATTGCTTCATCTACTTTTGGGAGAAAATTAGCATTAAGTCCAGCGTTTATCAGTCCCTCAGCTATTAGCAAAGACAAAAGCCCAGCAGAAGTCTGGGTGGTTGGAGTCAACAGTCAATGTCCTATTACGGTGCCGTGCCAGGTTTCATCATAATTTATCCTCTGCTTCCTTTGGATGGGGGAGAGGAGGGGAGGAGAAGGGAGAGGAGGAAGAGGAGAAGGAGGAAGAGGAGGAGACATCTTTATTTCTCCCTCCTCATCCTTTGCTTTCTTGAGTTCTCTCCCATGTCTATAGTCATAGCGTAAATGGAACTTCCCTACTTTTTTTTTAATTAATTCTGTTTCTTTCGAATAACCATCCCTAGCCATACTTCTGACTCCCATCCCACCCATTCTCAGTGAGTTTGCGTTCTTCTCAAGAGTAGATACCTGAATTCTGGCCTACAACACGCTCAGGTCTAGAATAGTGGAATCCTTGTGTGCCCCAGTTGGCTCTGGGAGCAATAACAGGGATTAGTAGGTGAAGATGGTAATAATATTAAGGGCTCCATTGTTATAGCCTGGTCTGAACTAGGGCACCCTGGAAGATTCCTGGGGTTCCTTCTGACTCTTGAGATTCTGTGATTCAAAGAGAGCAATGATGCTCTTGTGGAGGCCCAAGGATTCCTGCAAGATCTACAGGGAGTATCCTCTTAGGATGGAGCCTCCAGCAACAAGTCTGGCACAATTGAGAGCTCAAAGCAGCTTTTTGGATGCTGAAATCCTAGTAGTAATCGGGGAAGGTCATAATTGGGGGAGCAGGCCGGTGGCTGCCCACCATAGAGCACTTCCCTTAAATCACTGAAGGCAGTACTCTATGGCAAAGGCACTCTGGGCACTCTGGGCCAGACATAGTGTTTTTTTTTTTGCTTTTTGCTGAGGCAATTGGGGTTAAGTGACTTGCCCAAGGTCACACAGCTAGGAAGTGTCTGAGGAAACATAGTGTTCCAAGGACTATCCAAAATCACAGGAAACAGATCGATCAAAGAGTGACAGACTCTCAGTGTCCATCTACCAAGGATACTGACCGTTGACTCCAGCCACCCAGACTACTGCTGGGACTGGCTCTTTGCTAACAGCAGAGGGACTGATAAAGGCTGGGCTTAATGATAATTCCTCAAAAGACAGATGAAGCAATAAGTAGAAATAATGTGAATCTTGGGGAGAAGTCATTAACATTTGTGAGAGGTAAAAGGGCAGAGTTCAGAACGATCAGAAACATACTTGGGATTTGTGGAGGGCAGATTTCAAAGAAAATGGCCCAAAATTCTACAGTGGATGGAAGTTCTGGAGGGTGGGACCTGAGTTCCATATTCTTTTTCAGGTATGGGATGGACTGGATGGTTGCTGATGTCCTTCCCATTTCTCAGATCGTGGGATCTTCATGGCTATGGGGTCAGCGGGGTGACTTGTAGAGCTAAAGCCCTTTTTATGATTAGGCCAAACCCTGAGACTAAAAAGTTCCTAAGTTCACCAGTTCTGAGATTCAATGACAGGTGAGCTTGAGCCCCTGGGCAAGGGTGAATGTCAGCACCTCAACCCTCTGGGATAAGGACCAAGAGATGATACCATGGCCTGGGCCCAGTGTCCACAAGCTCTCCCTTACCTCTGAGTTGGGCAGCTGGCTCTCTGTCCATGGGATCTCTCTCTCTCTGCCCCCTGGTCAAATGTGATTAGACCCAGCTGGGGCCGTGATCTCCTTTGGCCAAGGAAGGCATGAGATATCTCGGCAATCACAAAGAAGCATGGGATGCAGCACCTACAAGGACAGGGCTAACCACAGACCTTAATGCAAAGATTCTGCTTAATTAGGGCAGCCGGGAATGGGGCAGATCCCTCTCTGAATTATTCCTTGGGGGAGCCTACTGGGCTCTTGGTCCACTCCGTCTGCATCTTTTCAATCCAGGAGCTGACTCATCATCCAGAAAACACAGGACCTGTCTCTGACTGGGCCCTGCCCTTTTCTGAGTTCCTGGATCTAATTGGCAATCCCAATAAGCTCTCCGAATTCTAAGGTCAAACCTTCCACGGTGTCCAGTAAGGGGATTCCTCCATTAGCAATAGCGTCACACATTGAGGGCCTGTCCTTCCCTTGGTGAACCTCCCTGATAAGTGAAATATGACCAGAACAACTTTGGTGGGGCCACCTGGGGATTCTTGGGAGTGGAAGGGCCAGTACAATTTGATCTGAGCCAGCAGCACAGCTGGCTATTCGACTGGGCCAGAAAATTGTTCCAGAATCTGAAACCACCTTCCCCAGACTGTGAGACCATGTTCCCGGTCTGTGTCCAGCGTTTGAACACTGAAAGCAAGCAGGATAAAGTACAGCTTCTAATCAACTTTGTAATTCATCATGTGGAAGTAGCATAAGCCTTTGAGATCCCTTCTGTTGGGTGGAAAGGGAACTCGTTACTTTGATAAGTACTGTCCTTTCATTGAGCTGTTACCTTTGTCCAGGCTGTAATCTGCAGCTGGATGGAGAATTGACAGAGCTTATCCACCAGTGCACGGACCTTCATCCAACACCGAGGAGAGAAGGAGCAAAGTGGGTTGTCTCTAAGAACTCTCGATGGTATTTTAATGAACTTGTTCTGATACAAAGGTTCATATGGTACCAGATACTCCACAGATACTTGTTCATGGGGTCACAGATTTAGAGCTGGAAAGGTCTTTAGAAGTCTTCAAGTCCATCCCCCAGATGGGGAAGCTGAGGCTCAGAGAGGTGAGGTCATCTGCTCAGGGTCACATGATTGGTAAGCATCTGAATCAGGATTTGAACTCAAATCTTTCAAGACCACATGGTCTTGAAGGTCTCTTCCAGCTCCAGATTCAAAACAGAGATTCGGGTGGTTCTGCCCCTGTTGGACTTGTTCAAGTTAGGGACAATTAAAGGTGGCTAAGGGCGAGTGATCCTCAGCTCCTCTGGGAGAGAAGGGGATCCTGGGCTTCTCCAAAAAAGTCCTGGAGAGGGGAGGCCTGGGCTCCTCTGGAAGAAGTTGTGGGAGGGAGTCTTGGGCTTCTTTAGAAGAAACTCTAGGGTCGTGTGTTCCTCCAGGAAAGCTCTGGGTGGAGTGGGAGTGGGATCTTGGGTTCCTGCAGAATAGATTTGGGGGTATCCTAGGCTCCTACAGGAGATTCTGGGGGGAGAGTCCTGGGCTCCTCTAGGAAAAGCTCTGAGTGGGATGGGGATGGGGCCCTAGGTTCCTGCAGAAACGATTCTGGAGGGGTCCTGAGCTCCTCCATAAAAGGCTCTGGGTGGGATAGAGTGGGGTCCTGAGTTCCTACTGAAGAGATTCTGGGGGGAAGGGTTCCTAGGAACCCCTTTCTTCCAGAATGGGCTCTGGGTGCTTGGGGTGGGTTCCTGGGTTCCTGCAAGAGAGATTTTTTTGGAGGGGGGGTCCTGGGCTCCTCCAGGAGAGGCTCTGGGCAGAGCTGGGGGTGGGGGGGAAATCTTCCTGGCTTTGACATTGAGCTGGGAGCAGGGCTCGGGCAGTGCCTCCCAGCTCCAGCTGCTGCTGACGTCAGCAACACGGAGGGGAGGCCCGAGATGCTCCAGCTCCCCTCAGGCCCTGAGTGTGCGGGGCTGAGCAGCAGCAGCAGCTGGATCCCATTACCCTGGCAAAGGCTTCTCGGCCACGGCTCTGCTAATAAGTGACCTACTGTAAACGTTAGCAATGACTGAAGTTTATGAATGTAGAGCTGCCTTCCCGGTAACATGTGGCGCCTCCGATACCCTGGGGTGAAGGGGAGAAGGCGGGAGGAGGAGGGGGGGAAAAGACAGAGATGGAGAAAGAGAAAGAGCAGAAAGGGGGGAGGGAAGGAGAAGGAGATGGAGGAGGGGAAAAGACATGAGATGGGGAAAGAGAAGGAACAGAAAGGGGGAGGGGAGGAGAAGAAAGGAATGGCTTTGTTCACTGGGACAGCCATCTCTGCAAGGCACATCTGCGGCCAGCCCCCTAAAGCCCCCCAAGCTCATGAAAAGCACAAGCTGGCAGTGGGCTGGGAGCCTCTTTGGCTTTCATTTTACAGAGAGGGGAAACTAAGTCTCAGGGAAGTTGAAAAAAACTGAGATTAGTAAATATTGAGCTAGAGGGGTCTTGCAGATCACTTGCAGAAGTTCCATGAACAGATTTCGGAGAGAAAATACGACATCTTTATTTTCACTAATCCTATTTCTTTTCCTTTAATGCATTTTAAAACATCATTCTGGATCCACAGATTTCACCAACTGTCGGAGGGGGCCAGGACACCAAAAAGCTTAACTTCTGGTCTAGCTCAGTCACTTGATTTTGAAGAGAACCGAGGTCCAAGGTCATAAACCACTAAGTTAAGGAACTGGGATTTGAACTCCAGGAGCTGAATCATCCCGACTCCTGATATGTGTGCAGATGTCTATATAGACAGGATAATTTTTTAAGTTTATTTTTAATATGCATTGATTGCTTCATGAATCCTGTTGAGAGAGAAAAATCAGAGAAAAAGGGAAAAATCATGGAAGAGAAAAAAAAGAATTGAACATAGCATGTGATGATTTATATTCTACAGAATAACTATAATAAAGACATTCAGAGTCACCATTTAGCTGCCGTGTGATCCCAGACCCAGGCTACAGGCGTGCCTCAGTCTCCTCAGTTCCAGGGACAAGTTCAGGTGTTTGGATCCAAACCTCCCATGGGCAAACCTTCCCCCCCAGCTGCCTTTCCACTCCTGGCTTCCTGAAGGGGCAATATCCCGGCCATGGGGGAACTTGGGATCCACGGTGTCCCTTCCATTGCTCTTCTTGGATCATCTCTCTGTCATTGCCTAACCTGCTTTCCAACACGGCCTCCAATGGGAGGCCCATGGGCTGGGCCCATCACTCCTGCCCTCGGTCCTTGAGCAATGGAGGAGAGGCAAGGGCAGCCAGTCAACAAGCATCAAGCACTTGTTATGTGCCTGTGATAGGAGGAAAGACCCTCAAGGGTCTTCTAATGTGGAGGACAACACAGAAGAAGGGAGACCAGGACAGATGTAGGGAGCATGTGACAGTCATGGCAGAGAGAAGGTCTGGGGGGCAGGGTATGAGACAAGCCCTGAGGGAAGCTCAGAAAAGAGACCCCCCCCCGGGCCTGAGAGAAGGCTAATGAAAATACAGAACATGGGGAAATGGGGACTCTCGTGAGAACAACAGCCAAGGGGCCAGACTGGCTGGCTCAGAGGGCGTGTGGAGGGCAGGAAGGGATGGGAGTCCTGGAGAGGGAGGAAGGGGCCGGCCCATGAAGAGCTTTAACTTGGTATTTGATGCAGGAGGTGATGGGGACCCACAGAGCCGCTCGAGGGAAAATGGGGGTTGGGGCAGAGGGAGGACCAAGGCAAGGCTGGCAGATGCCCTTTGACATCCCCCCAGAAGGCTATGAGGCAATAAAGGGTCGAGTCAGGGTGGGGGGCTATGTGAGTGGAGATAAGGGACCGTAGTGATTAGTGACTCTGGATTGGTAAAAGTAACAAGATTTGGCAGCAGGAACTTTAGTGATTAGTGACTGTGATGGTGAAAATAAGATTTGGCAGCAGGCAAATAAGACACGAAGGTCATGGGCTTGGGGACTGGGGGAATAAGGGGGTGCTCCTCAGCAACAGAAAACGAGTTAGGAGAAAGGAGGGATCTTAGTGGATAGTTTTGCATTTGTCAAGAGCAAGATGCCTGTGAGATGGTCCATTCAAGTGCCCCAAAGTCCCAGGCCCAATATCTACCCAGTCCCAAGATCATCCACTCAGTCCCTTCCAAGATCTTCTTCCCACCCCCAGCCCTCTCCTTCTGTCTATTGGCTGAAACCTGCTGGATACTCCATCAATGAACAAGGCTGGCTTCAGAGCTGGGGCCGAGGGCTGGCCATTTGGGACACAAATATAACTGTCACCCACTGGCTAAGACAAGGGTGACCCAAACACAGAAGCACCCATATGGTGGAGTGGGATTTGAAGATAGCTGTCCTCCCCTAGGATCTCTGCCCCAACACAATTTTACATGCATGCACCCCCACACACTCCCAGACTCTCACTCAATGTTGGGTGTGCTTTGCCCATTCATCTCTAGGGTCTTCCAAGGCAGGCACCAGGTCTGAGTGCTTCTGCTACCTGCCTCCCCACCCAAATGTAGCAAGAAGCCTCTAATTGTGATAAAACAATATTTGGGAGGATTGGGGGACAATTCTTACCTTGACTAGCCATGTCACATTAGTTCACCAAGCCTGTTTCCTCCTCCATAAAATAGGGCAACAGTGCCGAAAACCCCCCAGTTCTTTAGAAACAAAGCACAGTACAAATGATGGCCACCAGCCAATCAGCTTTGGTGGATTTACACCCATTTTGCCACTGGTTTTTTCCTTCATCCCTTTGAGGAAGACACTGCAACCCTTTTGTCCCTCATTGAACAAATGAGGAAGCAGAGCCTAGGAAAGGGCCATTGACACCTCAGGTCATACAGCTGGCATTGGAAGGCACATGTCACGTGCCAACTGCCTCAATGCTCAAGCCTCACATTGCACTACATGGGCACATGAGTGCCCTACATGGGACTCATTACACGCTTTGGTAGTGAGGGTTCCCTCTAGTCCCGTGTTCTCTCTTGAATCCAATGCTTGGGCTAGGAGGAATCCCTTGAGGATCGTGGAGTTTGAGTTCTCCAAAAAATCCAGGGAACTGAGTTGACAGGAGAAGAGGCAATTCACTGAAATGGACCCCAGGATCATCATCCCAGAGCTGGAATAGACCTTCACATTTTTCAAATGGGGAAACTGAGGCTCAGAGACATTAAATGATTTACACACGGTAATACTGGGTAGAGCCTAAAATCTGAACTCAGGACTTGTGATGTCACATTCAATATTCTTCTCTCTGCACCCACATGGGTGCACTATTAGGAGCAGACATAACTGGTTCTAGAACCCAGGGATCCTGACTTCCTGTTCTCATTCAGGCTGCAACATTCTTGAGGATGGGGGATAAGGATCATATGGAAGAATAAAAGAAAGAAAAAAGAGGGAGGGAAGGAAGGAAAAAA
>JAJPUD010001057.1:377560-391091 GCA_023553655.1 Myrmecobius fasciatus
AAGACGGAAAGGAAGGAAGGAAGGAAGGAAGGAAGGAAGGAAGGAAGGAAGGAAGGAAGGAAGGAAGGAAGGAAGGAAGGAAGGAAGGAAGGAAGGAAGGAAGGAAGGAAGGAAGAAAGGAAGGAAGAAGAGAGGAGAGAAGAAAGGGAGAGAAGTCTCGTGTCAGTGGCCAATTTGGCATCAGTCCATTTATTTTCAGGTCTCTGCAGTCTTTGGAGAGGCCCCTGGGGAATCCTAAATCCCAGGCTGGGTCATGGTGGTGTTCCCCCCACCCCATTAGTCACTGATGTTTGACTCATCCTTCTCCAGGGTCTCCAGACCAGTTTTCACCATCCCACCCTGACCCTGAGGAAAACAAAAAATAAAGGTCTCTTCACCAGGATCTTCACTGCCTGGGAAGTCCAGGGTCTTTAGAAGCTTGCTTATAATCCAATCCCGAGGTCTGAATTGAAAGGTAGAACCTCTGCCTGCCATGGACCACTGCAGGAAATGCCCATCATCCTCTTCTGGCCCTTGTCCAATAGTACATCCATCTTTTCTCTGCCATTAGGTCTCTGGGAAGTACCTTCTGGAGTCAGCGTGCAGGAGGAAAATCAGCTCTTGCAGGATGAGCTCTCAAGGCTCGAGGACCTCTTGGCCCAGACCCGGGCTGAAAGGGATGAGTTTGCCAGCAAACACCATGCAGTCAGCGAGAGGGTAAGAGAGCACTCCAACTGAAACCCATTGTCATTCACAGGGAAAGAGGTTGGGCAAGATCAACCCTCCGTCTAGCCATGTGGCTTCTTTGGAGTCTTAGACATACACAACTTCAGTCCGAAAGAGACTTGGAGATCATTTAGCCCAACATCCTCATCATCATCATTATTATGGATGAGGAAACTGAGGCACAAAGCCACAGGGTTAATTAAAACAGAGTTCAACTTAGTTCTCTAAATCACCTCTATGACCTTGTATCTTTTTGGAATAGATTTTATTTTTGAAATACATTTATTTGATCTGTCTTTATGTCACAATGAGTATTGCAGGAGTGGGAAAAGTCAATCTCTCCCCACTCTGGTTTGAGCCTGTCCTTCATTAAGCAAAATATGCCAGCCAGAGATAGACTCTCATAATGTTGAGAAAACTTTGTCCTAGTCATCTCTGCCATAAGTATGGAGAGATATTTCATTGTTATTTCTCTGGGATTCAAAATGAGTTTTCAGTCATTGAATAGTTCACCTTTAAAAAAAAACCAGACGGGGGCAGCTAGGTTGTGCAGTGGTTAGAGCATCAGCCCTGAAGTCAGGAAGACCTGAGTTCAAATCTGGTCTCAGACACTTCCTAGCTGTGTGACCCTGGGCAAGTCACTTAACCCCAATTGCCTCAGCAAAAAAAAAAAAAAAAAAAAAACAGACTTTTGTTGACATTTTCTATCACCATAGTATCCATGTATCCTTCTATTCCCTCTCCCCAAGAACCGTACCATATGATAAATGGTATTTTTAGAGAGGGAAAAACAAGATAATCGACCAATACATTGAAAAAGTTTAAAACTCTGGGCAATGCATAAACCCCTGAAGATCCCCCACTTCCACCAAGAGATGGGTTGGTGGGGGTGGAGTTCCTCTTATATTTTTCCTTTCTAATCCTGTTTGATCTTTATAATTTTATTATATTCACTCTTGATTTTCTTACCTAATCTTATTCATTGATTGGGTATTGCTTCAGTCAAACTGAGATCTATTAAAAGACCTTAGCTTTAAAACGCCAAGGTCTTCCACTGCATCCAGAGCCATCACTAGTCATCCTGATCTATATCTGGCCACTGCACTCAGATGGCTCTGGAGGGGAAAGTGAGGCTGGTGATTTTGCACAACTTTCCTTCCCTTAAATCCAATTCATTTGCATGTCATGGCATTGCCTCCCTGATGTTAGGGTCCTCTTTGAGAACGGAGAACAAACAATTACAACAGTAACATTTTAGTCACCATCTATATTGTTTTCTCTGCTCTGCTGACTTCACTTTAGATCAGTTCATGTAGATCTTTCCATGCTTCTCTGCGTTCACCACATACACCATGTTTTACATTATAGTCATATTCCATTACCCTCATGGACCACAATTTGTTTAGCTATTATGGGCATCGACTTTGTTTCCAATTCTTATCATAAAAGGGGGGGGCTATTATAAACAGTTTGGAGCATGTGGAGACTTTTTTTAATGGTTTTGGGGGGTATAAGTCCAGTAATAGAATCTCTGGTTCAAAGAATATGAAAATTTTAGTTAGTCACCTTGTTTGCATAATTATAAATTGTTATCCAAAAGTTGTACATTTCACAACCTCATTAACAATGTATTAATGTAGGGGCAGCTAGGTGGCTCAGTGGATAGAGCACCAGCCCTGAAGTCAGGAAGACCTGGGTTCAAATCTGGTCTCAGACACTTAACATTCCCTAGCTGTGTGACCCTGGGCAAGTCACTTAACCTCAATTGCCTCAGCAAAAAGCAAAAATAAATAAACAATGTATTAATGTACCTATCTTTCCACAACCCCTCCAGCATTTGGAGGGAGCACTGTTTCCTATAGGCACAGTGTGAGTGAAATCTCAGAGTTGTTTTGATTTACATGTCTCTAAAAGATTTGGTGTATTTTTTTCATGTGGCTGTGAATATTTTTCTGTTCTTTTGAGAACTGCTTCATATCCTTTGATCCTTTATCTATTGGAGAAATAGTTATTACTCATACACACATACATAAACATATGCACACATATGCATACATACATGTATGTATGCATATATATGTATATATTTGTCAAAGAAATTTGATACAAAAATATTTTCCTATTCAATTTTCTCCCTTCCTATACTAGACACATTAACGTTGTCTGTGCAAAAGCTTTTTGGTTTTAACTAATCAAAATTATCTATTTTTTCTTTTGTAATTTCCTTCATTTCCTATTTAGTTAAGCATACATCTCTTACAGATAGCTTTGAGAATATATAATCTGTTTCCTCCTAATCTTTTTTTATAGTCTAATCTTTAATATTGTATCCCATTTTGGATATATTCTGTAATGGGGTGTAAGATGTTGAGCTAAGCCTAATTTCTGATAAACTACTTTCCAGTTTTCCCAGATGTTGTTTTTTTTATCAAAGAGGAAGTTTTCCTCTAGGTAATTTAGGTTTTCAACTTTATCAAACACTGGATTATTGAATTTTATTGTTTTTTAATCTCCCTTGCTTAATCTATTCCATTGATCTATCTCTCTATTCCTTAACTAATACCAAATGGTTTTGATGACTTCTACTTTATAATATAGTTTCAAGCTGGAAGTGTTATTCCCCTTCTTCATCCTTATTTTTTTTTCATCACTTCTCTTGACATTCTAAATCTTTTGTTTTTCTAAATGAATTTTGTTATTATTTTATCAAATTCTGTAGTGCCCCCTTGGTAATTCAATTGGTATAGCATTAAGAGTATAAATTAATTTTAGTATCATCATTTTCATTACATCAGTACAATATAGCCATAAGCACTGAATATATCTTCTATTTAGGTTTTTTATTCAAGTAATTGAATTCATACAGAGCTTTTGTGTGTTTTGGAAGATTAATCTCCAAAAGATTTTGCTGAAGCTATTATCTCATCTTTGCTGATTTTCTGGGGTTTTCCAAGTAAACTTTCAAATCATCAACAAACAGGGATAGTTTTGTCTCCTCTTTATCTATCTTGATACTTTACTATCTTTAATTTCTTTCTCTTGTCATATTGCTTTTGATGGCATTTCAAGAACTATATCAAATAATAGGGGGGAGAAGAGATATCCTTGTTTCAATCCAGTATATATTGGAAAAGGTTCTAAAGTATCTGATTGTATGTGATGTTTGTTTTCGGCTTTAAATAAATACTATTTGTGATATTTTTTAAAGTTTCTCTGTGCTTATACTTTGTAGGGTTTTTAGCATAAAAGTGTTGTACTTTGTCAAAGGCTTTTTCTGCATGTATTGACATGATCGTGTGGTTTCGGATGTTTGGGTTTTTTCATATAAATAATTATGTTGGTTGTTTTCCTAATGTTAAACCATCCTTCCATCTTTATCATAAACCCCACTTGATCATAATGAATAAATTCTTGGAAAAATTGCTGTAGTCTGATGAGATATTGTGTAAAATTTTTGACTCAATGTTCATTGATAAAAGTGGCCTATAGTTTTCTTTCTGCATTCTATCTTTCCCTGATTTAGGTATGAGGAGTATATTTTTCTCAAAAAAGGATCTCGTTAGGTTCTTTCTCAATTTTTATGAATAATTTGAAAATAACAAGGGTTTTCTCTCACTTGAGTAGTTTCTTTAAAGATTGATCTATTTCTTTTTCTGAAATCAGGTTATTTAAGATGTCGATCCGGTCTGTTAGTTTGAATTTTTTATATTTTTGAAGGTATTCCTCTATTTCTTTTGTACTCTCTATTTTTGTTCTGCTAGTACATTCTGATATTCATTTTTCTTTTACTTGTACTGTCATTTTTAGTTTAATCATTTTCTTTTTTATTGATTTGTGGTTTTGCTCTCTTCTTTTTAATCAGATTAGTTAGCTAAGGATTTATCATTTTTTTAGTCTTTTTTAAACAGCTTTTTATCACTTTTTATCTTTTAATGTTTTTTATTTCAAATTTATCTGTTTCCTCCTCTAATTTTTTTTTTTGCTTTTTGCTGAGGCAATTGAGGTTAAGTGACTTGCCCAGCGTCACACAGGTAGGGAATGTTAAGTGCCTGAGACCAGATTTGAACCCAGGTCCTCCTGACTTCAGGGCCGGGGCTCTATCCATTGTGCCACCTAGCTGCCCCGCTCCTCTAATTTTTAATATCTTCTTTTGTGCTTATTTTATATTTACTTAGCTGTTTTTTAAATTTTTAAATGCACATTTAGTTAATCTTCTCTTTTTCCACTTTGTTAATGTATGATTGCAAAAATATTATTTTCAACTTGACGACTGTTTTAGCTGCATCTCAGAAATTTTGGTATATTACTTCATCATTATTATTTTCTTAACATTGTTATTATTTCCATGATTTGTTCTTCGACTTGTTCATTATTTAACATGTCATTGTTAAGTCTCCATTTGGATCTGTATTTTTTGTTTGTGGTCCCTGAACCAGTTTCTATTTTTATTGCATTATGATCCATAAAGGATGTATTTACTATTTCTGCCTTTTTGCATTTGTTTGCAAAATCTCTGTGTCCCAGTACGTGGCCAATTTTTGTGAAAGTTATATGTGGTATAGAAAAATGAACAACCTTTTGCTGGCCTGTTTAAAAGAAGTCTTTTTAATCTACTTTCTCCAGAAATTTCTTATGTTCCATATTTTTCCTTTCATCTTTCTGTTAGACTTGTCCAAAATCGATAAAAGAAGTTTTCTGTCACTGTTATCCACCTACTTGTTGAGTCCCATATAGGATAATATACCTCGTCTCTCAACTCACTCAACCTGGAACAGGTTTTCATCACCCTTTGCCTGAACTATCGTCTCCCAGATCCAAGTTTCTCTCTGTTCCAATCCATCCTCCAATCACTACCAAGGTCATTTTTCTAAAACATAGCCATGTCAACTCCCTGCTCAATAAGTTGCAGTAATTCACTCTTCTTCCATGATCAAATATAAGTTCTCCATTTGGCACTTAACGCTCTTCATAACCTGACCCCTTTGTACTTTTGTTTCTTATTACATTTTACATTACAGTACATTACACTGCAGACAGGTAGTGCCCTAGGGCACAGAGCTGGTAACTTGGCTGCTAAACAGAAAGATTCAGCTTCCTGAGTTTAAATCTGGATTCAGACGCTTCCTAGTCATATGACTTTGGCAAGTCGCTTAACCCTGTGTGCCTCAATTTCTTCATTTGTAAAATGAGCTGGAGAAATGACAAACCACTGCATTTCTGCCAAAAAAACCACAGATGAGGTCATGAAGAGTTGGACGTGACTGAAACAGCTTGACAATAACACGTTTTACTGCCCTCCACATTCTCTCTGATCCAGCTACACTGAGTTCTTTTTAGCTGGTCTAGTATAATCCTCCACTTTTATCTCCGCAGTAGTTATCCTCCAGGCCTGAAATGCTCTCTCTTCTCTGCCTCTTCTTAGTGTTCATGACTTTCTTCAAGACTTTTCAAATGCCACTTTCTGCAGGAGGGACTTCCTGGAGCCCTTCCCCTCTCAGATTATCATCTAACTCCTATGGGCATTGGGGAATGGGACATGGATGACGAGACTTCAAAGGAGACTTAGAACTAGTCTAAAAGGACCATAACGAGGAACTGTCGCAAAAACTTTGAACAGGGATTGTGAAAAACAAAGATCAACTCTTGCTTGCAAAGTTGTGGAGGCAGGAGATGAAGGCCATTCATCTGTCCTGGTTGGTCATCTCTTCTCCTGGTTGCTGGAAATGGAAAGCTTAAGGGAATTACCACCAGGAAAAACTGCTTTCCAGCTTGACCTTTGATAGCTTGAGAATGCAAAACAAGTTGAACCAGCAGGTTGACTTTCATGGTCTGCTTGTCATTTTGTGAAACTTGCTGGTACAGTGGGGAAGGTTCTTGGAAGGTCATGACTGGGACAAAGACTCTCACGAGGGAAGAAGTGAATATGGATGTGACCTACTGGGAGCCATGAGCTTCCCTATTCTCAGAAACCTCTCAAGCAATCTTTGAGGAAAGCTCTGGTTTAGGAAACTGAGTTACCATTTATGCTCTCTGGCCTCCCTGAACCTCCTCCCCCTCTTCTCCATAATATCCTTAGTTTTTAGATTGTCTCTGAAAGAATCCCACCTTCAGTTCCTGATACAGAGGGTATCTTCCTGGTCCTGGAGTAAAATATCACCCAGAGTGGGAGGATTTTGGGAACAGGGTCCTGTGGGAATAAAAAGCCACAAGAATCTCACAAACAAATTACTAAGCTTTATGAGTCAGAGATCTGGACTCAAGAAGAGATGCATGGGCTATGGAAATAAGACTAGACCTGGCAACAGAGGAGCCATAGATGGGTGGGAATTGGATCGGGAAATCAGTAGGAGTGCTAGGATCCAATAGGTTTGGAGTGGACAGGTTTGGAGGAGGTCAGCTGTTGTCTAGGGAGAACGGACCACTGGAAATACATCTCAAATCTCTGATGTAACACAGCAGAGTGAACCAAAGACTGGATTTGGCTGACTTCACATTCAGACTCTTTCATTTACCAGCTGTGTGACCATGGACAAATCACTTCCCAACCTCTGTGGACTCCAGGGACCTTCTCCATAAATGATATTTTCACTCTCTGCCTCCAAGGGTGGTTTCACGGAAAGAACTTTGTCAATCTCAAATCCCTCTACATAATCCTAAGTGATCATTGTTGTGACCCAGAATTTCTGGGTGCAAGACAATTTCTTTTTGTTCTTGGGAATAATTAGGCAGGCAGAAACAAATATTGCCCAAGCAACTCCAGAACTGGAAGGGAAAGGGTCCCAAGGAGGAAGAGAATTTTTTGCTGGAGATGTGGCCATTATTATGCCCAGTTTAAATCAAATGGGTACCAATTCCAGAGAGCAAAGGTAACAATGACCAGTGAAATTCATCATTCCCTACTGTGTGCAAGGCACAGCCCTAGCCCTGAGGATGCAAAGATAAAAAGCTGTACAGCCTTGAAACTCAAGGAACTTCCACTTTCCTTGATAGAAGAGTAGATACAACATGGAAAGAAGAAGCTTTGCTGGAATGGGGAGCACATTGACTCTAGAGCCAGAGGACCTAGATCCAAAAGGAACCAGATACAATAAACATTTATTTAGCACCAACCATGTACGGTGTACCATGCTAAACACTGAGGATACAAAATGATGTAAAAGACATTTCCAGTCTCAAGGAGTTCACATTCTGCTACTTATTAACTCTGTATACTTGGGCACCTCAGTTTTCTGGAAATCTTCCAGAGATCTAGAGGGAGATACAGGGAAGATGCCTCCAAATTGAGTGAAGTAGAGGAGAGCTGAAGAATTTGTATTTAATCCTAGAGAGTCCAAAGGGGACCCACTGAAGCTCTGTGAGCAGTGGAGTAACAGACAGTGAGTGCCCTTTTCAACTTTCTTCTTCAGCCTCTGAATACATTAGCCTCTTTCCTACACATTACTGTCCAATCCAAATATCACTCTTCACAAATGGGCTTCATCTCCCTTCTCTGTGCTTTTGTCCTAGCTGTCCCTCATGTGCTGGAGATTCTCCACTTCCACCTCATAGAATCCCATAATTCAAGACACAAAACACAGAAATCACATCTTTCTACAGGAAACTTCCTTACAATGCTGTGTTATCCCCCTCTCTTTTTGTTCAGTTTTGTCTGATTCTTGTGATCCTATTTGGGGTTTTCTTAGCAAAGATACTTGAGTGGTTTGGCATTTCCATCTCCAGCTCATTTTCTAGATGAGGAAACTGAGGCAAACAGCCTTAAGGGACCTGCTCAGGGTCACACAGCTAGGAAGAGTCTGAGGTTAGATTTGAACTCAGAGAGATGAGTTTTCCTGATTCCCACTAGACCATCTAGCTTTGCCATGAAAACCACAAGTGTGGTCATGGAGAGTTGGACATAATCGAAAATTACTAAACAATAGCACCTTCCCCAGTAAAAAAAAACAATTAATCTCAATCATAGGCTTTGGTTTCAATCAGTCATCGATTGTAGACTAAGTCATTGACTTTGTTTTCAATCAGTGGTAGATTGTAGTCATAGATTTTGGTTTAAAACAGTGGTAGATTGTAGACTAAGTCATAGATTTTGCTTTAAAACAGTGGTAGATTGTAGGCTAAGTCATAAATTTTGGTTTCAATCAGTCGTAAATTGAAGACTAAGTCATTGACTTTGTTTTCAATCAGTGGTAAATTGTAGACTAAGTCACAGATTTTGTTTTAAAACAGTGGTAGACTGTAGACTAAATCATAGGCTTTGGTTTCAATCAGTGGTAGATTGTAGACTAAGTCATAGATTTTGGTATCAACCAGTCATAGATTGTAGACTAAGTCATAGATTTTGCTATCAATCAATCATAGATTGTAGACTAAATCATAGGCTTTGGTTTCAATCAGTGGTAGACTGTAGACTAAGTCTGAAGAGTCCTTAGAGCTGAAGTGATATTGCCTGGGAATCTGCTCTGCTCTACTCTTGACGTCTCTAAGCGTTCAAGCTCCTTAGAATTGGGCCATTTAGAAAGTTGGGGCAAGCTTGGAATATCAGCCAACCCTCCTGAAGAAGAGTCACAAGAGAGGGGGGAAGCCCCAGCCCCGGTCCCTCGCTTTGGCTAGAAAAAGGCCTCATAAGCTTCAACCGGGTCAGAGCATCTTGGACTTGCTGTCATCCCATCATGCTCCAGTAGCATCTCCAGACCAGCTAAGTGCTAGGGATATGCCGAAAGGTAAAAACAAGGTCCCTGCCCTCAATGGGGAGACAGCAAGCTACATGCCAACTACACAGACACAGGATGAATGGGAGGTGATCTCAGCATGGAGGAAGACTGGGAAAGGACTGGGATTTCAGTGGTACTCCAAAGGAGCCAGACAGGGGCTTCATATCAGATTAAACTTCCTACCAATGAGAGTCACCCACGAATGTCAGGAGCTGCCCTGGGATGGGGTGGGCTCTCTCCTTTATCAGCTTGGATGACCCTTGGCCAAGAGCAATCTTGGTCAGGACTAGACTCTTCCTAATAGGTTCTAGATGGCCTCTCCTTATAGATCAAGAGAACTGGGTGCTACAGAACAAGGAGCCAGCATGCCCTTCAGCATGGCACACTCAGCATGCTGGGAAAAACTCTTCTATGGAGGTACTCCCCAATGCAGCCATTCCTTCCTTCTCTTCCCGCCAGGGCTGACCGACCAACCACCCTCACCATTCTCCAGCCAGGACGCCGCCCCGGCCTTCATGGCTATTGAATCTTTCCTGTTTATCTCTGCAAGGAGTGATTGAGCTACTCAACCGCAAAATCTTGGGGTTTTGAGATCACGGCCACACCGATTAATGTATAATTCAGTAATCCTGCCGATTAATTCATCCGCATACTTTCCGTTCCCCTTCCAGTTGCTGGTGTTTCTGAATCACAGGTTGGCAGAGGAGTGGCCGGAAAACGCCTTTGGCCATCCCTTGGCCACCGGGAAGTGTCTGGGCTCTGGCAGCGGTTTCTCAGGAGGGTGAAAACCAGCGAGGGGCACAATGAAGTGTGGAGAACGTGTTCCGGCTCACTAGAGAAAGGGCTCCTGCTGCCAAGGGCAACACCCCAGCCAACATTCTGAACCTGGGGGTTGGGGAAAGGGAAATCGTGTTCTTCTGCCCTCCCAGAGGCACCCGGGCATGGTCTCTAAGCAGCTGGCCACCATGAGGGGGAAATCCTGGGTTCAGATCTTGCCTCAGATGGGCGAGTCTCTTCAATCTCTCCGAGACTGTTCCATCATCTACAGAAGGGGAATAATAACTATGGGAAGGTAGTCGATTCAGAAGAAGACACCCTAAGATAGAGCATGGAGCCCCAAGTTCTCACTATTTTGAAGGTGTCCTAGGAACCAGTGGCCACAGGGGTGAAACTCTGTACTGAAGATCTATGGGTAGTTGTCTCAAATGGGACTGGGAGGTGACCTCAGGGGTTCTGACAGCTGTGCTGCATCCCATCATCCCACTCTCCCTCTGACCACTGCCTGGGGGAGGAGGGAACAAAGGACAGAATGGAAGTAAAATACCATGGAAAATTTAATAGACTCTTGGGGGGGGGGAACCATGTAAAAGAAACCCAGTTCCATATATTCTTTATATAGCAAAATTTCACATTTGCTGAGTTTTTATTTGTAATTAAAATTGAAAAAACATATCAAGTGGGGCAGCTAGGTGATGCAGCGAATAGAGCACCAGCCCTGAAGTCAGGAGGACCCGAATTCAAATCTGCTCTCAAACACTTAACACTTCCTAGCTGTGTGACCCTGGATAAGTCACTTAACCCCAATTGCCTCAGAGGAAAAAAGCACATCAAGCACTTGGCAAATTGTAATCATGGGATTATAACTGCTAGAGTCTCAGATGCTGTCTGGTCCAGCCCTCGCATGTGACAGATGAGGAACGGGAGGCCAGGAAGTGGAATGGTTTCCCCACGGGTCCTAAGCAGGATTTGAACTCAGGGATCTTCTGACCCCAAATCCACACTTCTCTTCTTGGTCATTTTTTTTTTTTTAAATTTCCTCCTCCATTCAATTTTAGCAGGAATTCTCAGCAGCTATTCCCCGGAATCCCCTGGAATAATTGCACTTCCTGTTCTCATTCAGGCTTTAGTCTCCATTCTTTTTGGAGGTGACTTCTTTAACTCTCTGCTCCTCAGTTTCCTGTAGATTATATTGTGATAGATAGATGTCTACATAGGGAGAGCTATACGGCTGTCACTTATATTTATATTTATATTTACTAGATATTTATCTATATATGACAATTATAGGTACACACGTGTGTGAGAGAGATATACCTATAATACACATATATGTGTGTATATAAATATATATATTATATAAATAAATATATACATATTTATTATGAGAGACATATTTATTTATATTTATATTTATATATTTATAGAGACATATACATATTTATTATGAGAATTATATAAATAAATATATACATATATATATTTATATACACACATATATGTGTTTTATAGGTATATCTCACATATATATATATGTAATCTGTATACATGTGTACCCACAGCTATCTCTGTTACAGTAAAATTGACAATAAATTACCAAAGACTTATGTATATTTAGCTACCCAGACCCAGAAGCCTCTGGTTGACATCTAGGTGTATACATGGATTAATGTATATGTGGCATATGCATGTCACACCCCCACACGTGCAGAGACCCAAAGACAGGGTGTCCCGGGTCCAGAGCTGCTGCAAAGGCCTGGCCCACCATGAGCGTGCTCCGGCATCCTCCTCTGAGACCCGCTCCCATGGCCCTCCTCCCTGGAGCCCAGGGTTGTCCAGCGGGCGCCCCGTTTCCCAGCAGCCACCCTGCCCGAGGACCACCGTGGGCCTCCGTGACCTCCCTGCGTGCCGTGGCAAGGACATGAGCGTCACCCCCGGTTGCTGCCAACCCTTGGAGCTCTTCCCTGACCGCCGGGGCCCACAGGAAATGCCTGTTGGCTAATTTGATCGGTCACACACATTTCCACGGCGTGAGGCACATTTTCCTATGTGGGCTTCGCAGAGCCAGAGCAGGGCTGCCCTCTTGCCAGGGATGCCTCCCCAGCCCCTCCCCTCCCAGGCCGGCCTGTCCCCCCGAGGTGCCTGTGGGACCACTGGGGGTCCTCTCTGGCCCGGCCCCTCTGCAGCCTCCGGGCCCCCTTGGCAGAAGTTCTCAGCCCGGGCAGATCGGGGGTCCGGGCCTTGCAGGGGCTCCCTCGTTTTTCAGCTGGACAGGGCGCTGAGTGTGGAAGCCGGACGCAGGGAAGGAGAGGGCAGTCCCACCCTCTGGGATATGAGGCGCAGACTGGAGGGGGCCGAGAGGGCCGGCCGGCAGAAGCTCCGTGCCTACCAGGACGGGCAGCAGCAACAGGCGCAGTTGGTCCAGAGGCTGCAGAGCAAGGTGAGGGTGCAGCGGCAAGCACGAGCCCACCTCCTCCCGGCCCTGCCAGAGCCACGGCAGCATCAGAAGTCCCGCACCCCCTCCTTGTCCAGAGAGGGAAACTAAGGCACAGACAGACTGAGGTCCACCATAGACCCGGGGCTTGTGAATGAACAGAAGGCATCTCACCCAGGCTTTCCAGAGAAGGCAGCGTTGGCATCTCATGAAGTTCCTTGGTGCTGGCAGGAGGACAGAGGCCTGAGGCCTGTTCCAAGCACTCATTGGGCCTCAGTTTCCCTCCCTGTACAATGAGGAGTCTGGGTCCTTCCCAGCATCCCAGCTGCTGAGATGGCAGCTTCTCCCAGGATGTCTCCAGATGAGGCTTGGGGGATGCCCCAGGGCCTGGCACTCCTGCTGCCCCTTCCCACTCGCCCCGGGCTCTGTCTCTGCTGCTCCTCTGTATTGTCCCCATCAGGACATAAGCTCCCCGAGGTCAGGGACTGTCTGGTTTTCCCCCAGCCTGGCAGCTCGGGCACCTGGGAAGAGCCTTCAAACTCCTTCCCTCACCTTTGAGCCAGAAATTTCCACATGGGTCTCAGCCTTCCTGGTGAATTCGACTTAGCTGCCATTGGGGGGGGGGAGTTCTAACTGGGGAGTCACAAGAGATTAAAGCCCTTCTCTCCCTCCTCAGCAGATGGTCCCTTCCTTGTGTGTGTGTGAGACCCTAAATCCAGAGCCCAAACTAGGGGGAGGCAACTGAGGCTTTGCTTTAGGTTGTCACCCTGAAAGGGGAGGAGGGGGACATGATCCCAACAGGCCAGCCCTGCACCAGATTTCCCCTCCTCCTGGGTTTTGGGGGAGCCCAGTTACCATCCTGAAGGGCCCAGGTTATCCCTTCATCCAGTTCCACCTTGTCCCCCCC
>JAJPUD010001057.1:391191-424646 GCA_023553655.1 Myrmecobius fasciatus
CAGGTACTGCAGTACAAACAGAGATGTGGGGAGCTGGAGCAGCGGCTGGTGGAGAGGACGTCTGAGTGTGAGCACCAGAGGATGATGGTCAGTGAGTGCGGGAGCCTCCTCGGGCCTCAGTGGCCCCAGGCTGAGCTTTCCGCTTTTGCTCCCTCTCCCAGCCCATCCCCCCTCCAGAACTTGTGCCCCTCCCTCATCTTTACCCTAATATTAATGGCAACAACCGACTCCCTGTGCAAGAGGGCTAGGGTCTGCGGGCAGAGGAGGAAACTGAGGCTCCAACTTGCCTCGGACCACCCTCAGGGCAGTAGTGGGGGTGGGGAGGGAATGGTCGGGAGAATGGGGAGTGTCAGGGATTTGAACTCGGGGCGCTTCTCTCCAAGTCGGGATGGGCGGCCGGTGCGCCCTCCTCGCTCCTCCAGAGCAGGCTGGGTCCCAAAGTGATGGGCTGAGGGCAGGGGGCCACTTGCGGGACCCTTCCTCCAGGGCACAGCCAGGTCCACCCCTCCTTTTGGCAGCTCCCCAGAGGGCATTCGCCAGCTCCCATAGCCACCCGTGTGTCTCGGAGGCACCTCTGCCCAAGCTCCCTTGCAGGGACTTTCCCGATATCTCATGTAACAGATCCTCAGGTGGTGTGGAACCCCCCCATGGCTCCCAGGTGCCACGGCTGCCACTGAGGGGGCCCCCGGTCGGGCGTCTGTCCCCCTCTGAATTGTGTGCCTTGGAGACACCCTGGCGCTTCTCCAGCACCAAAAACCTCTGTGCTGAACAATAAGAATCAGCATTTTCAGGAAGCCCCCTCCTCCCCGCCAGCAGCACCCCGCACTGGGCGCCCAGTGGCCACACTCAGACCACCCCACTATTAAAAAGCCACCTCACCTCTTTGGTCCCCAGGTGACCCATTCTAAAATGGGCATAAAATAGTCTGAGACCACCCTTCCTAAACCCTGGCCTCTGGCCTTCTCTTAATGAACAATAAGCACAACCTTTGCCGATGATTTAAGATTGAACTTGGAGGTCACTGAAACCTCCAGATCCTTTTCAGAGCCCAGCCTTCCCCGTCTCATACCCACCAAGTGGATCTCTCCAGCCCAAGGGTAAAATTGTGCATTTATCCTTTTTTCGATTTCACATTTGCATCCAACATTCTGGCCTCTCAAGATCTTTTGGGATCCTGAGTGGGAGCCACCTGTGGGCCGAAGCACTCGTGTAAACAAGAAATTGCACGCTAGACTTGGCGCCCAGAAGCCTTGGGTTCAAATTCTACCTTAAATACTCTTCTCTGGACAAGTCGTTGTAGTTCAGTGACCCTTAGTTTTGTCCTCTGTGAAAAGGAAATATTGCCTACTTTGTGGTCTTATTCTGAGGTTTAGTAGAGAAAATGGATGCAATATTAGTTAATATTATTGTTAACTAAATGTAGCCACAAAGTGTCACTTATTTACCTGATCCTTAAGTAAAAGGCCTCTTGGATCCATAGAAGATCAGTGTCAATACTCCATCTGGCCATCTCTGGAAATAGCCCTCAGTTTCCTCTTTGGGAAACTGATAACAATTGTTCTGTCCCCCAAATGTCCCCCAAAAGTACTAACTTCCCCTCTGACCCGGGAGCACCCCCTTCAGGGCCCAGAGCTCCAACTCTCACCAAGGATTCTGAGATGGCTGGCAATCATGCCCTTTCTCCTTCCTACCCATCCCAGATGCAGACCAGGCTCCAGTCGGCTGAGCTGCGACTGCGCCAGTCAGAGCACGAGTTTAGCTCAGACTTGGATGAAGCCCTCACTCGCCTGGAAGAAGAAGAACAGAGGTGAGCCTCTGGTCACTGCAGGAGGACCTGCGGAGGTCACAACCCTGAGGCCAGAAAGACCCTCAGAGGTCTCTGTCTGAGTCCCATTCCTCCAAGGCCCAGAAGGGGAGGCAGCTTGCCCAGAGTCATACAGGGACATAACAGGTCCGAGAAGTGTCCCCTTTCCTGCCTGGAAGGTGGTTCGTGGCCATGCCCTTCCCTCTTTCCATTTGGCCTCTGTCCTGGCTCCAAAGCTACCTGGACAATTGCAGCAGTCCCTAAAAAGTGCCTCTGACTCTAGTCTCTCCTATGTCAAGTCGTCCCTCCCTGTGACTCCCAAAGTCACTTTCCTGACCATGTCCTTTCTTAGAGCAAAACTCCTCAGTGGTCACATGTTTGACACATCTCATGTAGTCCTACTCTGTTCTTCTAGAGAAGAATGAGACCCATTTTGGTGAAAGGACATATTAGGAGTCCCCCGTAGCAAAGGAAAAACATCATTTTGTGGCAATCAGTGACACTTTGTGCCTTTATTTGGAATCTGGTCCCACAATCCCCAGTGCCCGCAGAATTGATGTGCTAATGATTTTGTTTGTGCTGCTCCCCAAATTACCAACCCCGCTAGGAGTGCGAGCCTTTCCCAGGTGAATGCTCTTCTCCGGGAACAGCTGGAACACATGAAAACCTCCAATCAGAGGCTGGCTGAGGAGCAGGAGAAGTTGAGCAGCAGCATGAACAGGCTGAGGGATGAACTGGAGCAGAAAGAACTCCGCTGGTGGAAGGAGAAAGAGGTGGGAGACTCCCTCCCCACTCCCGGGTCTTAGAGGCAGGAAGAGAGGGAGAGCTGATGGGACCCATGGGCTGCCCAGTCCAAACACCCCTACTGGCCTTAGCAAGGTTCTATGTCCAAGGCCAGGTCAGGGTCATTTGTGAGATCAAGACATTGGGCCCTAAGAGAGAGGACTTCAAAAATGGCCCCAGGCAACTCCATTGGTATTCCAGGAACCAGCTTCCCAGCAACAAAAACTCCTCCAATTTTTCAAGCTCTCAAGTCAAAGGGAGGAAAAACATGGCCGACTCCTAGGAGGAGAAACAGAGGCACTGGTTTTTTTCCTTACTTTCTTTATGAGTCCTGCTTTCTCATGTTTCCATTCCTTTTTGGTGCCCAGGGTGGGGTGGAGAGGAGAGGGACAGACGTACAGTGATCTTGTTCCAACAATGTGAGCTTGGCTGGCCCCAACCAAGTGTCACTTCCCTCCATTCTCATCATCTTACGGATGAAGGAACTGAGTCCTGGGGAGGTTAAGTGAACTAGCTAGAGTCTCAAAGTGCTCACTAGGTGAGTAAGTCCTGGCTATGGAGACAGAGGCTGGGGGTTCAAATTCCAGCTCTGTGTGACCATAAGTAAGTCAAATTATAGTCAAATTAACCTTCCTGGTACAAGACTTCCTCTCTGTAAAATGAAGGAGTGGTTCATGATGTCAGACTCAGATGTCAGGGATCCCTGCAAGTAGCATAACAACTTAAAAAATAAAAAACTAACATTATCTAAGTGGTATAATATTTCTATTTATTTGATTAAGTGTCTGCCAATTACATTTTAATCTGGTTCAGGCTGAACTGAGAATCACTGAGTTTGGCATATCTGCACAAGATGGCCACTGAGGTCTCTTTGGGTTCTAGATCAGGGATTCTGTGATTTTCCCAGACAGACATGTAGTCCCTCCTGCATTGACCAAAGATGTTAAAACAGTTGTTCCCAACCTAGAGCTCTGAGGCACTCTTGTGGAAAGAACCAAGAGGGATCCTGATTCTCTGGAGACATGCTGTGGTCCTCCGGAGCACATTTGCAGAACTCCAAGCAGCCACTGAGAGGTGAGCTGGGCAGAGTATTTCCAAGACCCACAGAAGGGGAGATGAACAAGTGTTCAAGATTTGGGGGTAAGGGGTCAATCACACACAGATTAGAAAGCACTTGTTGGGGATCCTTTCTATTACAGGTTATATTAGGTGGCTACTGAGGTCCATTCCACTCTCAAAATCTGGTTCCTTGGCCAGACTCACTCATCTGTCATTCTTCAGCTTGACCCCTTGACTCATTGCTAGATTTCCTTTTGTCATCCCAAGCTCCAAAGAAATCCGAGGGCATGATAGGGCTGTTTCTTATTAACTAATTAGTTGACTAAAATCTCCACCCCAGTCCATTAAATAGTATATCCTGAACAAACTAGGGAAATCTCTTTTTCCAATGGTGGTTATTCTTATTCAATTTGCTAACAAGTGAACTCAACAAGGAAATAAAGGCAGGGATTCACACTATCTTATCACAAGAAAGTTGGTCCCCAGTGGTCTTAAACCCTTGATATTACAATAGATGACTCCTCTTCACCTTCAGAAAAGCAATCTGACCATTCAGCTCTTTCCAGATCTTGATTAAAGCGCTTTTTCACATAATTTCTCAAGATAACAGTTAAATTCTGATTCTTGGGAATTAAATTGCTCCTTTTTAACAAATTCATATTCTTTCTTAAATCATTATGGGAAACAGGCCTTCCAGAATTAACTGTACTTGCCAGCTTTTCATAGACTCTTCAAAGAATCCTCTTCACAACATCCCAGTTAAATCAGATCAGATACAAAATTTCTCCTCACAATCTTCCTGTCTTCTTAAAAATCAAAAGTCACACACACACACACACACGCACCCTTTCTGTCCCTGATAACATAAATAGGGGTTTATAGAAAGACATTTTTTAACTGCCCACACAAACTACCTTTTCTGCAACATTCTATTTAGCTCTTAAAGATATGTTAACAGGATCTTTAATCTCTGTAATAGGGCCACATAAATCAGGTGTCACATAAGTAATCACAGGTGTGACCAATAAACTAGAAGTTTATGACATTAAATGAACCAATAAATAGAGACTTCATGGGGAAAATTGCAATTACTAGTCAGTCATCCAGGTATTTAGTCTCTACTGTGACAAACATGTGGCTGTTTCAAAACTTCTGAATAATTTGTAATTTTTATCTTTCAATTGGGTGTTTGATGATGAAGAAGGTGAAGATGTTAATTACAACATTGGGGGGGGGGAAACAAGATTTACAAGGGAGCTTCAAGGTGTGGAAACTCCCTTCACCAATGTAGATCGTCTACTATTCTACAACTAATAGTCCCATAAAGAGTTTTCTGGTGGTAGTAGGGATTAAGTTCTGGTTATATAGCTCATAAACATCAGACAGAGAATTTAAAGCCAGGACTTTCTTACTCCAAATCTAGAACGCTGTCCTGATAGATTAGAAAGAGCGATGAACTTAGAGTGGGAAGTCTTAGATTCTCTGTGTGACCATAGCCAAATAAGTCTGACGCCATAAGGTCTTTTTAAAAAAATTTGTGTTGTCATAGAATGGAATTTCCTTGCCTGTAGAAGGAGGAGAATGGGTGGCGTCCCCCACGACCTATGTCCCCACTTGCTTATTGATATTTGAATGTCCTATAATAGAAAGTCTTTCATTTTGCCACTTGAGACAAGGCTAACCATGCAAGTATCCATGGGAGAGATTGACTTAAAGACAAACTAAACTATAAATGAATGCATTTCATTCCTTTCAGCTGGATATTCTTATTTATGAACAATAAAAAAAAATTTAAATTACAAAAAGAAATTCCACTTTTAATAACAATAAAAACCACTCACTACATGGGAATTAATTTGTCTAGAAAAACACATTAGCTTTAAAAAGAAGAAGACAATTACAAAACTGTTATACCAGATATAAAAAAAAACATTTTATTAATGTAAGAAACATTCAATGTTCACAGATTGGTTGGATCAGCTTACTAAAAATGATAATTCTCACCAAATTAATTTATAAATTTAATTATATGCCCCAAAACATGTTAAGGGATTTCTTTATAAAGCTTGAATTAAGAGAAAAGCAACTTGATGAGAATAACACATGGGAACTGGGAGAAGAAGAAGAAGCTTATGAAAACAAATTTATTTCTTCAGATTTCAAACCATCTTTTTAAAAAGCTAATGTCAAAATTATCTCAAATTAGTGGGGGGGGGGAATTGATCAAATACAATTTGGTCATTTTTTTGATTCATTGTATTTTGTATTCATTGTATCAATTTGGATACATTGAAACAAATTGATATAAAAGATAATATTTGATGAACTTAGAGAAAATAAAAACTGAGAAATGGTTCATTATTTAATAAATATAGTTAAGGAAATTAGCAATAAAGTAAAAAAAAAAAAAAACCTCAAATGCCTATTATGTATACTATTTACCAAACTAAATCCTAGCTAGATTATAGACTAAAACAATTACTATGTATACTATTTACCAAACTAAATCCTAGCTAGATTATAAATTAAAACAATTATTAAAAGATGGAAGAAAATGAATAATATATTCTCAATTGTTGAGAAATTAATTTTATCTAAGAAAAAAGAAGAAATTATTAAAGACAAGATTCCCATAATTGATTATATAAAATTTGAAATTTCTGTACACTTAAAATTACATAGTTAAAAGGAAAAGAACAAAAGGGAAAAACTGGGGGAAAGAAATGAGGGTAATAGGTATCACAAATGTAACAGGTAAAATCAACATTTGAATTGTCAGGAATTGGACAAAATAATGGTAAATCTCAACTCCCAGTGAGAAAAATGATCAAAGAATGTGAGTGACAGACAATGTGAGTGATAAATACAAATTATAGTAATATGAAAACTCATAATAATCCATAGTAAGCCACACATATACATTGCTTTAATGCAAAGTATTTCACATATTTCTAATTTCACTTTCACAACTTTAGATCTCATAAATATTATTAATCCTATGTTGCAGTTGTAGAAACTGAGGTTCAGAAAAAATTCAGTTATTTTCCTATGGTCACACAGCTACTAAGTGTCAAAAGGGGACACTGTCCCTCAAACACTCCTGACTCCAAATACAGAAACTCTATTTATTATATTATGTTGCTAATTTCTATAGCAGCTCCCTGTGTATTTGGACTACTTTGATAATCACTTTTTGAAAGTATTCCCCCTAAAAATGGAAGAAATACAAATTAAAAAACTTTGAGATATCACTTCAAGCCCATAAAAAGGTTCCCTCCGTCATGCCAAAGAAAATACAATGTTGGCAGAGCTGTGGATTCATACGCATTCATTGTTGGTAGAATTGCAAAGCGGTGGAATCTTTTCCAAGAGCAGCCTGACAATATGCTGCAAGAGTTACAAAGTTGCAAAATGTATCCTTCACCCCATTACTTAGAATACAAAGTGTTCAAATTTGTCTACAGATTTCAAATATTGTTTTCTCTTCTTTTTAGAGTTTGCAATTGGGTCCATGCTGGCCAAGCTGTTTATTTTAAAGATGAGGAAACTGAGGTTTCCACTCTTGTGTCCTCTTTTTCCCCCTACAGAGGTCTAACGGATATGAAGTCGGACCTAGTCAGGACCGCACGCAGACTGCATACAGCGTGTCTCAATCTCGACTCCAACCTGCGCTTGTCTGACAGCAACGTGCTTTCCTCTGTGGAGAAACAGGCCCGTTACAGTGCCCGATTGGAGCAGCAGCTTCGGGACAAGGTGCGAGAGATGATCCAGTTACAGAGCCGCTGGGATGGCGAAAAAGTGGAGCTCAACTCCAGGTGAGAGCGGCCTGCACGGCAGAGGCCCAGACTTCGGTCAGCCATCGACAAACATGCTTATTAAGCACCTCTCATGTGCCAGGCGCCCTGCTGGGCTTACACGTACAAAGAAGAAGCAACTGGGGCTCTCAGTGAGCTCACTTTCTAAGGGACCTCTGGGACACACAAAAATAAGTGCAACATACATATAAAGAGAATAAATACAAATGGGGGCAGATATGACAGGGCCTACCTGCTCCCAGGAGAGGCCCCATTAAAGTATGAGTCTCTCCACATGGCACATAGTAGGTGCCTAATCACTGCTTAATCTCCCAGGTGGCTGGGGCTCATAGAATCAGGATTGCTTCTTTTTTTTTCTTTTTGCTGAGGCAATTGGGGTTAAGTGACTTGCCCAGGGTCACACAGATCAGGATTGTTTCTATTGAGGAAAACGCAGGATGAGAAAAATTGGATTTATAGCCAGGAGGCATTGGATCAGTCAGTCATCCATCAAGCTTTTATGAAGTACTGAGTGGACAGAGAAATGGAGCAGTGGTTCCCTCCAGAAGCTTCTATTCTAAAAGACCTAAAGCTATCGATCACATTGTTTTGATCATTCGTTGAGCAGACCAGTATTAGGGCTTACTCTGGGCCAGATGTTGTTCCAGATGCTATAAATATAACAACCCAAATGAAACAGTTCTTCGCCTTAAAAAATTCACATTTAATCAGTGAATAACTAATGTTGCTCAGTGGTTTGCTATTTCCTTCTCCAGCTCATTTTATAGATGAGGAAACTGAGGTAAACTGGGTGAAGTGACCTGCCCAAGATCACACAGCTTGTATGTTTCTGAGGCAGCATTTGAACTCAACTCTTCCTGACTCCAAGTCTGGTATTCCATGTTCTATGACGTGGCCCAGCCGCCCCAGTTAACAATTACAGAGAAATTATTCTTTCAACTCAATTTGTTGAGCACCTACTGTGTGCTAGGCACCAAAATAAGCCTTGAGGGTATCAGGACAAAAATGAAACCGCCTATCCTGAGGCTTACTGTCCATGGGACTGAGTTGCCTACATCCAGTGGGTCTCATTCCCTCCTCTATCAAATGAGATCACTAGATTAGGCAGCAGATGGAGCTCTAGACTAGAGTCTGAAAGAACTGGGTTCAAATTTAATCTCAACATCTACTAGCAGTGTGACCCTGAGCAAGTCATTAATATTGTCTGCCTCAGTTTACTCAAATGTAAATTGGGGTAATAACAGTACCTACCTCCCAAGGCTATATTGAGATTCAAATGAGATAAAATCTGGAAAGCACCTGGCAAACCAAAAGTGCTGCATAAATGCCAGCTATCATCCTCTTGCTGTCACTGAATGGCCCAAGAGCTATGCTATTTATCCAAAACAAACTCATTACCTTCCCCTAAATGCACCTCTCTCTCACTTCCCTATTTCTGTCCTTCCATTCCCTAGGGCTCCCAGCATAGAAGTCCTCCTCCCCTCCTCCCTATCCCTCCCTCTGCTCCCCTTTCCATGTCCACTGAATCCCCAGGTCCTGCTCTTCTTTTTCCATGGCATCTCTTGTATCTGTGTCCCCTCTCCACTCACTGACCACTATCTTAGGTCGAGCCTGCATCATCTCCTTCCTGGACCATCATCATAGCTTCCTAATAGGGTAGGAGGCTCCACTTCATCACTCTCCACCCCAATTCTCTTCCAACTGCCATCAGAACCTTCTTCGGTCATAAGCCCAGGTCACTCCCCTGGTCTAAAGGCTCTCTGGCTCCCTATTGCCCCTGAGATCCAGAATAAGCTCCTCTGGTTGAAAGAGTTGACAGAGCCTGGCTCCTCTGATATCTTTGTAACCTCGTGTCATCCTGTTCCCCAGGATATTTCCACTCCTGGTCCTCTCTCCAGTTCTTGAGCTCCAGCCCAATGTCTCCACTGAGGAAGGGTCCAGGCCAGCCACGCTCACTTCCAGTCCCGACTCTCCAGATGTTTCTCCCTTGTCCTCAAGGGGCTGTTTCTCCTACTTTTTGACTCCCTTTTATAATTGGTTTCTCACATTCGAATATAAACTCCTCGAGCGTAGGAGCCATCTTCTTTTTGCTTCTATTGACAAGAAAGGCTAGGAAAAAAAGATCCGGGAGGGACATGATATTTGTCTTCAAGTACTCAGAAGCCACCTCCGCCATGTAGCCCTCCTTGATCCTCTGTCCTCGATTCTGAACTTTTTGTATCTCTTCTCTCCCAGTAAAATGTAAGCTCCTTGAGATCAGGGACAACAAATTTAAATGAACTTCAGATTTACCATTTGAATTTGAGACAGCCCTGAAGTCTGACCCCCATCCCTCTTTGGAGAACTCTGTCCCACTCTGTCTCTGCCTTTCCCCCTGTAGACTCACAGAGCTGACTGTGCTAAGAGAAAGGCTCCAAGAACAAAACGCTAAGAAAGAGAAGACCATCTCTGCCCTAAAACTGGACATTCAGAAGCTGGTGAGTGTACTTATGGGGCCTTGTTTGTTTTTCCTCCCGTTCCCATGGCATCATTATTCCCTTCTCTGCATCCAGGAATCCACCCAAACTGGAGATCTTCTGGAGGTGGAAAACTGCAAGGAGGAAGTGGAATCTTTACAGTGGGTTTTAAACCACATCACAAAGGTGCTGTTTTACTCCTGGGGGATCCCGGGAGCATAGATTTAGAGCTGGAAGAAACTTAGAGACCGTTAAATCCAACGTCCTCGTTTTTAAAATAAGGAAACTGAGGCAGCAAAAGGCAAAGGGGCTTCCTCTAAGATCATATAATTAGTAAATGTCTGAAGCATGATTTAAATAGCAGAGAGTTTGACCATAGAGAATGTAAAGAAGAAAAAAGAATAGAAAGAAAAAGGAGAGACCATTCATTGGCAATTTTTTTTTATTTTTGTAGACCTACTACACTCTATCAAGCATTCAGGCTATCTGAGCTATTATTTCTATGAGCGGGGGCTTCCTGCTCAGTCTGTGAAATGAAACTGAGGTACATGACGCAGTTAGCCAAAGCTATAGAGTAGTTCATGAGAATAGGCTCCATCCCACGTTGGAGACTCTACATATTTGGTTATTTCACGTCTCTGTGATCCCAGGCAAATCAGAGTATTTAGAATTAGCTACGGATGATAGCTCGACTAACTGTCTCATTTTATAGAAAGAAAAACCTGAAGTCCAGAGAGTTTAGGATACTTGGGCCCAAGATCACACAGATAGTGAGGGGCAAAATCACTTCACTTTGTTGTACCTCAGTTTACTCATCTGAAAAAAAAAGAGGGCTGACCTTGCCAAACCTTTGTGAAGCTTCAAGCTGTAATCAGCATGAGGAGATTTGTAGAGGGTAATATGTTTGATGAGTCTGGGGTGAAGAAGATGATGGTCATTCATTTGCTTTCTCCATTCTCCATTTCCCCCTGCAGTTAGTTCTAGCCGATGCCGAGTCTGTAGATCTTCCCTCGGCAGAGAACAGAAGGGGTGGAGGGCAGGAAGATCCTGGAAGACAGCCAGCCCCTCTGAGCTCCGGCTCCCCTCCTCCACAGCAGGCATCAGGGGCCCAGCCCTACTCCCCACTACACCAGGATGCAGCTCTGCAGGCTGTCCAGAGAGCTCTCCAAAAAAGGCGACAACAAGAACAGGTTGGGAGGACACTGAGCACACGGGGCTGCTTGGGTACAAAGAACAGGCCGGTCACTGGAAGCCTGGGCTTCCCCCAAAGCAGACACTGGTTTTTACTGGAGAGGAAAATAATAAAAATCCCTTGCCTTAATGTTGTTTCCCAAAATGCTCCAGTCAGCTCTCTCGGGTCAATCCATGAAGCCGGGTTCCATGGTCAAAGTGGAGGACCTCATCTTCCTCATGTATAAAATCAGAGTTGAATTAAATACTCCTGAATCCCCTCCAGTCCTAGATTTATGATCTTATTCATTTTAGTTCCCACTTTCTGGAATTCTGGCTCTGCCATTTATTAGCTATAGGATCCAGGTAATTTACTTTGCTTCTCTGGATCTGAGTTTCTTCCACTCTAAAAAGGGACTTGGATTAAGTGATCGCTAAGGTCACTGGCCTGGTCTGTACAATCATTAAAACTGGTTCCCATGATGCCAATTGGCAAGTCCTAGAAAAAAGACTGGGGATTTATCAAGGGACATGAACCAGAACTGGAGAGTCCACTAGAGAATACTGAGGGAGATGGAAAGAGAAGATGACTCCCCAGGGGCAAAAAAAAAAAAAACAACTTGGAGCAGCCATAAGAAAGGAATAGAAATGAAAAGGAGAAATCTAGAAGCTATGAATGAATGAATGAATGAATGAATGAATGAAAGAAGTATGGATTACCATGTGGCAAGCACTGTGTTGATAGTCAGGGAACACAAAGCCATCAACACTGGGAGGGAGCCCAGAGGCCATCTGTTCTAGCCTGTACCTGAATGGAAATCTCCTTGACAAGGTCTCCCCTCCCCACCCCATCACCAAGAAATCATCCAGCCCACCATGGGACACTGTCAAAGAAGAGCAGCCTGCTGAATTCAAGAAAGCCTAATTGACTTTGGGTTCCTTCTACTTTTTAGGGAGTTTTTATTTTAACTGCCAATGGGTGCTATTGATGATATGTTTGGTTTTGTTTAATAACAGAGACAAAGCCTTGTCACCCATCCACTCACCCCAGCAGTTCTGCTCTGTACTCAAGACCAGAGAGCACTATGGGATAAAATGGAGTTTAACTCTCTGTGGCTCTCAGAGAACTAACCACTGCTCTCCCCTAGGTTTCCTCCTTTTGTCCATGTAGCACAACTCCTGCTGCTTTTCCTTAGCCTTTGCTCTGCTGTAGGCAGGGATCTCCAATCCTGTCCTCCGACTGCTTCCCGAAACAGCTTATTCACCACATGGATCATCTGAGTCCATGACGGCCCCTCCATAAATGCTCATCGCTAGCAGAAATGTGGGAGCCATGTTCTGAAGGGGGCCTGGTCAAAGAGCCCTAAGAGGGGAGCCCTTTCATATTGGGCGTTTCTGAATCTTGCCCTTGAAAAAACCAACTTGCCAACCACCATCCTGCACAGCCATGAAGGCTCCTGTCAGCCCGGGGGGGGGACTTTCCCATTCCCCCAATCGGGGGGACTTTCTTTGTATCGATGAAATCATAGGCAAAGAGCCCCAAAATAAAAAAGAAGAAATGAGATAGGGAGGAACCCCAGGCTCTAGATCAGATGGAGATAATAGTGACATCGGAGGGTACCCAGCTCAGTCCCATTTATTTTGTAGATGAGAAAAACAAGAGCCAGACAGGTTATTGGATTGCCCAGTAGGACATGAGGTACTCCAAGGCAGAGAGAGGTTCACTGTGTCATCCCCAGAACTCAGCCTGCACCTCCATAATTGCTGCCTTGTTTAAGTAGGGCCAGAATTCGAATTCATTCAAAACCCAGTGCTCTTTCCACAGAACTACACTGCCTTCTGCCCTAGTCTGCCCGAGGGACCGAATCACAGTATTGAGATACGAAGCCCAACATTTGCGTTGGCGACAAAGGCTCCATCCTGACCCTCACGTGCCCCACGATCCAGCTGGGAAAATGAGACACATTCATTAATGTCCAGTCTCCAGTTAGATGGGGAAAAGCTCAGTCAGGACCAAGCTGGAGGAGGGGGAGATCGCTGCCAGATGGAGCTGGAGGAGGGGGAAATTCAGGAAAGGCTACGGGAAGGATGTCACCTGAGCTGGTCAGGGAGGAAGCCCAGGGGGCCGAGGAAGCCATGCCAGGTCCCTGCTGGTAATGGTCTGGACTCCTTCCCAGCGTGCATCCCTGGAGCCCCTGGAATGCCTGGCTTAGTAGGAGGGCTGGCCCAGGGGGGCCGCAGGCCAGGCGCTCCCAAGCTCGCACACAAACCCATTGTTCTCCGGCTTGTTGCATCATGGGGGAGTGAGGAGGGCAACCTTGGCTTCCGCAAAATCTCTTGCAAAATTGCCAGGGTGTTTTTCTGGGGAAAGAGAGTTAGGAAAGCCTTGCTCTCTGTCCCTCTGGTGTGATTTCCTCCTTCCCCCATCTTGGAACTTATTTTTCCCCAAGAGTCACAAGGAGGGGAGGCAGTGTTCCCTGGAGTGTGGGAAGGCTCTAACAAGGCTCCCATTTCTGGAAATGGATCAGTGACAGAGATGACCACCAGTCCTAGAGAGGGCAAAGGGTCTGGGGAAGCAGTGTGGGGGAAGGGAAGTGGGCAGTGGGGCAAAAAGACTAAGCTGGAGTCCATAGGCTCACGTCTGTGTCCCCCACGATGTCCCTGTGTCGCCAGCATGACTCAGACTTAGCCCAGCTCATACACACCTTGTCCAAGGAAAGGAAGCTCACTACCTCACCCCTCTTAGATAGTTCTCATTGTTTGGAGGTCTCCCTTAACATGGGGCTTATCCAGCCAGGCCTCCACCATCTTGAACTTGCCAAGGTTGATCTTTCTGAGACCAAGGGTAAGGCTTGATGCTGATTCCTGTAGAGTTTCATCTCATTACATTCAGCCCACGGCTCCAGGACATCAAGATCTCTCTTGGGTCCTGACTGTGGTCCCCTGTGTTAGCTCTCTTTCCCAGCTTGGGGTAATCTGCAAATGGGAGTCCGCCATCTTTGTTTGTGGCACAGTCAGCAATAAACATGCTAAATGCAACTTACTAAAGGATTGCTTTTATCACTGAGTTAACAATAGTTATTGTTCCATCTGGTCGGGCTCTTTATGACTCATGGACACAACACACCAGCCCCTTCTACCTTCCACTATCTCCCAAAGTTTATCCAAGCTCATGGCCGTTGCTTCCATGACACTCCCTAAAGCCAAGCACAGGACAGTAGGCTTCCACCACCAACGCGCTCCTGCCACAGGGGCCACAAACCAGAGATGACTTCTCTTAGAATCCAACGCCCAACTGACTTATCTCATCCACATTTCAGCCTTCACCTCAAGAACAGTATGAGATAACTTATCTAAAGCACTGCTAAAATCCAGGAGTGCTAGAGTGCTAGTGCCGTCTGTTGCTCACATATCTCTTTAGTAATCCTGAAATCAGGATTCACCCCGATACATGCACACACGCACTTAGTGCCTCAGTTTCTCCTCTGTACAATTTGGGTGATAATACCTGTAGTTCTTCCCTTCTAGAGTGCTGTGAGTCTTCAATAAGATAATCATGCAAGAAAGTCCTCTATAAGTATTAAAGAGACAGATGAATGGCAGGTCTTTTTAAGAAACATGGGGAAAGAACCATGAAGGAATGAGCAAAAGGATGCAGAAGGCAGGGGATAAGTATGCCAAAGACAAGTTTTTTGATCTTGAAACTTTAGTTCGGATCAGTTCCTGGTAGGAACTCCCTTTTAGACCCCAGAATTCTTAGTTACCTATAATACTCAAAGGTTTAGTGACTTGCCCAGTGTATATTCTTTGGTCTAGGTCAAAAAATCAAAGCAAACAAAAGCAATACCAAAATAAATCTTTGAGTGACTCCCAGAAGAGAGCAGTAACAATAACTATAGTAATAATAATAACAATAATTCCTGTTGCTGATGCACTTTAAGGTTTACACAGGATACTCAGGCTTCATTCCTGTGGGTCCTCGACTCACTGTCCCATTTTCTCTTTGGTTGGGCAGGAGCTGCGGCTGCAGCTGGAGTCCTCTCGGGCCACTGTGACAATGCTCCAGAAACAGCTGGCTGACTGTCAGAGGGAGGTTCAGGCTGCACAGCTGCAACTACAGGAGCAGAGACAAGAGCAAGAAAAACTTCTGGTCAAGCTGGAGGACCAGTGGCGAGATTTGGAACGCTGCAAAGCCTCTGAAGAGATGTTGGGAAGGTGAAGGAGGGTGGCTGATCCTGGGTCAGATTAGCAAAGAATACACCAAAACAATGAATGAGACAGTTTAGGAACCCTAGAGCCCATCCAAACCCAGAGGTTTGAGTGTCCAGCCAAGGCTTTGTAAAGCTGTCGATGTCTGTCCAACATCTGCCCTTAGGAAAGCTATGGATTTGACCATGTCTAATGTCCAAACACTATAATTAGGGTGGAATAACTGGGGCATTATTCCAAAGCACTGAAATTTAGGGGGGCACTAATATCAATTATACTTTTTAATAAGGTAGAAATGATTGATCCTGTCATTGGGTTAACAATAGTTGTTGTTTAGTCTTGTCGGGCTCTTTATGCCCTCATGGATACAACACACCAGCCCCTTCTATCCTCCACTATCTCCCAAAGTCTATCCAAGCTCATGGTCATTGCTTCCATGACACTCCCTATCCATCTCATCCTCTGTTATCTCCTTCTCCTTTTACCTCCTATCTTTTCCAACATTAGATCTTTTCCAATGAATCCCTCTGAGGTGGTCATTAAAAGCAAAATACTGGGGAGGAAAGGAAAGAGAAAAGTGTAATTTAGAGTACATAAAATGGGAGGAAATACAGAATTAAGTTATTTTAACTGTGAATGTGAATGGGATAAACTCTCCCATAAAACAGAAACGGATAGCAGACTGGATTCAAAGCCAGAATCCTACAATATGTTATTTACAAGAAACACATTTAAAGCAGAGTGATACATACAGAACAAAGATAAAGGGCTGGAGCAGATGATATTTTACTAAAGGGTACCATAAATAATGAAGCAATATCAATACTAAACATATATGCAGAAAGTGGTATAGCACCAGATTCCTAGAGGAGAAGTTAAGAGAGACGCAAGAAGAAATAGACAGCAAAACTATACTAGTGGGTGATCTCAACCTTGCTCTCTTATAACTAGATAAATTGAACCACAAAATAAACAAGAAAGAAATAAAGGAGGTAACCAGAATGTTAGAAAAGTTAGGTATGATAGATCTTTGGAGAAAATTGAATGGAGACAGAAAGGAGTTCACTTTTTTCTTGGTGGTTCATAGAGCCTATGCAAAAATTGACCATGTATTAGGTCATGAAAACCTCAAAATCAAATGCAGAAAGGCAGAAATAGTAAATGCATTTTTTCAGATCATGATGCAATAAAAACCACATACAATATAGAGAATATAGGAGAAAATAGGCCAAAAATTAATTGGAAATTAAATAATCTAATTCTAAAGAATGAATGTGTGAAACAAGAATTCATAGACACAATCAACAACTTCAAGAGAATGACAAAAATGAGACAACATACCAAAATGTGAGGGATGCAGCCAAAGCAGGTGTAAGGGGAAATTTTATATCTCTAGATTCTTACTTTCGTAAAACAGAGAAAAAGAAGATCAATGAATTTGGCTTACAACTAAAAAAGCTAGAAAAAGAACAAATTAAAAAACAATGAGTCCCCTCTTCTCATTATGTGGTCAAAGTATTTAAACCTCAGCTTAATCAGTATTTTATCTTCCAGTGAATAGTCTGCTTAATTTCTCTAAGTATTAACGGATTTTATCTCCCGGATTTACAAGGGATTCTCATAAGTATTCTCTTGTCCCACAATTCAAAAGCACCAATTCCACACTGCTCAACTTTCCTTATAATCCAACTCTCACAGCCATACTTTGCTAGTGGAAAAACCATACCGACCTTTGTCAGCAAGGCGCTGTCTATTTTTATTATGTCATCCAGGTTAGCCATAGTTTTCCTTCCAAGGAGCAAGTGTTTTTTTTTTTTAATTTCATGGCTGCACTCACTATCTGCAGTGGTCTTTGAGTCCAAGAACATAAAATCTGATACTGTCTCTATCTCTTCTCCCTCCATTTCTTAGGAAGTGATGGAACCAGTAGCCAAGATCTTAGGGGGTTTTGTTTTGGTTTGATTTTTTAAATGTTAGGCTTCGAGGCAGTTTTTACACTCTCCTCTTTCACCCTCATCAAGAGATTTCTTAATTTCTCTTTACTTTATGGCATTCAAGTAGCATCATCTGCATGTACAAGATCGTTGATATATCTCCCAGCAATCTTCCTTACAGATTTTGATTCATCCAGCCTGGCATTTCACATGATATACTCTGTTTAAATAAAATATAATGTAACAAATGATAGATTATATTTTATGTATATAATATAAATAAAATAATTTTCATATGGTTTCTTTTGGTAACAACAATAGCCACATGTGAGGGCTTCTACTGACTCTGGGCTAATTCACAATGTCTGTTTTGACAAGATGAAGTCTGATTGATCTGGCTTCCTCACCTTTAGTTAATTTTCTGTTCAACAAGTGAAGTGCTATATTGTATACTATGAGCATGTGATACACTCCTTTCTTTTGTTGTTGTTTTTTTTTAATTTTATGGGTTTTTTTTAAATGGGCAATTCTTCATGGAAATGTGTAAATGTGTGTGGCGCAGCTCTTAAAGAGCACCCTTCAATGACTGTTAGAGATATCATAGGGACCTTGGTATGAGAAAGTGAAGGACCATTTAAACTCACAGTAAAAATGAATTGGTTGCAGCAGAACACAAAGGAACGTATGATGGGGGGAGGAAAGTCTTTATTTTTCTTTCCCCAGGTGTGCCTTACACATGGATATTTAATCAAACTTTATTGAATCCATAAGCAATGATTAGGCACCTACTATGTGACAGTCACTGTGTAAAGCTAAGACCTAGAGATACAGGGAACTCAACGAACTCAGACTAATGGGAAGAAAACATGCTATGAGTTTCCATGGAGTGGACTTCCTCTCCAGAGAGACCTCCTCTTTATTTCCCTTTCTATCCCATAGGGAAAAGGAGACCTTGCAGACCAGGTTGCAGGATCTGACTCAAAAAGTGGATCTTTCCTCCCTGGAAATAGAAAGACTCAAAGCCACAAACACAGAGCTACAAAGGCACCAAGGTCTCTTGGAGCAACAACAAGAAGAGATGTTGAGAAAAGAGGAAAGGAGTCAGAAGGAGTTGGAAACAGGGTGAGTGAGGCTGGATTCTGGAGACTTTTCCTTTGCCTGTCTTGTGCTGAGATGAAGGGGTGCATGGGTTATGCCCCAGGAAAGCCTCCCTCCAGGGGGATATCTCAGGCCTCCCTGGGACCACTAAGAGATGGGCAGGGCTAACACAAGGGACCTCACTGTAGTTGTTGAGTCTTGTCCAACTTATTGTGACCCCATTTGGGGTTTTCTTGGCAATGATACTGGAGGAATCTTTTCCTTCTCCAGCACATTTTACAGAGGAAGAAACTGAGGCAAACAAACTTTTTCCAATGTCCAAAGCCAGATTTGAACTCAGAAGATTAGTTTTTCTGATTCCAAACCTAGCACTCTATCCATTGCACCACGAGCTACCCCAGAAGGGAGCCTCGGGGGTCAAATATCTAGTCGAGCACTCTCCATCACATGGAGGAAACTGAGTCCTAGAAAAGGAAAGAGCCTGGCTTATGGTGGCTAATGTCCACCTTGGCAAGAGAAGCCAGAATCCCTAACCTATTGTTCTTGCCACAAATTCAGCTAGAAGTCTGGGGATGAAGCTGCTGGATCTCAATATCAGAGATTTAAAGTTAGAAAGGAACCTTACAAAGAGAGGAATCAAGTGACTGATGCAGAAGTAAACATGATAGGCATTATACCTATTCTTCAGATGGGGAACTGAGGCTTGTGGGGGGAGGAGGGACAGACCCAGGTCAACCAGTTTGCACAAAGCAGATAGATCAAGGGCTCTCTCCTAGAGCTTCTGATTCCAAGCCTTGTGATCATTTCCATTTAAGTAGAAGAGTACGAGGTAAAAGGCAAAAAAAAAAAAAAAAGGAAAAGGAAAAAGTTCTCAAAAATTAAAGCAGATTCACTTTGAAATGGGCTTTTTCAGAGGTAGTGAGCCCCCCCATCACTGTAAGCAGAGACTCAATGAACACTTGTGAGAGCTGTGCTGTGGAGAGAAGGGGTCCTGGGGTATCAGTGGGACCTCAGGGACCATTCAACTTGGGGTGCCATGACTGTGCAAGAAATGATGAGCCGTTAGAGGTGCCCAAGCAGGTCCTTCAGCTAGGACCACCCCCATTTCATACATAAGGAAATGGAAGTTCTTAGCCCTGCTGGTACTTGACCAACATACTCAATAAGTATCAGAGGGAAGATTTGAACCCAAGTCTTCCTAATTCTAATCCAGTACAATTTCTGCCTCACTGACCCACCTTGTTTCATTCAACACCATTTATTAACACCTCCAGTTTACACAGAGACCAGAAGCTCTGGGAAGGATGAGTAAATGAAGTTATCCCCTTTCTGAGCCCAGTTTCCTTGTTTTTGACCTGGCTTGATGGATCCCACCAAGCCGTAAAGGTCACGGAGCCTCTGGTCCAGTGGGCGGGTCTGGCCTTAGAGCATGATGAGAAATAAGTCGGTGCTAAATGTTTGCTTTCTCTTGCCCTCCCTCTCTAGCCAGAGGAGCCTGAAGCAATTAGAGGAAAAGATCTCAGGCCTGAAGCAAGAGCTGGTGATGGTGAAGGAGTCCCTGAACCAGGCAGTCCTGGAGAAGGAGGTCCTGGAGAGCCAGAAGGAAGGCCTTCGCTGCTCTCTCACCCAAGTATGGCCATCCAAGCAGGGCCTTCAGGGGCCATCAGCATCCCCATCCAGCGGGCTCACTCTCCTTCCCCTCGGATTTTCCCTCTTTCTTGCCCCATGGCTCCCCTTCTGCTCTCCCCTCCTCCTTAAGCAGTCAGGCTCACGTTCATTTATTTTTCAATCTCTTGAAAAAACAAACTCCCCAAATTGCATTAAAACCAGAAACAATGGGCTACATTGACATGTCCCCTGGCCCAGGCCAGCCCTGGGTTGTGAAACGCCAGGGTGAACCGGGAGCCCACTGGAAAGCCAACCTTGAGGATGCAGGGGAAATTCTGTCCAGATTGGCTTTCTTGGGGAGAGGGGAAAGGGGGGCCTGGATGGACTGAGCAACTGAACAACCTCTGTTCTCTTTGGCCATCAAAACAGGACATGGCAAGGACTGCCATGTAGACTGCATGTAAAAGGTCGGAGGGAGGTCATTTGCCATCTGACTAGTGCTTCCCAAAAACCCAACACAGTTCTCTCCATGCTTCTTTGCAGGGTACACCAGGGACCCCCTCCCACCAGTGGGCAAAGCCATAACCAGGAGTTCCAGCATTTGGGGCAAAGTCAGTAGAGGAAGGGTGGGCAAGATCATGACTGTGGGATCCCATGGTTGGCAGCCCAAGACCAACCCAGGGATTGGAGGTCCAAGGACAGAGGCATGGAAGAACATAGATATGCACCCTATACATATCAGTAACCTGTAATAAGACCCCAATTGTCCAATCCTAGTTATGGCTCTGTCTTTGGAGGAAGAAGGAGACCAAACTGCCTTTTCCAGTGTAAACCCAAATCTATCTATAAACCACCATGTAACAGAGTAGAAGGTGCTTTGGATTTAGAAGTGGAAGGTCTGGGTTCCAGTCCTGCTCCTCCACTTTCTAGGAAGTGACTTTACCTGACTGAGCCTCAGTTTGCTCTTCTGTAACGTGGGGACTTGGGATTAGATTATCTCTGCTCCCTTCTAGTCATAAGTCAGAGCTGGACATCACAGCAGAAGGAAGCATGGGCAGGAAGAGTTCTTCTTTCAGATGATGGCATCAGAAATCTCTGCATCCTGCCATCGACTGCCTCATTTTAACACTAGCATCTCTTTATCTCGCCATGCAAAGAGAGGAGCCATTGACATGGACACATGGGATCTTAGATCCAGACTTAGAAGGGGGCTTAGAGAGCATTTTACCAATGAGGAAACTGAGGTCCAGAGATGTGAAGCCCCCTGACCCAGAACACACAGCTGGGAAGCAGCCACGCTGAGATTGGAGTCTTTGTCCACTCCTTTCAGCCATGAAAGCACAGAGTGCCATGGCTCTGTGCTTTACACCTGGACTGGCCCAGGAGAAAGTCAGTCTGGATGGAGCACTCCTGCTTCCTCCAGAACGGCTTGCCAGCAGCATCTCTAATGACTCTGGACTTTGGCCACCCTTGGATGTCCAAAACCAGAGGAATATCTCCCCTTTCACCTTTATAGAACCGAAAGAATTGGATAGGGCACCTTCTAAAGTCCGATCCGGCTCTAAACCCATGACACTGGGGCCGTTCTTTCTATGCTCTCAAGTAAGTTGTTCACAGGGCTAATGCATCCTAATGCAAGGCAGGCAGAAAGTAGGTGCTGGGCTTAGGACCTTGTGACCTGCCCCCCCTCCTCAGCAACACGAGCCTTGTGGGGAGCCGTGCTATGGGAAACAGTGAGACCCTTTTGATGTTTTAGTAACAGAATCTCCTTGGAGGGAGTCCAAGAAGGGGGTACTGTCTTCTTCATAAATAAATAAAACCCAAACATTTGGCTTATGGAAACATAACCTGCCTTGCACTGAACTCTGTACTGCAGAGAACCATGATTATCCCAAGAGTCCAAGTTTGCAGAATAGCTCCTGGGGCTGAGAGCTAAGAGCCTCCTCTTCTGTGAGGAAGACACGGTTTCCCACTGCACCGATGTGAGGGTATGCGTGGTGGTTGTCTCCCCATTCTAGGTAGAGGCCAGCAGCGCCCAACTAGAGTCACAAATAACCAAGATGAGAACTGAAGACACAGAACGAAGGGACTCCTTGGTCAAGATGGCGGCCCTGACGGAAAGCCTGGCTCAAGACAAGGTCAACCTGAACCGGATGATCCTACAGGTAAAAGGTCCTAGCGACTCCCAGCCTGATGATGACCCCCAAGTCTCCACTTGGAAACTCAGATTATTATCCGCTTCTTTGAGAACCATAGTCCAAGTGGGAAAGAGGGAAGACATCCAGAAGGCCCTTCCCCTCCACATGTACCAAAACACCAAGGTGCTCCTTCAGGCAAAGATTCAAACCCCACATCCTCTGACTACATATAAAAGCCTACTTTCCCCAACACCAACCTTTCATCCTCCTCACAGATTTTTTTTCCCACTTTCTCTGTTGGTGCCTTAAATTCTCTTAAAAAGAGACAAAATCATTCATTGCACATGAGAGATCCGGGTGAACATTTAGGGATTCTGGGGAGGTAACAGAAATCACTTTAATTCAAAATTTATGTCCTTCCCTGGGAGTAGGAAAGCAGAAGAGACAAGGGCCATGGGAAGGAATAAAGAGCTCAGAGGAGGGTGTGCAGTAGAAAGACAACTTCCCCTTTGTACACAGAGCCTCCACTGTAGCGGTAGAGCATAGACAGGTCAACCTTCTCCTGGATTAGGCCATGTTCCCTCCCAATGCAGTGTACTTTCTTTAGGTTCTGTAGATTTCAGTTCCTTATTTTTCCTAGACATTCTCTTTGTTTTCTTTTGGGCTGAACAGTTGGAACAAGAGAAGAACCAGTGGCTAGACCAGCAATGGCAACTGGAACAAGAGGTGAGCCGCCTTCGAGATCAGCTTGCTCATCTGGGCCAGGAGTTGGACCACATCCAAAGGGAGAAGCAGGGTCTAGATCAAAGCTTGCAGATGGCAGAGGAGGAAAGAGGGAACCTGGAGGAAGAGATGACACTGCTTCAGAGAGAGAAAGTCCAGCTTCATGAACAACTTATGCAGGTGAGAAGAGATATATACTGAGTGCCCCAAGAACTGGAGGGACAAACTTTCAGAGCCATGCAGATGTAGCTTTTGAGGTCCTTGAAGGTTTCTTAGTGTTCTCAATCTCCTGATTCTCAGCTTTCTTTGCATTTCAATGCTAAATGTCCTAGAATCCTTTCAAAAGCTTCCTACACACACATACACACACACACACACTCATTAAAGCACTTTTTTGTCTATAGTAGAGGGTCTTTAGGCATATTTTAAGGACATTTGAGTTTTGCTTTCTGTCTTTATCCTGACAATACCATTTTTTCTGTTGCCTTCTTTTAGATCATAATCATAACTCCTCTTTGAGGAGATTAATCTGAAGTATAATGACTTTTATTCCAGCCTTCCATTTCATTTTTTTTATTATAAACTTAATCATCAACCAGTACAACATGTCAAAATACAAAGGATAAAAAGAGGATTATATATGAGACCATGAGCTTCCATTAAGTACAGTTTGTCTTTTTTAAGTAATACTAAATTTAACAAAGTAATAACAAAATGGTTTTGTTTGTGTCCCCTTTTGAACCTTTTGTTTTCTTCTCTGTATTTTTTAATGTTTTGTTGATGTTCTTTTCTTCATTTTTTGCATCCTCATCAACATTTAATAACTCAATCTCCCAAAAGAATTTCTCCCTGGTAACAAATAAGTATCAATTAACACATAGATCTTGTCAGAAAATGTTTCTTTCTAAATTTACATCACTTTCCTACCAAGAGGCAGGAAACATGCAACCACTAATTTTAGCCTTATTATATAGCTCACGTCTAATGTTTTAAGCTTACATCTAATATGCAACAAATCTTGGAGTTCTGTTTTCCAATCCATTCTCCATTTTCTCTTTGTTTATGAGTGAGTTTAATCCATTAACATCCAAGGTTATAATGTTAAGTTGTGTTTCTCCATCAAATTGTCATATATAACTTTTTGTCTATTAAAACCACTAGGTTGTTGCAGTTCATTTTGCTTGAAATAATCATACCTCTCCCATCTCATTTTGAACTCATTTTTCCCTCTCTCTCTTCCACTTTCTACATTTCTCTCTCTTTTCTATTCTTCACTTCTCTTGCTCTCCTATTCTATGCTTTCATCTCTTCTTCCCATGTTTTTTTACTCCTCTCTGCCTCTTCTTTTCTCCATCTTTCTCTCCCATTTCCCACTTTTATCTCTTTCTCTCTCTCGCTCTCTATTTTGAAATTCCAAAGGTAAGCTGTCAGAAGCACAAGTTGGAAGGACAACTAGACCACAGCCAGCAAGAGATAAAGATGCAAGCTGACACTCTTCAACAAACCATACTAGAAAAAGAAGAAATGTCCAAGGAAAAAACAAGGCTTGTGGTGGAACACACGTCCTTGGAAAGGCAGAATCGAGTCTTGGTAGAGGAGAGGGCTGCTTTCAGGTACTTTGACCTCCTCTTGTCTGTGCCCAGATCAGAGTTCCAGTTTCCTCTTCAACAAGACTCCCAGAATCCTAGACTTTTGGACTCTATTCTTAGAGTCATACCATCTCCTAATGATAGAGTTGAGAGAAATCTGAGATATTAATTAATTCAACACACTGGGGAAATTGAATCTAGTGGATCATGTGGCTTCTCCTCCAAAAAACTTAGCTCACTAATTTTTCCCATTGGTTTTCTAGCTGCCATCATCTCTTGCCTCCATACTAGATTTTCCACTACCTAGCTTGGCTTTTTCTTCCCCTACTCCTCAAAAACAAGCTAAAACTTTTCTTTTTGTGAAATTTGAAAAGCTTTTTATTTCTCTGACCTACAGCAGAAAAAAAAAAAAAATGAGCATTCAGCCAATGAAATGTATTCTATTCTTTTTAATGAAACTTAGTCTTCTCTGAATACTTAAAATCAGACCTTATTATTCCTTAGATTAGATAAAGCCTTTATTAAGTTTTAGTAAATGCCAAATATTGTGCTAAATACTAGAATGTGAATGCAAACCAAGGGAAAACCAATCCCTGTCCTCCAGGAGCATACATTCAGAAGGGGGGAAACATCCATAGAAGGGGAACTGAAAAGAGAAGGAAGAAAGGAGTAAAGTAATTTGAAAAATAGGGATTAAATTGAGAAGTTGAGAAGTAAGTATGACTGGTGTGGCTACTTCCTTGAATGGAGGGTCTCAAATAAACTCATGCATTGGAAGAGGAGGTAATAGTCTGTGGTATGCTGATAGAGTTTAACAATCAGCTCTTGAAAGGGATAATTACATTGGACTCACTTTTAAATATAAATATTTTATCTGTCACTTTCTTAAGTCTAAATGATGAACAAAGCAATCAGTTAAGCCCTGGTTTGTAGCATTTATCCTTTCTGAGATGCAAACACAGTGAATATTTAGCAATCAGCTTGTTGGTGATCCTTCCAGAGCCTACCCTTAGCCAGGGGCAGGGTGTCCTGCCTTTAACCCGTCCTCCCTATTAAAACAAGGACCCTTCCTCTCCAGCCACTGCAGAGCTTCTGAATTCAGATTTTTCAGGACTTCTTTTCCCCCTTCCTGCCCTGGGAGATCAGCTGTGGTTTTAGCAAAGATGGCGGACCTTGTCTTTATTTATTCCATTGGCTTCTCACTCTGTGACTCTCACTCTGTGTCTGGGCTCCCCCAACCACCCAAATCCACTGATCATTCCTTTTCCTTGACCAGCAGGTCTGATCTGAACCAATCCTATTCCCCTGTACTAATATCGCCTTCTCCCTCCATCCCCATTCAAAAATCAGCCAACAAAGATGTTTTAAGCTGAGTGAGAGTCCTGAAGTCAGGAAGTCTCATCTTCCTGAGTTCAAATCTGGCCTCAGCCATTTGATCAGGATGACCCTGATCAAATCTCCTAATTTTTTCCTCGGTTTCCTCATCAGTGAAATGGGGTTAATAATGGCACTCACCTCTTAGGATTATTGTGAGGATGAAATGATAGAAATAATTGTAAAGCTCTTAGCATGTACCTGCCACATAGTAGGTGCTGTATACTCGTTAGCCAGGATGATTCTAATGGAAGTAACAATATGTGTCCAAGATGGACAGATTCCCTACCAGGTCACCTTGGAGGGGAAGGCAGGTTCTTGTAGTGAAGGGATCCAGAAAGCCTTCCCTCACTGGGTTCCTGACTCATCAGGACTCCATTTCTCCTTGTCTTAGAAATCTTCCCCTGGGAACATCTGATGGAGAGGAAGGGAGATAACATACAGCCCGGGGCTGGAGAACATCAGCCGTTTTCTTCCCCACCCTCCTGAGTCTCAGACCAGTGACTCAGGCTCAAGCCCTGGCCCTCAGGGCTCACTGTCTAGACTCCAGGTTTCACAGTAAACAGAAAAGATAGTGGGCTCATTCCAGACATTGTATGAGACACATCTCTCCACCCTGATAAACCCCAGTAACCCGGGGCAATGCAGGTGTACATGAGGGGAAACTGAGGCAGTGAGTCACACAGTTGGCTATTGGTAGAGTAAGGAGTCTAAACACAGGTCTCTGGACACCTAATGCTAGTCCTTTTCCCTTTCCTTTTCTGAAAAGACCTAAAAAAGTGTCTCTTGGTGCTTTTCTCAGAGAGTCCTCTGTGACTGCCGTGTGTGTGGTTTGGGGGTGAGAAGCCTCAAGTCTGACTCAGAGGATCTGGGCTCAGGTCCCAGCTGGGATACCCATCACTTATGTGACACTGTCTGTTGGTGAAGAGTCCCACGGTGATGAAATCTAAGAGCCTTAATTACTGGCCCCGGGTCCCTGGCTCAATCTGTCTGTCATCCACTCATCCGTCTGGGGGTGTACACAGTGTGGGGGTGATAGATGCAGAGACATACCCAGAGAAACAGAATATGTCACCTGTACACTCCGGAGTGCACACAGGGCCGGAGAAGCCAAGAAGTGACCAGGCTACCCCTAGTTAGAAAGACAGGGAAACCCAGGGGAAAGAACGTGAGATTTAAGGTCAGGATGTGAGTTCTAATCCTAGCTCCCCCCCTTACTAATCTCATGAGCCTATTCCAAGGCACTACCCCTAATCCAGACCCAGTTTCACAACCTTGGAGTCATCCCTGACTCTCTGATCTCACTTTCCCAGTCCCATCAGGGCCAGATCTGGCTCCCACTGCCTCCACATCTGTCCCTTCCTCCATTCTCCACAGCCTATTCCCAGGTAGCATCATCCCTCACCTATATCTGGGCACAAGTCTCTTCATCACCTTCCTTGTTTCCAGGGTCTCCCCTCTCCCATCTGTCCCCCAGAAGCTGCCAAACTGATACCTGCAAAGGCAGCTCCGACCACGGTTCTTCCCCATCCATTGACTCCAACATCCAAAAGAACACCTTGACCGTGCAATGTCCTTCACAAGCTGGAGGCAGTCAGCCTTGCCAGCTGATGACACAGCCCCCCCACACACACACACTACTCTCATGCCAAATGGGCCTCCTGACTAAACCCAACTGGTTCCTCTTCTTCCATTTCCCAACAATACTCTGACTCCTCACCTTTGCCCCATTAAATCCCTAGTTCTCCTCCTCCCTACTCAGGTAATACCTCCTGGACTGGGCCCTTTCTAATCCTTGGGTCATCAGTTCCCCCTTTGCCCATGATGACCATGCCCTTTATTTTATATATTTTTATATTTTATATATTTGACATTTATTTATCTGCACCCGCTGCAGAACCCCCAAAGGGAACATAAGCTCCCTGAGAGTAGGGATGGCTTCATTCTTATTTCTGGATCAACAGTATCTTCTTGCAAAGGGAACGCCATGTTAGAGGATCTCGAGTTGACCGGCTTTACTGAAATGTCAAAATTCATGAGGGGAAATAATGGGAAATCCATCGAAAGCCCGAGCTAAGGGCTAATGAGAGCACCGCTCTCCCAGGCCTGTGGGGAGGCTCACAGAGCATGGTGCCCACTATTGAGATGTCCATCATGGTCATCAGTTCCACAATGCCGGCCCACAAGTAGAAGTGGAGGTTCAGTGACAGACTCTCTGAGCTCTGTCCACACTCGCAGAAGTCGGAAGGGATGAGCCCGAATCACCAGCTCTGTTTGTTTGATCCCAACCTGCAGGGCTGAGAAGGAGTCCTTGGAGAACAGCCTCTTCTCAACCCAGCAGCGGGTGGTTCAGCTGGAAGCCCAGAAAGAGCAACTGGAAGAGGAGCAGCAAAAGCTCCGCCTCTCAAAGCAGGTGCTCCAAGGTACTCTGTGCCCATCCTTTGGGGATCCCCCATCCTCACCCCTGCCTAACATCCTTGACACTTCCTACTGGTAGGGAGCAGAGACTCACTGCCTCTAGAACCAGCCCATTCCCTTGGAGATAGCTGGATTACCAGGAAGTCAAGCCTTAGCCTTCTCCCCTTCTCCCCAGCCTCCCCAGTTCTCCCCTGTGGGGTCAAGCCGCATTAGACAAATCCCTCTTCCTTCAAATATCTGAGGATGGCCTCCTCTTCTCCGGGCTCCATAACCCTAGCTGCTTCATCAAACCCTAACCTGGTGTTTTCTGTCATCCTCTTGTTATCTTGGCCACCTTCAGGAGCCCCTTCAGATGTGGTCTGACCAAGGCAGGCTGGACTCCCCTCTCTGCTCTGGACACCAAGCCGCTACTAAGAGAGCCCAAAAATCACATTTAATGATTTCATGGACTACAACCCTGTTGATTTTTAACTGAAGTTGCCTTCCACTAAGATCTCCTGACTTGCTTTCCAGACACTCTATGCACCATTCAATATTTATTCTATTGATTTCTTATGTCTCGAGGTTGTAACTTTCCATTTATCCTGTGAAATTTCGTCTTATTAGATTGCTCTTAATTCTTGGCTTTTCCCTCCTTAAGTCAATGAATGTGAGTTGAAAAGAATCATCAGTTTGCTCTATCTCCAAGGTCTATGTGCCTTCCCCTCTCCCCATATAGCCCATGTGAGGGAGTAGCTCCCAGTACCCATCTTCACATCCCAAATTGTCATTCAGTGAGGAAGAAGAACTGCCAAGACTGGAGTTGGGCATCAGGGACTGGTCCATAGCAACCACCTTGTTTGTTTTTTAAATTTTCTTGCAGTGGAAGTGGAAAGGGCCCAAAATGAACTGGAGGTTCAAGAGACCAAGATGAAGTGGGAGTCAGAACTGCTCAAGCAGCAGATGGCTCAGCTCCAAGAAGACACTCAGCTTTCCCTCAGGAACCAGGCACTGGCCCATGGGGAAGACATAGGACGCCTGAGAAAAGAGAAGGTAATGCCCTCTATCTGCTCATTTCAGCAAGGTCAAGGGGTTCCCATGCAGGGTATGGGGTCCATCATAAGCTCACTAATGGCTCATTCATTTGACTAGACCTAATCTTCCTCACTCCCCTAAGCTTTCCTCAACACCTTTCCACCCTGGCTTCCACTGAAACTGCTCTCGCCGGGGTCGGTGATGACCTCCCAGGGAAGGGATTCAACAGCCTTCTTTCAGATCTTATTCCTCTTGGCCATCTCTCTTTGCAGCAGCCCACACCGTGGATCACACCTGCCCACAACATATCCTTTCCCCTTGGTTTCCAGACCCTACACTTTCCTGGATCTATTTCTACAACTCTATTTCTTAGTCTCTATCACTGGTTCCTTTTTCTCTCCCCAGGTTCTAACTTTGGATTTCTTTCCTTCTCTCTTCTACATAAGGAATACTCAACTTGGGGTTCCCAGAACCTGAAGGGACCTAGAGAGATTTCGGGGGCTCTGTGAACTTGGATAGAAAAGAAATATATCTTTCTTTTCACTGGCTTCTAACTGAAATGCAGTGTTTCCTTTGATTATGATTAAAAACAAACAAACAAAAAAAAAATGGCTCTGAGAAAAGGTCCCAGGTTTCCCCAGACTGTGAAAAAAATACAAAAATAAATGAAGGGGCAGCTAGATGGCGCAGTGGATAGAGCACCAGCCCTGAAGTCAGGAGGACCTGAGTTCAAATCTGGTCTCAGACACATTAAGTGTGTCATTTAATAAGTCATTTAACCCCAATTGCTTCAGAAAAAAAAAAAAAAAAAAAGTGAAGAAGCCCTGGCTCACACCCTCCCACTATACTGCACTTCTGATTACACACTCCATGCAGAACCCCCCTGATTCTTCTGAGAATCAGATCTTTGTCTCAATTTTACCTGAACTGATCATACCCCAAACCAGCTTCTGTTCTCCTCCTTACTTCACTATTTCTGGCACTAACTCCATCAGTCTCCCATTTCCCCAAACTTGTCTTAATCTTTGATCTTTCCTTTCTCTCACTTCCCATATCCAATCAATGATCAATTAGCAACTCTTTATTAAACAGCCATTCAATCAATCAGTATTTATTAAGCACCTACTAATTAACTCATGACCTAGAGTAGCTCATCCCATCCTCAGATATGGACCCCCATATAGACCTACGTGAGTCATAAAATGGAAGCTTAGAAACCAAAGAGTCCCATCCTCCCATTTTACCAGTTAGGGATGTAGGTGACTCGCCCAAGATGACACAAGTAGCGATGAGAAGAGTCAAGATTCAGAGTCATGTGACTTCTGATGCAATGCTCCCATCCTACCACTTTGACAAGAGTCACCTTCAATGGCACATGGGACACGGTCTTGACCTGCTCTCCCTTTATTCCCTGCTCCATTCCTATTCTAGCCCCAACCTGCCCTTGTTCTTTCTGGCACCAAGAACTGATGGGCTATCCTGCCATCTTGCCTCCACTCCTCAGGAGAGTCTGCGCCTGGCATTGACTGAAGAGAAAGAGATTGCCATACATCAAGTCGAGCAAGAGAAAGAAGAACTGCTTTCAAAATATGAAGCTGAGCGTGAAAATCTAAATGAGGAAATACTCCGCCTGAAACGGGAGCGAGATGAAAGCCTTCTCCGGATGGAGCATGAGAAGCAGAAGGTAAAGAGGAACCAGGGCCATTCATATCCAATGCAATTCCACAGACATTTATTAAGCACCTACTGTATTCAAAGTCATAAATTATAACCGATACAAGAGCAATTTTAAGCTCCAGAAAACCTGGGTTTAATTTCTAAAATACTAGCTCTGTCACCTTGAGACCTCCTTAAGTTCTTTGAACCCCTGTGAGAATCTAAGTCCTATAAGTCTATTCTAGAACTGGGAAGGGAGTCTCCATACTGGGAATTTCTAACACAGAGGAAATCACAGGTTTAACGCACACAGACACACACTAAAGACCCATCCTAATGGTCACTGCAATATCTAGGTATGAGATGATAAGAGCCTGCACCAGGATGGTAGTTATATCAGATGAAAGAAGGGAGAATAAAGGAGAGATGCTGAAAAAGTATAATCAGCCTGTCTTGGAAAATGATTGGATAGAGAGGAGAGGAAGGTGAGAAGGAATAAGGCGTCAAAAATGAGATCTAGATTGGATTACTGGGAGGATGGTAGCACTCTCAACAGTAAGAGGAAGGTTGAAAGAGCTGACGGTTGGAGAAGATGGGAAGAGAAGACAATAAATTCAATTGTGTCCTTTTTATTCAATTTTTATTAAGTCAAGGATGCTCATGGCAAATTCATATTGACATGGCCAATAAGCAGTTGGAGAAGCAAGACTACAGGCCAAGAGAGAGGTTAGAGCTAAATAAATAGGGCTGAAAACCATCTGTGTAGAGTACAAATCCACAGGAGCTGATGTGATCATCAAGTGAAACAGTGTAGAGGGAGAACATGAGAAGACCCTGGACAAGATCCTGTGGGGCACCCATGGTTAGGGTGCTCCACTGAGTCAAAGATCCAGCTAGAGAGTATGAGGGAAAGTGTTCAGATAGGTAGGAGAAGAGCCAGGAAAAAGCAGCAGCATGAAAACCTAGAGAGAAAAGAATATCAGGAAGCAGGTGATCTATGGAGACAAAAGTTTCAGAGAGGTCAAGGACTTGAGAAGAGACCATTGGATTTGGTCATTAAAAGCATCCCTGGTGACTCTAAGAGCTGTTTCAGTAGAATAATGAGGTTGGAGAAGAGAATTAATACCAGAGCAAAAGGAAAGAAGTGGAAGGACCAGCTGTAGCCACCACAAAAGGGAGGGGAAATATGGGAAGATACCAAGTGAGGGGGGTTTGAGGATGAGGTAGGCAAGGGCATGTTTTTAAGTAAGGGGAAAGCAGCCAGTAGCTGGGAAGAAATCGAAATTTAGTGAGAGTGGGGATGATAGAGAGAGCAATCTGCTGGAGGAGATGGGAGGGAATGGAGGTCATCAAAAAGATGAATCAACAGAAAAAAATTTATGAGAAGAAAAATTTTAGCCCTTCAATAAGACATTTTCTGTTGCTCAACATAGTTTTTAAAAGAGCTCTTCTTAAAATGGCACTTCCATTCTTTCCCATTTTTCCTATCTGTGTTCAAAATCACACTGTACCAGCTAGTACCTCAAGTAAGAATCCCAGTTCTTCTGGTTGTCCACATGAGGCAAGTCGTTACCTTCCTAGGGGCCACAGTTTTCTCATCTATAAAATGAGGAGCTGGCACTAAGGTCCCTTCCGGCCCTCAATCCTATGATGCTCTAATCAGATGAAGGATTTTCTCAACTCATTGATGGTCCCCGATCCCCAACCAGGATATGTTTCTTTGACAAAGATACTAAGTTTCCTTCTCTTCCATCTTTGGGTTCTAGACCCTTATTCTTTTACTCTAAATGATTATTTAATATTGAAGCACATTCTCATGGCTACAATCCCTAAAGAAGCTAGAGTCTTTTTTTCTCTTCTGAATCGCTTGAACGGTTTTTTCCGCAGATCAAGAACTTAGTTTCCTCACGTCCCCTTTCATCACTTCTAGGCCTTATCTCTAAAGGAAACTGAGAAAACTCTGTTGTACGAGGAGCTCATCGAAGCCCAGCGAGAACTAGAGGATTCCAAGCTGGAGGCTGACCGAGTGAAACAGCATGCACTGAGTCAGCAGGAGAAAGACAAGGTGAGTGAGCGGCATTCTGCTCACTGAAGGCTTTGATTGGCCTCTGCAAAATATTGGTCTGGTTCACTGAGGAAGGATGCTGATTGGAGGACAGACTGAGAGAGAGGATAATACCTGGGGATGATCACTACCCAGACTGCAACTGCTCACTATCCATCTTTTTTTTTCTGTCATGTCTTGTCCCACATTTGAATTTAGAGTGGCAGTGTAGTACAATGAGTAGATCACTGCTTTCAGAGTCAGAATGACTCCATGCCATCAAGCAACCCCCATCACCAATTTTTAAAATTATATCTCCGATTGTCCTCTTGTGTCTTATATATGTTAGTCTTCTCTCTATTAGAACATAAGGTTGCTAAGGACAGGGATTGTTCCATTTTTGTATCTAGCACTTACATAATTCCTAGCACATAGTGAGAATATGGAAACACTCAAAAATGTCTCCGGACTGGTTGAGGGATTGATTGATCTTGTTTATAAGCCCCTTAAGGTTCTGGATCTTAAGTTATACTTCTCTGCATCCAGATCTTAAGTTATACTTC